>WAAE01003086.1:0-31731 GCA_013400495.1 Nicator chloris
TTTTATTGCAATTTCGTTTTGTTTAATAAAATATTTATTATATATTGGATATAATAATATAGTTTCCACTGCAGTGTTCATTTAAGAAATAATTCAGTGACTTCTGAATCATGTTTTAAAAGATGTGAAGATGTATAATTTATTTAAGAAAATTAAACCTAATGTAACTGCAAAAAAATTCAAAGTTCAGTTGTGTCTTGATATTAACCTGCAATCTTGAAATTGTTTGTCCTTTATAAGGAAAAAAAAAATCAGTGAAATCATTCCCAGTAACTTAATACCCTTAAATGGTTTATAATAAAATGGTTTGCTCTTCTTTCAGGGATTTACCTTAATGATATCATTCCAAAGGAGTCTGGTTTAGATCAAATTGGGTTAAAGATCATGACAGTCAAAAGATGATGTCACTTAGATTCCATTACTAATAAAACCAGAGGTCATTTTGAGTACAGAAACAGATTGATATTCATGCTTTCTTTACCTCTAATACCTTTAGTCATGCATTACAAAGGTAAAACTTAGCCCATTCCAACATAGATCGAGCACAGTACATCATCATATTTACATTTCTTTAGCATAGTTGTTTAAAAAGTAAATGGCAAGAAACATCCAAAATCAATTCCAATAAATGAAATAATTTTGTCTAGAAAACTCTAATTTCTGCATTTTACAAAGATTAAGGTTGGAGATGCAAAAATTGCATCTTAATTTATCAATCCATGCAGATGTAAATAAAAAGTCAGTATAGCCAATACTCAGTACAATGACTGTGAACTGTAAACTTAGGACAACCTAATATAAGATTGAGAGGTTAAAAGCTTATAACCTATTTACAACAGTTCAACAGTTATTCTTCTCTTATCTTACCTATTAATTATTTTACATCTTCCTAGTACTGTTTTCTGTGCCTGGTATTTTCCAGAACTCTCCAACTTTCTCTTATACCTAGAAAACATTAAATAATTCAAATATAAATAAAATAATAATTGCAAACTAAAACAAGATTAACCACCTGCAATGAAGAATTGAAATTATAATTTAGAACAAGAAACAATAGAAGTCCAATTAAGCAAAAGATAATTTGCCAGCATGGAATGCTCCAGTTGCATGGAGTAGCAGCTCTCAGTGAAATCTCTAACAAATACATAAAGTCTTAAGATNCATTAAATAATTAAAATATAAATAAAATAATAATTGCAAACTAAAACAAGATTAACCACCTGCAATGAAGAATTGAAATTATAATTTAGAACAAGAAACAATAGAAGTCCAATTAAGCAAAAGATAATTTGCCAGCATGGAATGCTCCAGTTGCATGGAGTAGCAGCTCTCAGTGAAATCTCTAACAAATAAATAAAGTCTTAAGATTTTCATTACAGGTTTATGTTTTGCCATCAGTAGTCTAATGTGTGAAAGGAAAAACAGGTACAAAACACTGAGCACTTGATGAGTGTAAAAAAAGATATGTGTCTAGCTATGACGGACTTTGGCCTGAGTACTTAGGATCCTACTTGTAAAGTCCTGCTTACCTGATTTCATGATTTTACCAATTCAAATCCAGCTAAATGTACTGCTAAGACTCCAGGAAAGATTCAGAACCAGTCTATTCTGCTAGCCAAGATTACATTTACTCTTGCATAATGAGAATCTTAATAAGGACCAGTAGATGGTGATGTGACAGACAGGGTAAGGACTTCCTTGGATGCTTGTCCTGCCTCCCAAAAGACCTGTTCTTTGTTAGCTCTGACACACATCACTATGATGCTACGGTTCTTCTCTGCATTCATTTTTTTATACAGTTCCTGTGAACTTAAATGTTACTTATTGCCAAAACATTTACTTCAGAAGTATGTTGTAATGTTCTTCCACAGTCTGTCCTCAGATATTCAACCAACGCCACCATATTACTCTTAATTTCTCCTTACTCTTTCTTCTTCATATTTTTCCATGCCAATTCTCCTCTACTTTATCGTCAAGGTTTCTTTTAAATCAGTTTCTGCTGTGCAACTGTAAGATGGACTGGGAAAAAAGCGCAAAAAATAAATATCCATTTGTCATAGATGAAAATAAATATCCATTTGTCATCATATTTTGAAACCTGCACCTTTTTCCTATTCTGCTTTTATGTATTGTTATCCTTTGGGTATGAAATCAATAAAAAAAAAAAACCTAGAAAAACATTTTTTTTGTTTCTGAAATTTCGGTATGACAACTGAAAAAAACTAATATCAATTGAAGAATAATGTTTAAACAGAAAACTTTTCACAAGGGAATAATCTGCTTGGAATTCAGAAAGACTGTATAAATATATTTAAATGAACACTTTATAATATACATTCCCGATCAAATGTTTACCTTGCACTTAAAGTGATGTGCCATATGGAGAACGAAACAAAGTTCATTCTAATGTAGATAAAACAACCTTTGGAAAAAATAAACACTGCCAGATACCTCATAGGTTGGATCAACTATACAACCTGTTGAAACGTGAATTACCTGCTGAATCAGATATTTAATCTACTAAATCAAAGTTAACACCTACTGAGTCAAGCATAGCACCTAGTAAAAAACTATTAGCACAGATTTATATATATTCAACTGAATTACAGTAAACACATTGCTCAAGAAATACAAAGTAGATGCCATCTATTTATTGCATTATGTTTAGATGACAAGTGTTCTGCTATGAGGGAATTTCCCATTCAAATAGCAAGAAATAAGGTCTTCCTTTTGTGAGTCAGTTTTCTTCATTAGATGGCACAGATCCTCACCAATGAATTCATAGATATTCTAATGTCTCAGCAGAACCTGTAGGAATAATCGGGGTGAGAAGCAGGGAGAAGACATCTGGGCAGTTTCTTTGGTCCCTGCTTCTTTTATTGTTCTTTCCCCCATATATCATGCTACTACACATGTAACTGCAATGAAAAGTGTATTAGAAGAAGAAAAGGGGCTCTTGTCCAGAGCAACTCAAGAAAATTTCTGTTTGCAAATCCACTGTTTCAGCAGCAGATGGTTCTACGCACTATATCTTTTCTCAAGTCCTCCAGTTCCTCTACTTGTACAAACTTGTATATAAGCTTATTTTTTGAAATATCCTACATGTGTGTTGTCTTTTGTCCCTACACAGACTTTTTTGCTGAATATTTGTGGTTTTTCAGTACTTTGTTTGACAGAGTTTCTTTGTATATAGACCAGTGAATGTTGCTTTTTGATTTGTTCCTTGATATTAGGAAGAAAATACTAATGTCTTTTAGCTATAGTATTAAGAGGTGCCCATTTGCTTTTTTTTTTTCCCCTACATCTCATACCTTCTGATCAGGTTACAGCATTCATTTCATTCCATTGGTTTTGTGCATTGATACCCATAGCAAGTATACTTTTCCTTTAGACCTGCCATTTCTTAGGTCCTATTGTTGCATTTTAAGAGCTATTTCCTACCTTTCTGATTATGGCCTGATTATGGCTTTTGAGATATAGTATATGTGCCTACATTTGTGTTTTAATTTGTATCAGGAGAGCAGTTTTGAACTGATAATTGTCCCTATTTACTCTATTTTGATATGCACCATGGAGCTGGAGTGGAGCACTTGAACTGAAAGCCTTTCAGGTGAAACTAAGGAAGAAGGAGCAGTTCCAAGCCACACCAGCTGCAAATGGGCTGGAGACTTTTGGATAGCCTAGAGTTTATCCTCTCCCATTAAAATGTCACTTGTGTGGGCATGAACACCAAGTGTTCCATACTACAGATCTTGCTTCTGCTGGTCTACTTGCTACTGCAGACAAAGGTAACCCCAACTTCCTTTCACATTCTTCTTCAGCAAATCTAAGGCCTAAACCCACACACCCCCACTTAAAGAGAGATGATGTTGTATTGTGATTACCAGTGACAGGACTCAAGGAAACAACATAGAACTGAGTCAGGGAATTTTAGGTTGGATACCAGGAAAAGATTTCTCACCTAGAGGGTGACTCAACACTGGAACAGGCTCCCCAGGGAAGTGGTCACAGCACCAAGCCTGACAGAGTTCAAGGAACATTTGGACAATGCTTTCAGAGATGATGTAACTCTTGGAGTGCCTTGTGTAGGGCCAGGAGTTGAACTCAATGATCCCAATAAGCCTCTTTCAGTTCAGCATATTCTGTGATTCTATCATTCTGGATATTTATGTTGACTCTGCATAGGAGGAAAAATGTATTAACATTTTTATGTAGACAGTAAAGTAAGAGCTTTCTTACTTTAAAAGATTCATGCAGGGAAAGCATAAACTCTAAAAATAAATTCATAGTGAAATAAGCCTGCTTAAAATGAAAATTCATAGCTATCGCATATTTGGGTAAAGATACTGTAAACTGAAAATGAGTCAAAACAAAAAAAAATTTCAAGATTTTTCTAAGTAGATTTTTGGTATATCGAGCAGTAATCTCTTTAATTTTCACTGTGCGAGATGTTCCATTCTGATGCAGCACCTAATAGTTACCTGTCAGTAACAGGTATGGAGAAATAAGAATTAAACTGTGTTCTTATCATAATTTGAGTGAGATTGGTTTGCTTTTCGGTTGTTCTTTTCCTCTTTTGTTTTATCATTGCGTAAGAAGTACAAGGAAATATGAATTCTGGATTATAATCAATGAAGTAACAGACTTTCTGCAAAAGGTTTTGTTGATTCAGTGACCTAAGATATTTGAGTATTTGAGCTAGTTATCAATAGCTTAACATGATACTGGAAACAGAACACTGACTGTTGCAGAAAGGTTGCATGTTGTCCAGCAACCAAGTTATGTTTCCAGAGGATGAATTTTCATATAGCACGTAACTGTGAAACAGGTTTTACTCATTAATACATGACTTGTTACTGATCTAAAAGAAAATTGATTAGTTATTTGCTTTGCACCGTGCTTGAGATACTGAGAAGCAGCTGCATATGTCTTTTATCTATGGATTTGTCACACAGCATTTTCTGTTCATACACACTGGATCAAAAAAACGTATTTGTTTTACCTAAAACAAACAATGACATCCATTATGAACCTACTTCAGCTCCTCTGGTATCTTGGAATAGGCACACACTAAACAGAAAGTGACATATATGGTACGTCTTTCATAAACTGAAATACGTTGTTTATGGTGGTTGAACATTTCTTAAAACCGCAAGATAGCTACAATTACTTTACACTGCACACGCAAAGGAAAAGTACTCATTATCTTTTGTAAATGCCAGCAAAATGATCTAACAATATCTGATACTGTTGTGCATTAAAAAAAACAGTTTTGAAAGGTTAAATAAGTAATTATTGTAGAAAAAATGCAAACTGTTCTGCATATTAATGAAAAGTACCTTTTATTCTTAGATAAAATAGATTTTTTTCATTCATCTGGTTTTGAATGGTTAGTGTTAAATTATATAATGAGATAAAACTTTGTCTGTAGAATAATAATAAAATAATAACATTTGATTAATTATTATTAGAGCAGTAGCAGTAAGCACTACCAGGACAGACACAAAATATTTCTTACTTGAGAACTTAGAATAGAAATAGCAGCAGAAGGGAAATGAGATCAAGACTGTATAGGAGGAAAACAAATGAGTTTGTGCATATGTTAAAGGCTTTTATATAGGGTTGATTTGGCATTGATTAGGACTTTCCAAATGGAAATAGTTGGTTGGATGGAATTACGTTTCCAGTTCCCCCACTAGCAGGTCGTTTCCCTCCTCTTTAACTCAGTCAGCCTCATTAACAGATGACCAATGGATTAATGGAAGCAAATGGTGACTTCAGCATAAAAACAGTTGTAATCACTGTGATCTCTTTTTCCTTCAAGTTTCCAGATGCACTTTGCTCTCCTCTGTCACAGGAAAAACAAGTAGTTGCTTTTAGAAGGTGTCTGACAGAGACATGTTGTATTATCATGCAGCTCCCCATCCCAGCTTCCCTGGAGCATGACACTTATTCTGTCCTTGGGCTCTTACCAAATCACTCACCAAAATCTGTAAATTCAGGTATTGTGGCCATAAAAACCAGAGAACCATCCTGACTATGAAAGTGCAGAGATCGTCACCACCCTCCACCAATTTGATCTCTGTTTTCTTCATACCCTGCATTTTCTCTAGGTTAGTGCACTTCTTTTAAAGATTTAGTGCCAGGGGCCTTAATACATCCTTCCCAGGATCTGCCTGTCAGTCTGCCCTGATGCAGGGCCACCTCAGACCCTGCACAGATCTGGGCACCCTCCTTGCTGTTGATGAGTAGAGACACGCAGGCAGCACCCTGACATCTATTCAGGAAATAATCCTAAACAAATTCCATGAGTTTCAGTTTGGTGGTTGTATTTATACAGACACTATGAAGCCAGGCAGTCCTATTTTATAAATGTTTATGTAAACATAAGGAAAAAAAAAAAAACAAAACACCAACAGTGGAAAAAAACCCAGTATTTTGCAAATTCAAACTGAAGTATATTAAAGCACTCTGACATATAGCAGTGAAAATTACATAATTGGTTGGAGCAAGTATGAACTCATTCCAGCACAAGTTTCTTTCATTGGCCTATAGTCACTGTAGGTGTATCACTTGACTATGAAAGGAACTACTTAAATGAAAAATAAAATTATATATAAACAAGAGTGCAAACATATTTTTTCAGTTATAAAATAATTGGGAAAAAATTCCACAATATATAAAATCTTCTCATTTTTAATATGAGATATCTTTGCAAAATTTTGGGAGACAATTTTGTTTAAAGTGTCTTTAATAACACTAGAATTGAAGAAAAAAATTTGTTGTAAATTCATAGAAGGGGTTAGCTGTGAATAAAACTGGAGACAAAGAGAAATAAGTACACAAACTAGTGAAACTTTTTTTCCTGAGAGCACAAACCTGATTGCTTTTATGCTGCTTGCATCCTCTTTGCACTTCTTGACATTTTCCTTAAAGAATTGCATCACTGTGTTGGATATTGTACTGGAAACTAAGGCCATGTAAATTTGAAGTCCTTCTCAGGTTCATTTCTTGATTTATTTTTTGATTTCTTCCTTCAGAAGTTCCTTTGTAAGAATTGCATTAAGATCCCTCCATACTTCTTGAGAAAGATGGGGACAAGGGTATAAACCCAGCAGTATGGAGGGTATTTACCCAGTTCTAGAGGGCATTAGCAAATAAGCAGTGGGCCTGGTAATATCACTAGTGACACACAAATTAACCAAAATGGACGAGCCACATGGTGATGAAACTGTGCTCCTGATGCACTCTCAACACACACTCCATTCACTGGGATCAAAGTCAAAAAAGAAAATCAGAACATTTATGAAAAAGACACCCTTAAAGGCCTCCTTCAACATATGAAAGTCAAGGCACCCACAAAGATATCCACCCTTTCCTCTGCAGCAACTCCTCTGAAAACAAGACAGACCGTGCACACAAAGGAGGCTTTTTCTCACAGCTTGACAGCCCACTGCATGCAGGCAGATAAAAGCATTTTGGATCCTTGCCAGGAGAGAAACCTTAAAGCAGCTTCATTAGGCAAAAGTAAGATAATCAGAGTAAATATACAATGCTGCCTTTGTTACTTAAGCTGTTTGATTGGCTGTTTTGCTGTTGGCTGCCCAATTAATACCCTGAGCACAGGGCACTGACAGTGCCGGGCACCTCAGGGTGCATGCAGGAGTGTCAGCACCCGATGCATGGCAGGAGCTGCAAGAATCTGCAAAAATCTTCGTATTTCCTGCTTGTTCAAAGCTGAGAAGAGATCCATCCAAGAGGTCACTCCAGCATGGTAATTATGATTTGTGTATGTTAATTATGTCAATGCAACAAAAGTGTGCAGCTCAAGGAAAAAAAAATATTAATTTGTAGTAACAACCTGAGTGCTGGCCCCAGCAGTGCAGGGGGGTAGGTAGCAGAAAGGGCAAGCAGAGAAAAAAATTAGCCAGTAATGCTATATGAAGAGATCTGTGACTCTGTAAGTAAAAGAGAGGTGCTAAAGAAATTCCTTAGAGAATTTCCCTTTCATGGTGGCCAGGGAATCGGTGTTGGATTAATGCTGAGAAGATGAACTGCGAAGATGAACATTAAAACATTGTATGCTACAGTGGGAACACTATAGGGCCTTTGTGCCTAACTCCACAGATGAGCTAAAGATCTGTTCCCACCCCTTCTGTCAATAAGATTGCAAGACATTTGAACAGTATTTCCTTAGACAACAGGAGGTATGTAGTGGCTACAAAATGTTTAAGCACTTCTATTCATAGTTTCCCTTCAGCTAATCACATTCTTCTGACAATCTCAGACAACATGTTCCTTAACATCAAAATCTTTTACCACCCATCACAAAACCCCTCCTGCCACATTCATGTACAAGTGCATGACTGTAACAGTTTCTTTCTTTCCCAAAACCAAAGGAAAATGTCCAAACATGAGATTATTTTATTTTCAATCAAGTGGATTAAAATACTAAACCTGCTAAGGATGCAGGAGAGAAACTTGGTTCTTGTTGGTCCAGTCACGAGGGACAAATGCAAGAGGGAAACTCTGAAAGCTAAATTCAGTCTGCTAGGTAGGAGACTAAGATCCCTGATCTGCATAGTAACATTCTCTAAATTCGTGCAGGTTGTGAGGGGCAGGCAGGGACCCATAATCTGACAATGAAAGAGCTTACATTAGAATGACTTGGCTGAACCTTCATTGTAACAGAACCAAACTGTCAGCAGTGGAAACTAAAATAGTCACAAGGGGTCTCCAAAGTGGAAGTTTGACTGGCAGAAATGTCAAGCCCTGTGTAAGACATTTTAGAGTCTGACTAGGAGGATAATAGATGGGCTTGTGTTCCTAGGCTGCTGACTTCTTGTGAGGGGTGAATTAGGATATACTCTGAACTGGCAGTTACACGTGCAGAAGTCATATAGGATTGTTAAGGCCATTTCTGTGGCAAAGGCTGCATCTAGCATGGCTACTTCCTTGTAACCTTTGTGTCCTTTATCTCTGCAGCTCAGAAGGATGTAGTGGATATACAGAATGTGCATACAAGAGAAGAAAAACTGAAATTATCAAGGAGATGGAGTAGCTACTTTACAAGGGCAGGTTAGCATCCTTCCTGAATGCTAAGGAAAGGGCCTGACCAGGGGTTATGAACTCAAAGGGAGAGATCAACAGAAATGCAGAGCTGTTGTTCACTAAATTCAGCAATAGACAAATTCTGCAACACTAAGTAAGGTGGCTCCAAGCTAGTACAACATGGATGTAAAACAAAATACCTGTTCCACAAGTGGTTGGAGAAGACCTGGAATTTGATGCTCAGGGAGGCAGTAGAAGCAGGGAGCTGAAGAAGAAAAGGTACAGAAAAACTCATAAGCAACAGGGTCACAAATGGATACTAAAACCACGGGTCAAGATCTCACGTGCATTATTCTAATAGAGTAGCTGTAGAAGTTGGTGGAGTATGTGAGTTACGGCTTGCGAGCTGGGCAGACTCATGCACTCTGCCAAAATGGCATCCTCTGACCTGCCCGTGGCATCGCACTGGGCTACGTGGACTGTTGGCCTGCCCTAGGGAGGACATTTCTCATTAACAGTGAAATCTTAACACTGAAATGTCAAAATGTCTCTTGCACCATGCCAATAATTGACTGTTGAAGCTAATCCTGAGAATCACTCCTACAGCGTAAATGCTGCCTGAAAGCATTAATGTCTGAAGTTTGTCCTTGGTAGCTGTAAACATTCACCTGGGCTTCTTCACTTTAATCAGCTTGTACCTTGTTCTACCAAGCACATTTCTCACAGATACCTACACCCCGCAGATAAGCAAACTGTCCACTGAACAGGAATTCAGCTATAATGACTCGGTATGAAGAGAGATGTTGTCAAGCATAATGCCAATAAGAGAAGAAAGATTCATTCATGTGCCTTAAAAAAGTAATAGTGTTTATCTAAGACTTAGCTACAGTAGTCAGATCAATTGTCCAAGGGATTTTATCCCAGTCCTCACAGGAAGTGTGGCACGTTAGCTACAATTCTGTGACTAGGACACGGAAATCAATCTGCCACTGTAAGTGAGGACTTAAGCAGCACACCATAGCTGCTCCTTTAGAGATCATAAAACACCAATAGATGTTACAAATTTTTGTGGCTGTCCAACACATATCATGCTCTTGAAATAAAATTGCAAATGCTCTCCAACATTCCAAAAGGCATTCTAGATACAGTGACACAATTTCACTGTGCTTTCCTGTTTCAAAATAGTAACCAAAGCTGTGCTTGTTCTCATTCAGTAAGACCCAATTCTGAATAATCTAAACTGCTCAGGTAACTGCATGTTAGAGTATTTGTGTTCCAAAGATTTACAATTTGCAGCATAAAGAATTGTTTCCTTTTATCACTTTTAAATTTGCTAACACTCAGAGTAATTGAGTGTCTTCTTGTTCTCACATTATGAGACTAAATTAAGAGCACCAAACCATCTATCTTCATTACACAATTCACTAGTCAGTATATCTGTTCATTCTTTCTTTTTCTAAATTACCTAAGTTAGCTTTTTCACACCAGTTTACATGCACTGCCTGCCCTGCTAATTTCTCTGTTCTCAATTTTTTTTTCTCATTCATCTTTCAATTGTTCAAAAGGAAGGTGATATAAGATGAATATCTTGTTTTCATGTGGTTGCTGAGTCAGAACTTTACTAATTCAAACTAAACGGGCTTTTTTTTGTTTTGTTTTTTTAATCTATGTTTGCAGGCATAGGCTTTGCATCTCTTTTCATTACAGCTTTTATGGACTATTATGGATTATCACGGACTATCCCCAACCTTTGTGTAGACTGATGACTAAATTTTCTCCTCCCCTTCTTTCTTGGCATGTTAAAATGAACAGACAACAAAATCTTGACCTCTGCTGAAGTGAGGCAGGATAGACGTTGCTGTAAGAGTGATTGAAAGAAATTAGTATATTTCAGAGATAGGCGAAAAACTTTATTTTTGAGTTGTGTTTTCCCAGAAACTGCAGTAAACAGAATGAGAGGCACTGACTGAACAAGTAACTGTTCTCAGCACATTCTGTTTCTTGAGGAATCATTTCCTTATCAGTGTTATTTCTACCCTCGTAGTTGGCAAATCAAAGAGAACAAGAAAATGCATCTAAAAAGTTAGAGAAGGAAAGATGAAAAATGTATTCCCAGAAGCATAATATCTACATGATATGACATTTACCCTGACTGCAACGAATCTCATTTTCAATCTAGTTCATCAGATCCCTGCAAAGTCACTTCACTGGGTCCAAAGGAAGAGATGCTTCCCAAAAGCAAGACCAATCTACTAGAATGCCTGTTTTTAAATTAAGATGTTGACTTAAGAGCCATATTACAAATGTGATGTAAGGAAAATAAGTAAGAAGAAAATAATTACAAGGTATCTGTTATTCCAGCATTTTACCATACTGGGGCATTGTAGTATAAACAGGGTCAGATAAGAAAGGGCATAATGTGACTATCAATCAGGAGTGTTCATCACCTATGATTGAATAGAAAGTGGGTAATACTAGGGTTACATTAACAATTTCTGCATTCCTCTCCAAATCATGACAGTCAAAGTGACTGGGGACACAGGAAATGAGAAAGGATGCAGCAGCAGCAGCAAACTCAATAATGAAAGCAGATTTCAATCATATATAGCCTGACTAAATATTGGGTTAGGACATGAGAGAGATGACACGCT
The DNA here is from genome assembly GCA_013400495.1 of Nicator chloris. Lineage (NCBI taxonomy): Eukaryota > Metazoa > Chordata > Aves > Passeriformes > Pycnonotidae > Nicator > Nicator chloris. The sequence continues at coordinate 11,703 of WAAE01003086.1, forward strand.
GGTATCTCATCCAGAGATACTGAAAGCCCCTCTTTGGAGCTGTTACTTAGCAAATCCAAGAGAAGACAGCTAGTGCTTACCTTACTCCCAGCACTGACTGGGATACCATTCGAAGTTTTGCTACCAAATACCTACCCTGGTGTCAGATTGTAAGCCCACATTCATTTGCTGGTGGATCAGGTGTAAGGGGAAGTGGGATTTACTTTCAAACACAGAAATCATCAGATGTGACAGTATATTAAAAATAAAATAGAAGGTGCATTTGGAAAGTTATAATACTTGCAGGTAGCTTGGAGATTGATTGCTGACCACAAAAGTATCCCACCACAAGGTTGAGACAGAGGCAGTAATGTTGTGAAAGTGTACGGAAAGAATTCCATGCAAGGAACAATTGGAAAGATACAACGCTTCAGTTTGGAAAAGTGATAATCAAGGATGGATGAGAGGGAAATCTGTGAACTTAATGAGTATCTGCAGATACTTAATGAAGATACAGAAAAGGAAGTAGGTTTCCTTGCCAGAAGTTAAAACCATGAAACAAAACAAAAGGATCTGTTTCTTTGTGCACAGTACACAGTACTTCTGCTATGGGGTCTGGCAGATGTGAGAAGTCCAGCCTTTTCTTCCACTACTATAAGGTTTGTAGAAGAAAAAATCATTAGTAATTTTAAAATAAACAGAGGATTTGATGCTCAGCTGTTTCTGAACCACAAATGGTTCAAGGCCAGGGGAGAATTTAAAGGAACTACCAAAACACCTTTCTTTCTTTCTTTCTTATAATCATCCCTTGACATCTGGTGTTGTCCGAGAATGATACTGATGTAGCTAGACCTTTGGTCTGACATGGTGCAGTCATTCTTACATTTTTATGAAGAAAAAATCAATAACATGAGTTGTAGCAAATTGTAAGGACCAGATGGTATGCACCTAGGAGTTTCAAAGGGACTAAAATATGAAAAAGATGCACTGAAGTGATTCAGTTAAAATATAAAATGTCCTTGGTAGCACAAATAGTGGGAAATAAAGTTTCAGTTCATAGAAAGGTTCTCAGGCTGAACTGAAGTTCAGACTAGAAAGTCTGATTTCCATGCTGGAGAAAATGGCAGAAAATATAATAAAAATTAGACTGAGTAGGTCTAGGGATAGGTGTGAACATAAAGAGGAAGAAATAATTTGCCTCTTGTAAAAATATTTTTGGAGTCTATTCAAAGAATCAATGACCAAATAGAAAATAGTTACTTTACACTGGCTTTTCAGGAAGCTTTTAGCAACATTTTTCAGTAGAGATTTATAATGAAATTAAGTATCCATGGACAAATAATAGATATATAGAAAGATAGAAAGCAATTAATTACAAAGTTGATGATATTAACACTAGAATAGGATAACACTAGGGTGCTGGGATTTCCATAATACAACATGCATTAAGGATCTAATAGAGAGAATACTTTGGTGACAACACTGTAGGACACTGTCAAAATGCTGAATGACTGGGAAATAAAATGGTAGACAACAGCAATATTGGTAAGTTCAAAGTAATGTACATAGGAAAACAATCCTCAGTTTATATGCACCAATGAGCTCTAAACTAAATGTTACCATGCATAAAATCCTGGAACCTCAGGCCAACACACTGAAGTATTTAGAAAAGCAAGCAAATTTTAGGAGTTAAAATGAATAGAATGGCAAAGAAAACAGTTCATCTGAGTTATGTAGGCTACTCAAGAATTTGTACAGTTTATATTTCTAGCCCACTCACCTCAGAAGTATACAGGAAGATTGAAAAGCTACAAGGAAGGGTAATAAAAGTTTATGTTACTATGTTCTGTTTATGAAGACAGAGCTAAAAGATTTATGTTTTTTACTCCAAATTAAGAAATTACAAGTAAGGAATCGACAGAGAGGTAAATGATGAAGTGTGGGATCATGACTTTAAAATTATATGTGAAACAAGGAGGATTGGTAAGGAAGTGTTGCTCAGACAAGTGAGGAGACATCAAGTAAGATTAACAAATGCAGGTAGAAATTCCCCAAGATCTCTCACCCCTAAGTACATTCACCTCTAGGTCAAAAGATCCCTAAATGGAGGACATCCTGTAGGATTCACAACTATCTAGGCAGAAACACATGCTCTGCTTTGCCTGCTCTTACTTCTTCAGATGGAAACCTCCTAGAGGATATTGGAGTGGGAAAATTGTTAAGAGACCTAAGTTATAATTCCCAAGCATTTTCCATAGCACTGCCAAAACTCTAAGAGATGACGAACTGGATTTGTCCACCATATGACTGGTTATTCTAGAAAAATAAAATTTTTCTTTAGTATTACCTAACAGAGATGGCCTGTCACTGCAATGTGACACTGTTTTTGAAAAGGATTTCTTCTACATGTCAATGACTACTTTTTAATTTATTGTAACACGCACAGATTTCCTTTGGACTAAGGTCCCTAATTTTTGGAGTCTAAACAAAGAGGTGTTTGGTATACTCAACACAATTCAATTTAAAATGACTGTTTAAAGACACTGCTACTTCTACCACTTGCTTCCTTTTCTAGTATATTACCTTCCTTTTGCTCTGTTTCCTCCCTTCAACTCCTTTTCTGAAACAGCTACTAATTTCTGCTTCTCAATGTCTTCTCTCTCACCCCTCCACATTTTCCCCACTTCCTTTGCTTTCGTGTGAGTTTATTAAATAGATTACATTGCAATGAAGTTGCAATGAAGTGTCACGATTAACATGATAAGAGAGCTCATAGCCTTGAGTCACTGTTTGGAGTAGGTTCAAGATTTGAACAGACACTGCTGTTTCAGCATTAAGAGTATATATCTGGGATTATTACTTGCTCATAGAAAATCTTCTGTGCTAGATGATCTAAATGCATGATCCAAAGCCAATGGATGCTATGTTTAACATAGGTCTGATAGATCAGCATTTTACATAAAAAAGAGAGCATACTAAAGGGGAGGATTTTTTTTTGTCATCTGTTAGTTTTCCATCAAAGAACTAGTAACTATCTGAGCTGACAGAACTGTCAGAAAGATAGTCTGCCATATTTAAATTATCACCATTACCTTTGGTCCTCAGTAAAACTGCTCATAACAAACATTAATTTCTCAGGATGACATTAAAGGCAGGGAGGGAATCTTGAGTCCATGGAGTGTTTTGGACAATACAGACATAATCTTTATGTACTTTTTTTATAGTTCTCCATAGGAATTAGGTCATGTTGTGTTTAGGAATATAATTAAATTCCCCTTTCTTCTCTCTCTATTAGTAGAATGTGCAGAAGTATCTGGTGAATGGATTTGTTGGGCAGAAGTGGATTTGTAGGTTTCAGAAATGAGTCTTAGATCTCTTGACTCAGTTCACAGTTCCCGTCACAACTCTCTCTCTAATATTTTCTATGGATAACTACACATCACCTGAAACTCAGAGTGGCTAAAGCACATGCCTAATACTTTATTCTTGTTCCCCTTTCACTGTGGGTATGGCCTTTCTTAGGTTGATACCTATTTGTGCCCTCTCCTATTTTGCCCTTTCATTAAACACTTCAGAATCAGATGGAATTTTTTTGTAATGTCTTTCAGTATATTTCATCTAGTATATCCTTCCATGTTTGTTCATGTTCTTATTACCTGGTATCTCAACTTTCACAACAGATTTTCATCTGCCTTTTGAAGGTATTATCTTACTAATATCCAATCAGAATTAATGTGAAAAGACAATTTCCATCATCTGTATTTTTTAATATTTTAGCCTTTTTATTTCATCTATTCAGAAGTTAATATAAACCTTTATTTGCACCACTCTGTTCAGTTTTGAACCAACTGAAAAGAGTCTGAAAGACAGCACTGAGATTGATGAGCAAGTATGTCAAGAAGACTCAATGAGTTAGTATTGTTTAACCTAAAGAGAAGATTGAAGATAGGCACAAGAGTCTTCAAGTAAGCAAAAGGCTGCTGCAGGAAGGAAAAGAAAAATCTGTTTGCCACATTCAAGTTGGATAAGACAGGAAATAATGGGTTTCAATTGCAATAGGGAAGATTTAGGTTACTAATACTTTTTTTTTATAGTGATCAAAGTTAGTGAAGCATGGGAGCAGATTGTCTGGGGAGTCTGTGAAAATTCTCCTTTGGAGATATATAAAAATAGCTTGGACCAAAATATACCTGAGGTGATATTTGCCTTGTTGATTATGCCTTCTGGCAGGAAAGATGGATTAGATGTTCTCTTCATGCAACCTTCCAGTCTATCATGATTATAATGTTTATATTTCTAAATTTATCCACTCTCTCGAGAGCTTTGAAGACCAAGAACTAAGACCTCAAATTTGATTTGATAACTGAGGAACAGTCAGTGTTTAATCAAAGAAAAAAAAGTTGCTTGTTGAAGTGCATCGACTGTATTTAAATGTTAAGCCATTAGAAATTTTTCTATATATAGGAACGTATTCCCATGTGAAGTGTGTTACTGTAATAGCCTGATTCAAAAGATAAAAAATATATGGCTCACTGTGGGCACACTAGCAGCTGACAAGCTGGAATACTGCCTCCTCACTATCCACAGATGAAAGAAAGTGCAGCAGCTGTTACTATTCAGGTAGCTGGTAGTGATGAAGAGCCCAGGAGGAGCCTGAGGCGGTCTACTGCCTTGACAATTGCAGGACAGATGGCCTTAGTTGTGATTTATATTACTAAATATTTTCCTCTTTCCACCTCTGTGTTGCCTGAATCTAACATCGTTCAGGTGGTCTTCACCCAGGGTATGACTCGGGTAATGAAGCATTACTCTTCTAAGAGGTGCAGAATTATATACTACTGGCATGTGTGTAAGACTACACAGGACCTTTTGTTCAAGAGTCAGTCTTAAGTGCTTGTAAATTAATCTTTTCTATATTTTTGAATTATGGTATTTTTATTCCTTCTAGGAGTAAGATTGCGTGAATAGCAGGTTTCAATAAGGCAACTGCAGAACAGGCAATCATCCGTTCATCCAGTCAGAAAGCCTGCTTTAAAACTGTCTCACAGTAATGCACTCCCAGTAGCAGAAACCTGACATTCAGCCAGAGCATTTCTCAACAAATTGGTGCAAAAGTTTATCCTCAATTAAAAATTAGTGAAGAAAACATTTCATGGCATGAATTGCAGAACTGATCTTCTTAACGCTAAAGCATGGTTTTGAGACAAAAGATCAAGCTTCCAACTTGATTAAATCCAAAAAATTTCTAAGAATTTTTAGGTTTGGTGTTTTTTTGAAAGATGAATTAAATAGGCAAATGAATTTATTCTTGAGTATTAAACAGCAGACTAGAAATCTTCTGAATTTATAGAATGCATTTATACTCCAGTATATTTCAGCTAAATGCACTTTAGTATTAGAAAACGAAAGGATAGATCACTTAGCTTTGGCTACGAGGTAGGACACAATGTCTTTCGAGGTCCTACCTGGTTCTAAATCTGGTTTTCTTTTTCTATAAATACAAAAAGGTTGTGGGTTTTTTTTTATATGATTCCTTAACAAATAGCAATTACTGAGAGAAAACAATTGAAAGGATGTTTTCCTTCATTGATGTAGATATAGTTCTGAAATGTCCCAATAGCTTCCTCATGCTTTTGATCTCTTGGATGGATATCTGTTTCCCTTAGGGTTTTCTTCAAGTCAGCAGTTTGAAAGACTCTGGACAGAAAATCTTATTTTTTCTTTTCCTTATTGGGATTTTCAGCAAAAATATATTGTATTAGATATTATATAGAATAGTTACATACATATATATACACACACATTAATCTATGTATGCATATAGATATATATGTTATAGAAAAGGTTAGATGAGGCCTCTGAAAATCATCTAAGAAGGTTAACTTCAGAGTTAGATCATGTTGCTCACAGTCTTTTCAAATCAGATTTAGAAAAATCTCTTTCCACTGCTTAATTACCTTCATTGTGAGTTTTTTATTCCTCATATTATGTAGTCAGTATTTTCCTTGGTTCAGCTTGTGACCATTGCCTCATTTTTGCTCTGCATGCATGAGAAGAGTTTGGCTCTGTCTTTTTAATAACTGCCACTTAAGATAGAATAGTTTTATGGAAGTTGTTTAAACTAACATATTTATGGAGAAATTAATACATTTTCACTTTTTTACAGATCATTTGCCAATCACGCCATTTTTTAAGCAACTGTCTGTTTCCCTTACTAAGAAGACAGAAGATTTGACATCTGACAAAATTCTACATTCTTCAGACATTCAGAGGTACTGGAAGCATCACAGAATCACAAGAAAGGTTCCACCATGAAAAATAACGATGCTGGCTCTTCTCTATACAGGTTTCTTGGCTGTACCACTCTGAGAAGCTGTTTGACTTGCCATACATATTTAGATATAGTATTCTCATAGGTTGCTTCAGTTAATATTAAAACACAGTAGAAAAGTAAGGAGGAGGATTCAGCCTTGGAAAAAAAATATTACAGAATCTAAGACAATTAGCCATAGAACAAATGTGTGCAACATAAACCTTCATGACTTGCAAATACATATCCAATTCTAGTTCTAAAAAAGAGAAAGCAAGCACTGAAAAACAGCTTTCATGGGCAGGGGACAGACCCACTAAGAAGAGAAAGAGAAAGCAATCATCTTTTCTAATTTTCAAACAACAGCCTCTTTTTTTTTTCATTAAAATAACTGAATTCTGTAAAGTTCTAGTCAGACATTATTTTTTGTCAGCTAGAGGGCCTGCTTCTCCACAACTGTAATTCTTTTTTTACTAACATCAAAGGGTCTTTATTTTTACCAAAACACATGATCTACAGTGTTATGTTCTGCCCTCATAATTTCCTGTATTTGAAAAAATATTTTTCAATTATGTCAAGGTCAGAAAAAAGAATCCTCATCTTCCTTCCAATTATTTGTACACAAAAGTTCTTGTCCCAGACCCAGTTGGAAACTTTAAAGAAAGGACATGTGAGACTTCAGAGATAATGTGCTGTTTTACGCTTGGATTATGCTCATGCAGTCTGGAGCCTCACATATGTTTAACTCATGTCCTGTAAAGTGTTCATGGTAAAAAAAAAAAAAAAATCCATACATATTTGTTTTATTATAGGTAATGGCAAAAGTCAAGATATGTAATCATTGATTCCAAATGTAGTGGCTACTGCCTAAAGTACAAATCCAGTATCACCAATGAAATCTGCTTTATAAAAGGCAGGTGAGATATTACATTAATATAGCTGCATTTTCATTCTTTTTTATAAAGACACTGAAAACTGTGCTTCAGATATCCTGCCAGTATAACAAACTACTTTTGATCAGATTACCTTTTGTAGTAAGGTTTTTCCCATCATCTCTCACAACCTAATATTTAGACTATTTAGTTTAGAATTAGAACTAAACATTACAGGCAAATAATTTTGGTTTTGTGTCTGACAAAAAAAAAAAAAAAAAGAAAAAAAAAAAGATGAAAGAATCAGGGTCTCAAATAGACAGAGGAAGTTTTGGAGAAGCTGGAGATGTTCCTGAAGAAGACTGTCAGCAGAACAAATGAATGGATTTTTGAGACACAAGTCCACAAACTTCGTAAGAAACAAAATGTAAAACATCACAAAGATAAAAAGGTGGTAGTGATCTCATTTTCATCTAGGTAGTAGATGAAATGACTTTGTGCACTGTAAAATACTCTGGTGAAAGAACAAAAATAGAGTTCCATTGGGCAATGTGTGTCATGCCTAATAATCAGAGCCTAGGAATATTGTTGCAGTGCTAAATGCTGAAGTTAATGAGCATCTGACTCATTGCAAGGCATCGCACCTGAGCCTCTCAAATATAAGCTCTCCAAATAATGTCTCTATGATGTTAATAGATGTGATTGCTTACTTAAAAGAATCAGAAGCTGTGCTTTGTTTGGCTAAAAAGGTGCAAACCGTTACCCACACAACAATATTCTGTCACTCTGAGGCACCTTCAGACACCAGCACTGCTGCTATAGAGTCCAGTAGCTCTCCTTGTGACGTGTTGCATCCCATGGCTCAGCTGGTTTCACCTGCCCTGGCTCTCTGCCTGAGGCTCTCAGAGCTTCCTGCAATGCTTCCCTCGTGGAATTTGGATGAAGCACCGGCTGCTTCCATGCCCAATGTGTCTGTGTGCACTGAGGATTTGATATGACCACTGTACCCATCTCTCAGGATACCACCACTGCATGTGACCATTGTTTCTCATTACAAATGCCCAACATCTATTTCTGGGAAGTGGTGTCACTAAATGACACTGAGATTTAGCTTTTCAGTTCACACTGTGCCACCTGATACAGCTGGAGGCCCCATATCTTTGGCATAAATTTTCCCACAGTACAAACAAGCTGATTTTCATTCTCTACTGGAGAGAATATTACTGTGAAACCTTATGTCTCAGCAGTGGTGCATTGTATTTTGAGAGCTGAATATGTCTGTGTAGACTTTTTGGTATGTTTCTAATTATGACATCAATTTTCATAAACCCATTAGATCAGAGATAAAGTCTATATATTTGATATTTTACAATAGATATTCTGATTTTTTTTGTAAGAATCTGCAAGAAAAATTCCATCAGTATCTGATTGATTGGATGGAGACATAGAACATGGTTCTCTTTTTCTTTTTTTAATGCAACTGTGAAAGACTGGGAACTTTTGTTGTTGTTGTTGTTGTTGTAAAATACTCAGGCTTTCATACTTGCACAGAAAAACATCACTCTGATTTCCCATACTTGACATCACATATTTATGCAAGTTCTGTAGTTCTGTGGCATCTGTTGAACTTCAGCCATCTGGACTCATGTTCTACCCTTAGGCATCCATAACGTAGCAATATTTAACACATCTCCTTCCATATAGAATTCATTTGGCATCTTCTGAATTGCTGTTTTGAGCAAAGGTCTAGTAGAACCAACAATCTAGTAGAGTTCTGTTACACCTTTGTTCAAAGCAGCTACTCAGAAGATGCAAAATAGAGGAAAGTCTGCTAAAGGTTTTTCTTCCAGGTTATTTGTGTGTAAACTCTGTTTCAAATACTGATATATTCCACTTTTCAGGTAGCTTGCTAGTACACAGATAAAATGGTTTGTGTTCTCTCTCTGAAAAACCTAAATCAGCACATAGATATGAAGCTTCTTCTGACCTGTTCTGAATTGTTACCATAGTGGTTAAATCAAGGCAATGAAGTGCTGCACAGTCAAATGAATTGACACTAAATGTTGCGAGGTTTGATGGATCTAGGAGTGCGTGGGTCATTATATCATTTCATGGCATTGTGCACGTCAAATGGCCACAAGGAAGTAACACGAGAGTTCAGAGTGCCTTAAATCTAAATATCCTATGGCAATAACCAATGCTTATCTTTAGGACAGGCTTTTTATCTAACATTTCATTAGGCTAGGCTGCATGATATTTTCTCATCTATTCTCTTGTGCTTTTCAGATGAGTGTGTCATACCACACATACCAAAAGTTTTCAGCTTTTCTGACTATTCATATTCAAATGCTACATGGAAGAATGAACCTTATTCCAAGCTTTTCAGCATTTTTAAGTATATCACTACTGCAAGGGCTTCAATGGTTTTACGATAATATATACATGTTAGGCTTTAAATTTAAAATTCTGTTAATGCAATAATTTTCCTTGTTTTTCAGTCTTCTGGTGAAGTGTCTAATGAAGAACAGGAATTCAAAGTGGTCTTTTGTATAACTCTTGTCATATGAGAACAGAAAAAAATCTCAGCAGCTCTGTGATAATTCAGATCCCCACCCTTTGAGTCCTTGTTTTCTCATACCGTCACCGAGTAATCTATGGTTCTTTTGAATCTGTGTCTTCCACAGCAGGATCTTCATTTCTGTGTAGCCAATATGCAAATAAGCACTTTCTTCTGCTTATTCTTCTCTCAATAGTTATTTTTATTTCTTTTTTTTTTTTTTTCCCCAAAAGTGCTTCTCGGAAAAATAAATATAATGATCCTCATAGAATGGTTATGATTTCTGGTAAAAAGTTCTTTAGCAACATGACCCTTTTGTCGTTTGTTAGTTTTCCTTCACAGAACAGAATCATCTCTGTGCTGACAGAACTTTCAGAAAGATAGTCTACCATATTTAAGTTATCACCATTACTTTTGGTCCTCAGTAAGACTGCTCATAATAAACATTAATTTCTCAGGATGACATTTAAGGGAGGGAGAGAATCTTGAGTCCATGGATTGTTCTGGACAAGACAGACATGTTCTTTATGTCAATCATCACCAGTATAGTTAATACAGAACCAAAGAATGTACCATCTTGTATGTTTATGATCGAAGATTTTTTTCTTCTTTCCTCAGGTATTAGCTGACAGCAGTCTAGGATGGGTATGTGGGTTCTGCTTGTAGCAACTCCAAATCACTGTAATTTGAATATAGTTTCCAGCCAGGACATTAAATATAACAGAATTGTATGAAATACATAGAATCACAGAATGTCTTAGGTTGGAAGGGACCCTAATGATCAGTTAGTTCCAAATCTTCTTCCATGGGCGGCGACACCTTACACTAGACCAGGTTGTTCAGAGCCCCATTCCAGCCTGGCCTCGAACACCTCTCAGGGATGAGAGTCTCTCAGGGATGAGACCCACAACTCCTCTGAGCAGCCTGTTCCAATGCCTCACCACCCTCACATTAAAGAATTGCTTTCTTATATCTAATATAAACCTCTTCTCTTTCAGTCTGAAATCATTCCCCCTTGTCCTATCTTGTAAATGCTCTTGTAAATAGTCTCTTTCCATGTTTCTTGTAGGCTCCCTTCAGGGACTGAAAGGCCACAATTAGATCACCCCAAATATTCATGAGTATTCATGAAATGAATTTAGTGAATTATTTAGAACAGGTTCTTTGTTTGTTTAAAACAGCATTCTCTGATCCTCTTACCATTCAAGTAAGGTATGCCTGTTTCTTTGTAGAGACATTTGGACATTTTCCTTCAGTCTAGTCTAACTGATGCTCATATATGCTTCTCTGACCTCCAGCAACCTTTCCAAGTGTAGTAATGTCATCTACACAATTCTGGAGTCCAGTCTGACTCTTAAAAATCAAAAGTACCGTTTGCAAAATACATACATATACAGCATTTTTTACATTTATTGGATTACTTATTCTATAAGGTCTTTGTTCTCACACAAAACCCTGCAGAAATTCATGATCTTTAGAGAGAAATAAATGCAGCCATTCTGTCTCTACAGGAGAGATATAGCAAATAAAGAGACACTATCACATATTGCCTCAACAGCCTGATTTGGTGTGCACATGTGGGATTTTGGGAGATTGCTTTGGGGCTTTTTTCATCAGTGTAACAAAATTATTAACAGTGCAAGACTACAACTGTTCATGTTCAAAACAGAACACATTCTCCTGGCCACATCACATATTTTGGATTGGAGTCCATGATAATGGTAGAAGATAATGTCTATCCTTTCCCCAAAGGTTGCAGTTCTCTTGTAGGATCATAGTAATTTTCAGGTTTTGTGTAGATTTTCATCAACAGCATCGTTTTCCTTGTATTTTAATAGTTTCTCAACCCTATAGATTTACAAATGTCAAATCACTGCTAATTTCCTCTGCCTCTGCTCTAAACTCCAAACTTTTCTAAAGCCAGTCAAGTTGCAACAATGACAATAGGTCTGATTCATGCAATAAGTACTCCCTAATGCCTGGTGTTCCTGTAATCATGTCATATGCCATGTTCTATGACCAGTTTATCTTTCAAGCTCGCATGGGAGAATCACCTTCCTTGCAACAGTTTCTCAGACCAGGTCTGTGTTCACAAAGCTTAAAGCATTCAGCTAAGGGGAGTCTTTTAGACAAGGGAGGGGGAAAAATGAACATCAATGAAACAATATTTAACACCTGCAAAGAGTGAGCACGGAATACATGCTGGCTTCTCCTCGAGGACAATGTAAAAGCAGCAGCACTCATTCCTCAAAAAGCTCTGTTGCAAATGACCAGTTCGTTGTTTTCCAACACTGACCCAAGCGCTACAACAGATTGTAGGCAGAGGTTGGAGGTGCACAAGCAATACCGATGCCGGAGGCAGAGGGCTTTCTGCTTTATTACCAGTTGTCCGTGGCCGATGGGAGGGAGCACCAGGCTGTGTCCAGCCGAGGGCTGCGGAGGGCAGGCGGCGAGCGGCCCGCCATGGCCCCGGGCCGGGCCGGGCCGGCCCCGCTCCCGCTCCGGCCGGCAGCACAACCGAGCGGCGCCCTCTACTGCCCAGCGCCCACACTGCAGCGCCGCCGCGGCCGCGGCTCGGGCCTCAGCCACGGCCCGCGGCGGGGGCGCAGGGCCCGCTTTCCTTTGAGCCCGACTTGTCCTGCTTTTGTTCTTCTTTTCCAGGTAGTCAAATTTTCTTGTGCATCAGAAAAGACATTCCTTTGCTAGGTTTGGCACTGCTGGCCATGCTTCTTTTGATGAAGCCCAGGGTATGGTTTGGGGCCTCAAGCTTCATATTGAGCTGCTCATCTACCAGCACCCCTTAAGTCCATCACCTCAGGGCTGCTGTCAATCCATTCTCTGCACAGCTTCTATTTGTGCTTGGGATTGCCCCGACCCAGGTGCAGGACCTTGCACTTGGCCTTCTTGAACTTCATGAGGTTCACCAGGCACACCTCTCAAGCCTGTCAAGATCCCTCTGGATGGCATCCCTTCCCTCCAGCATGTCAAGTGCACCACACAGCCAGGTGTTGTCAGGAAACTTGCTGAGAGTGCCTTCAATCCTGCTGTCCTTGCCACCAACAAAAATGTTAGACAGCACTGGTCTCAATACCAATCCCTGAGAACACCACTTGTCACTGGAGTCCCCTTGGATATTGAGCCATTGACTGCAACCCTTTGAGTACAATAATCCAGACAATTCTTTATTCCCTGAGTGGTCAATACATCAAATCCATGTCTGTCCACTTTAGAAACAAAATGTCATCCAAGACAGTGTCAAGTGCTTTGCACAAGTCCAGGTAGATCATGTTGGTTGCTCTTCCCATTCCCACCAGTGCTGTAATTCCATCATAAAAAGTCACCAGACTTGTCAGGCACAATGCCCTTAGTGAAGCCATGTTGACTGTCATCAGTCATCTCCTTATTTAACATGTGCCTTGGCATAATTTCCAGGAGGATGTGCTCCATGATCTTGCTGAGCACAAAGGGAAGACTGACTTTTTAAAAGATTACATCCAGATCTAGTTCTAGACACCATATCACACAGTAAAAGGAAACCATCAATGCTTTATGACAGGAAGGATGATTCTGTGAGTGCTGGATGCCTCAGTTTTTGAAGGGAGAACATACAGGAGGAATGGTAGACGAGATATGTTTAGCCATCTACAAAAGGGCCATGTACGATAAAAGCTGGGGGTTTTGTGTGTGTTTTATTTATTTATGTAGTTCCCCTGGACTTCCTTACTTCCCTTTTTAAAAATGGGGGTTATGTTTCCTTTTCTCTAGTCAGTGAGATCCTCACCAGACAGACACAACTTTTCAAGTCTGATGACGGTGACTTAAACTCTTTATCTACCAGTTCCCTCAGGACTCAGCAGTATAACTCATCAGATCCCATAGACTTGTGCACATTCAGGTTCCTTAAATGATCTTGAGCTCCTTTTTCCTAAAGTATTTCTCATTATTACAGAAGGCCTTTCTGAGACTCAGTCTTGAGACTTTGGTTTTGCAAGAAGGATTTTACAAACCATATTATTTTGATTTCAAATCTCTAAAGGCATAATAGGCCTTAATTTTTCAAATATCTTAATTATACTTTTTTTCCACAAGAAGGAATTTAAAAAGGAGATAAGACATGCATTAAACAAGCCTTATGATTAGAATTTTAAATGCAAATCTGTTAACAAAAAGTAAATAAAACACACACAGAAGTCCCAGCTTGTATCGTACATGGCCCTTTTGTAGATGGCTAAACATATCTCGTCTACCATTCCTCCTGTATGTTCTCCCTTCAAAAACTGAGGCATCCAGCACTCACAGAATCATCCTTCCTGTCATAAAGCATTGATGGTTTCCTTTTACTGTGTGATATGGTGTCTAGAACTAGAACTAGATCTGGATGTAATCTTTTAAAAAGTGAGATCGTTAGATTTACACTGTGGTTTCGTATGTTTTCTGTTTCTAATAATCCCTCACATTTTTGGCATTTATTTGTCAGATGAACTGAACATTAAACTGATGGTTTCAAAGTACTAGCACTTTAAAGCAATAATTCTGAGACTCTTCTTTGATGTTAATAATTTCAGGTCACTCATTCTGTGTGTACAGCTAGGCTTAGGTTTCCTCATATAAGTTACTGATCATTTATCAGTATTTCTCTTATAATTTTATCACTATCATTCAGTATCACAAGGCCTTGTGCAACTTTGTCACCTCTGTTATTCCTTTTTCTAGACCTATAGTTGCCTAGATCACTCTTTGAGTCCCTTTCAAAATTTTTTTTGTCAGTTTCCATTTCTCTGGCACTAACTAGGGCTGGTAGATTTTGCATGAGCTTCTTTTCATCTAATGATCAGGTTTTAGGGATCCAATTGCTCAAAAATGGATGCTGCATTCATATTCTGCTGACAGGCGCTCTGAAAAAAAAAATCTTCATGGACAATGATGCTTCTCTTAGAATCAGGGCATACCTTGCTGGCACTAGCAAATTTTTCAGCTGCTAGAATCTGCTCTGGTTTGTGGTATTTACCACAAAACACGGTTGGATGGGTATCTGAGTCTCTGTTGCAAGGTCACCCTCTGTGAGAAGAGGTCAGGTGCTGCCCTGTGCTCGACACGGAGGCTTCCAGCCAGTTCTAGTTGGCTCCAACAGACCCACCACAAGACACAGCTGAGCCCCACAGCCAGACTGGGAAAGTGTATTTAAAAAACCCTTCATAGGCAGGGATAGACATAGACACAAAAAGAGTGTAAAGCAGCAGCAGGAAAACCCAGATCAAAGAATGAGGAAGAGGAGGAGGAGATGCCCTATGCCAGCAGCCTATTCACTGCAGATTGTGAAGAACCTCCTCTGGATATCCTTGCCAGGAGCCGTGGTGTGTGGACAGCACATTCTGGAGCCAAGGAAAACCATGAAGAAGAAAGAGCAGAATCAAAAAAACAAAACCAAAAAAAAAAAACAAAACCACACCACAAAAAAAAACCAGTCAGGTGCTGACTACAACCTCTATTTCCTTTGTGCAGCTTGGAGCAGGTCTGTAGACGCTAAGGGAATCTGGACTGAAGGCGTGAACTTGACTCTAAGAAAGGAAACAGGAAAGATGATATTTTAATGTGTGTCTTTGATTTTGTTTGCATTTTGCTACCAAAAATGTTAATTTTAATTGTCAATACAGGCACTTTCTCTAAGTCAAGTCTGTTTTGCCTGTGAGAATAACTGAGAAACAATAGCCCTTCTTTACCTTGACATATGATCTTTCTTTCTCATTCACATCCTTCTTTTCTTTCCCTGTCCCACCCCACTGAAGTGGAAGTGAGAGAGAGCAAATGGACAGGAGTTTTGCTGTCAGTCAAGGTTAACCCACTACAATTTCTCTTAAACATATGTTTTGCCTGACTTAGACAACTCTTTAGTAAAATGCCTTTTTACTTAATGGGCAGCTATTGCTTAAAAATAGACAGTAAATTTATTTAAGCCATCCTGTTTTCCTCAGCTTTGGTGATTTTTGCCCTTCTTGCCCCCTCTTTCCCCTCAAGCACCTCAAGCACCACTGACAGATAGGAGGATCATGAGCAGTTTGGATCTCACTTAGCTCTGTGTAAGTAGGAAGCCTCTCTTGTCTGAAATTGATGCTGGTCATGAGTTTGAGACTTTTTGGAATATATTAACATGTATATCTCCTGCACCATTTGGGATACAAGCACAACATATTTTTATGGCACCTAATTAGAGAGGTGTGTAAGCACTGGATGTAGGACTAGGCCAGGTGCTTCATCCTGCCAAAGTCTCAAAGTGATTTGACTTTAGATGTTATATAATGCAAAGATTAAAGGATGATATCAGAAGTCTTTGTAGGAACAGGTAGCAACAGAAGAGCTGATATTGTGTTTACAATATTCTCAACCTTTAAGAACATGGAGAGGTTTTTATTAATTATTTTCACTTTAGTTTCATATAACTAAAAATACTTGAACAATCTTATTTAAATGTTTACACAAAGTTTGAAAAGGGAAGTAGGGAAAATACTAGATAACTGCTCTGTACATAGTTAAATATAATTTAAAAAAAACGCTTTAATTTTCAAAATGTAATAACATTCCTATTAAATCAACTCATTTATAGGGTAGCTGTCTTATGAAATCATGCTAAGGACATACATAATTACTATAGATGGTATACATTTTTTTACGCAAGATTTTTCATTTATTTACCATTTGAAGTGGCAAAATTTGTCAGCATCATTTCATGCATTTGGAAAACTGTTCCTTCCATTGTAAATATAAATACAATATACTATGGGAATTAAATGCATGCTTTTAAGACTGACTTCTTCCTCTGAACCAAGTAGACATGTTTCTGAAGTGTAGATTTCATCAAATAAGAAAATCAGCCAGCCTGAATAATAAAAATAATCATTCCTTAAATTTACCCTTTTTTTAGTATTTCATTTTTCTTGCACTCACATTCTTTTCGGTTTCATTTCATGTACGTACTTCAACTTTTTGAGCTCTTAATACACTATAATATGAGAAGAGATTAAAATTATTTAAGATTTAGGCATTAACCATACAGTGAGGTTTCACAGGTTCTTGTCCTAGAAATGAAATGTTAGCTGTCTCTTGTCAGTTAGTCTTTGATGTTTTACACACATACACAGAATAATAAAGAGGTATTGATTGACTTCTGTAGAGGTTAACCTTAAGATTTGTTACACTGAGCAATGAGAACAGACTTAGTCAGGCCAAGGAAGGTGAATCAATCTCTTATTTTCATCAAAATACCAATACATTTCTAGATAGGCATAGAATTTACTTATAAACATATTTGGAGCTCAGTTTTGTAATTACTGAAAATCAAGATGTGAGAATATAACATCTTCTGTTGAATTCTCACGCACTAGTGAATGACTTGACGATAATGAATTCCGTCTCAGGGAAACTGAGCATTTTTGTGTGATGATTGTCCAAAAATATAGCTTTATGTCCTTTGGACGAGAAAAAGGTGAAACTTATCACAATAATTTATCGTCTTTATATGCTCTTATGTTTTCTACTGAGACACAAGGTTAGTCAGAAGCAGACAAACAAGCAACATCTCCATTAAATAAAAACAGGGATAGTATTTTTTTTTTTTTAAATCTTATTTTAAAAAAATCCTGTATCTGGGTAAGTAAATTAAATAACACTCTGAAAGCCATTCTAGGTCTAAAAATTTAAGAAACCCAACAACATTAAAATGGGCTTCTCTGTATTTATTTTCATTCACCTCGTATTTGCTTCAATCAGTTCATTCAATTTAAAAAGGCAATTTTCTGCAACAAAGCCAGTGGAATTGGAAGAAATGTAAAAGTTCTGATCATCTTTAGAAATATGAAACTTCATTTCTATATATGAAAACTGAGAAAGTTTTAGCATTTTAATAAAATTCAAAAGCAGCATTACTATTCCATATATCTCTGTTTTACCAAACTTTTCTTCTTCAGGAATTATAATGGAGTCACAAGGAGTTATTAAAAATTCTGCCAGCGCAAGTCTGTAGTGGTTAGGCCCCTAGGTTAAGATCCTAAGTTAGAACCTCCCAACTCAGGGCAGAACTCCAACCAATTCTCCCATCTTCTTGGTGAGCATGCCACAATCATGAAACAAATGGCTGCAACAGCAGCAGATACTGGCTGGTATAGGTATGTCTGCACTGAAAAAAATAATTGGGAATTGTCTAGGGAGGCAAGTGAAGAGTACCTCCATCACCTCCAGATACAAAATTTGCACTTGAGGAATCTAGTGAAACAAAAACTCTCTGAACACACCTCTCCTCTGGATCACCATTACATCAGAGAATTTCTCCCTTGTCTCATTGTACTTGCAATCTCTCCCCGTTACCTACCACTGTGTAGTGAGGAGGTGCCTTTCTGTCTTCCCCACTCAAAGTCCCAGCCTGCAAAACGATAAAATTTGAGTGAGCGGAAGGAACTTCTTTATGAGGACGGAATTGTCCTTTTGTACCTTCCGGTCACTTTTTATAACGTCTTTAAGGGAAGTATAAGTCCTCCTTAAATGTAAACTTTGAACAGCACCGAGGCTTGAATTTTTCTAAAAATTCTCATGCTTCAGTTTTTAGAGCAGAGAAGTGTCAAAGCATGGACTGGACTCCAAAGATCCTTACACTTTCTGGAGTATGTAGATATGCCTGTTTGCCTCAGACATAATAATAAAATATTTTAACAATGTTTTTTTCTCTTCCCACTGTTGCTGAAGAATAGGCCAGAAGACTAAGGAGGAGAAAATATTAAACTAAAAAGCCTGAAGGCTTACTTGGTTCTTTTATTTGATCATCTACTAAAAATCAAAGAAGTAGGGGACTTGATTCATTTCCTTCTTTCAACAGAAAAGAGAGATTGGGTAAGAGAAGGAAAACATTGGTGTTCTTTCCCTTTGAATAGAGACCGTTCTACCTCCTTTATTTTTTCAACAGAACTCCTGACAAGATCTTCATCTCACAATGCCTTGGCACAATCATGATTTTATCTGGAAGTTATTATCTGTCCTTTTGGACTATGGCTACATATTTTGTTTTCTCTGACTTGAGGGATAACCAGAAAAAAAAATTCATCCTCTGAGAGTTTCTTAGTTTTAGAAGTTTCCCATCCTACATGTATCTTGAAAACTGAAACCTTTAACTTCCAAAATACAATTGAGATGGCATAAATTAAAATAATTGTTGTTTCATTTTTGCATCAACCTGGAAATGCTTGATCACTTTAATAGTGAATTAATGCAAATTTCTCAATAATAACAATTTTTAAAAAAATATTTTTTTCCCTTTTTATAATATGAATACTTTTTGATAGATTCTAAAATGGATTCAATTTATGTTCATGCTAAGAAAAATATGATGACTCTTTTGACCAGATAACATTTCTAAAATTGAGGGAAAATTAAAAAAAAAACAAAAAAAAAACAAAAAACAAAACAGGACAAACACAAATGATCTCTTGAGCAATGGTACAACATACCAGCATGGTGGTGTGATGGGACTTCTGTTGCCAAAGAAAGGTAAGAATGAGTGGTGGTATGAAGACAGATAACATTTGGTTTGATAGGTTACACTGCTCCCAAGAAACAGTATAAAGCTGTAGATGACCAAAAAATACTTAAAACTTCGTTGTTGCCTAACTTCAGTGCATTGTTCTGCACTTCCCAAGATTTTTTTTCTCTTTTATTTTGCATTTCCAGCCTTTTATTTCTCTCCCTATATCTTCTTTCTTGTTACCTTTCACTTCTATCCGCCTACTCTTGCTATTCTTGTCCTAGCTCTCAGTCTCCATTTATTCATCTATACTCCAATTTCCAATACAGTACTTTATGGATTTCATGGAAATGTTTGTGCAGACGCTACAAAGGTAGCTCCAAAAAAGAAAAAAAAAGAAAAAAGAAAAAAGAAAAAAAAAAAACAACCCAAGAAATCAAAGAAAAATTCCAAAAAGAGATTCATTTGAAATTTTATTTCTTGAGGGTCTTACTCATGTATATTGAAGGCTTTGAAGTTTCAGCATTATTTGTTGTAGTATCATAGCTAGTGGGTGCAAGTATCCAGTTGGGTCCCAAGGAGAAAAGATTAACCTTTTCAACCTGAGCCTTAAACCCACCTGTGAGTTACATTATCCTACAATAAAAAAAATAAAAAAAAGTGTGCAAAGTCATTGCTTTGGAAGTGCTTCCTGGTGAAGCTGTGGGTAGAGAGAAATTGCCAATTATTACTTGTTCTTAGACCCCAAACTCTCTCTCACCTTCTAATACTCAGACAAAACATTCTACATATATGCAGTTTATATA
>WAAE01003087.1:8143-19255 GCA_013400495.1 Nicator chloris
GTGCCGTGCCGTGCCTCGCCCGCGGCGGGGCCGGGTGGGTGTCCCGCCTGGGGAGCGGGGGCGGCGCGGGCCCGGCCCGGCCCGGCCGCTCCCTCCCCGCCGGGGACCGCGGGCAGCGCGGGGGCGCCGCCGCCGCCGGGGCGCGGACCGGCCAGGTGGTCCCGCCTGGGGATGCGGNAGAGGGGGCTTCTTTTGTTTGAATGGGCGCCGGGCGCGGGCTCCCCTGCCGGCAGCCGCCGAAAGGCGCCGCCTCAACTTTCTCTGCCCCGCTCCCTCCCTTTCTCGCTCCCCGCCGCTGTGCCGTGCCGTGCCGTGCCTCGCCCGCGGCGGGGCCGGGTGGGTGTCCCGCCTGGGGAGCGGGGGCGGCGCGGGCCCGGCCCGGCCCGGCCGCTCCCTCCCCGCCGGGGACCGCGGGCAGCGCGGGGGCGCCGCCGCCGCCGGGGCGCGGACCGGCCAGGTGGTCCCGCCTGGGGATGCGGCAGAGCCCGGGGTCGGGGCTGGGGTGGAAAGTCGCCGTGTAGGTCGCTGTACGGTACGGACCAGGCTTGGAGTGTTGCGGCAGGGTCTGTTTTTGGCACGCTGGCTCCTAGGCGTGTTTTTCAGATAACGAAGATGTTCGTAATAAGTGGGCAAAGCAAGATAATGAAGTGAATTTATAGGGAGAGTTTCTGTCATCCCCGCCATACTCTCGCGTCTTCATGTGGTAGATTAACTTTTGTGTATTTTGAAAGGTTTTGAGAGCAGAGATAAACACGAACAGTGCAGTGCTTTTAAAGGTCTGTGAGTTGAGGAGTGACAGCTTTCTGGGGCATGAAAACGGTAGTCATGCTCTGAAGATCATAAGGTGACAGCTAGGAATTGCCCAGGAGCGTCAGTAGACTCGGTTTGTCCTCCAGTTCTGTAAACCTTGCTACCTACTTTTTGTCTTTAGGTCGCTTTGGATCTCTCACCTGTTGCCCAAAGTTTTCCTTCACGGGGAGCAGAGAAGTAGCTTACAGCATTTCTTTTTGCAACATGAGATAGTCAAAGGAAAGAACCGCTTTAATCCTTAAAAATATCTGCCACATTGACATGGTATGCTGGTTTTTGTAGGGTTACGGGTAGCAGTAGTGCTTGTTATGTGGACAGGGAGCAGGTGTTGCTCTGAACTCTGTAGCTCTTAAGAACTGTTTCTAGCCCAGAGTCTAAACACTAAGTTTGTATCCTTACCTAGGAGGTAAAAATTGTGAGGATTTTACTTACCCAGCAGTGGGGTTGAATTGTTCATGCGTCAACTGTATATTTACAGCATTGCATTTACATAAAGCAGCTATTGTCTTTTTGAGAGGTTTTTTCATATAAATGCATGTATTTCTGGACACATCTAAGTTTCAGTGAGTAGCTGCGTACAAGTCTAACATCTTAGTTGAATTGATACTAGATTTAAAAAATTCCTGTACCCATACCCACAGGATGTGAGATGACCAATGACACAGAAACAGTGCTTGTGTGTATGTATATATATGTGTGTGTAACAGTCTATCTCTACAAACTCATTGGTACAGTTTTCTGTACAGGCAAAAAAGTTTATTTGTACTTCAAGCCTTTCTTGTTGCTAAAAGGCTTTATCCGTGTAACAGAAAGTCTGAGCTTGTTTTAAATAGTAAAAACTCACTATTACAAACCTGGTCCTATAAAACAGTAATTACAGATTGGGATACCACATGAGTACTTTATTGACCTCTACTAGCACTGAGAACTGACTGCTTTTGGTTCCAGATCAAATCGGAACAAACGCAACTTTCTTTTTTAGGCTGTCTGAAGACAGGCTGAGAGGTTGAGGCTGTTAAGCCTGGAGAAGAGAAGGCTCTGGGAAAACCTTCCTTCACCTCTCCAGTAACGAAAGAGAGGCATACGAGAGCTGGAGAGAAGGATACAAGTGAATAGGCCAAGGGGTAATGTAGTGGGTAGGTTTAGATTGGATTTGAGGAAGAAATTCTTCATTGTGAGCGTAGTGAGACTCTATAACAGGTTNAAACACTAAGTTTGTATCCTTACCTAGGAGGTAAAAATTGTGAGGATTTTACTTACCCAGCAGTGGGGTTGAATTGTTCATGCGTCAACTGTATATTTACAGCATTGCATTTACATAAAGCAGCTATTGTCTTTTTGAGAGGTTTTTTCATATAAATGCATGTATTTCTGGACACATCTAAGTTTCAGTGAGTAGCTGCGTACAAGTCTAACATCTTAGTTGAATTGATACTAGATTTAAAAAATTCCTGTACCCATACCCACAGGATGTGAGATGACCAATGACACAGAAACAGTGCTTGTGTGTATGTATATATATGTGTGTGTAACAGTCTATCTCTACAAACTCATTGGTACAGTTTTCTGTACAGGCAAAAAAGTTTATTTGTACTTCAAGCCTTTCTTGTTGCTAAAAGGCTTTATCCGTGTAACAGAAAGTCTGAGCTTGTTTTAAATAGTAAAAACTCACTATTACAAACCTGGTCCTATAAAACAGTAATTACAGATTGGGATACCACATGAGTACTTTATTGACCTCTACTAGCACTGAGAACTGACTGCTTTTGGTTCCAGATCAAATCGGAACAAACGCAACTTTCTTTTTTAGGCTGTCTGAAGACAGGCTGAGAGGTTGAGGCTGTTAAGCCTGGAGAAGAGAAGGCTCTGGGAAAACCTTCCTTCACCTCTCCAGTAACGAAAGAGAGGCATACGAGAGCTGGAGAGAAGGATACAAGTGAATAGGCCAAGGGGTAATGTAGTGGGTAGGTTTAGATTGGATTTGAGGAAGAAATTCTTCATTGTGAGCGTAGTGAGACTCTATAACAGGTTGCCCAGAGAAATTGTGGATGCCCCCCTTCGTGGAAAAGTTCCAGGCGAGGTTGAGTGGGCCTTGTGCAACCTGCTCTATTGGGAGGTGTCCCTGCCCATGGGAGGGGGTTTGGATCTTGATGATCTTTAAGGTTTGTTGCACCAGAAGCCATTTTATGATTGCCAAAGACAGATTGCAGTAGAAGAAATATTGTATTTGCGAAGTAATTTGGACACTGATTCTGAAGTCAGTAATCCCATTAGTTTTGGGGAGAACACTTATGAATCCTTGCAGGATTTATAACAAGATTTCTATCTCAAGTAATGACTACTTAATTTTTAACTTCTCATGATTTTTAAAACCTTTTAGTTCAAATGTTATTCTATTTGACACAATGTTTTTTGTATCCTGTATACAAATCTAGAATGCTGTGTCTTTTAGCCTTAGAAAAAGACTTTGTTTTGGTATAGTAAGAAATCTTTGTCCTTTTGTTAATTTCAAATCCCTTATTTTCGTGACTGTCATTTTTCTATAGAATATTGCCTTAATTCCTGTGTTAGAGCTGCTAAGGAAGTGTGTGGATTTTTCTCAACAAATTAGAAATCCTGGACTTATGCTCTGATTGTTGTAGGTGCTGCAAGGACAGTGTACCTGTTACTGCAAGTAGCAGTATTGTATATTTCTAGAGCACAGAAATTTGACTTGTTAAAACAAATTAACTAGTCTTACCTTTAAAATCAGTAAGGGTAAAATACTTCTGCAAGCGTTTTATTTTTTTCAAATTTCTTAAAATGTGTTTGAAAATCAAACTGTGAAGTAGTTGAGTTCTGTGATAACTCTATTATTTGATTTTTAAATATTTAATAACCTACAAGCCCAGAAAGAAAACAGGCATTATTTACCAAGTTTATCTCTAGGTGATCCAGGATTTTTATTTACACATTATTTTGTAGGGTCAGTTCTGATGGGGTAAAAAAAAATCTAGATTGTGCTGTAGAGCTTCAATGGAAATGAGTTTTGGAACATGTCATCCCTGGCCATGCTTAGAGAAGAGACAGTGAAACTGACTTAATGCAATTAGAAAACACAATAGTATTTTAAAGGTTGCTGAATGTAACTTTTATTATATGAAATGGCAGCATGTCCATGGTTTTTCAGGTAAAATTAAACTTCCGTATTACAGATGTAACAAAATTTTAATTTTTTCACTATCAAGTATTCAAGTTACTGTAACAATGCAATGCTTATAAATACCTGGCAAACTCCACATAAATTGAAGGTAGAACATATACACTCAGTGTAATAGGTGAATATTTTGCATTTTATTTGGAGTGGTCCCAAAATGAGTCAGGCTTTATTTTAATGTCGTTTTGCTACATTAATTCTGGAGAGCGCTGCTTTCCAAGGTGGCGTGCAGAACTGTAATAGTGCATTCCATGAAGCAGCAGTTGACTATTGTCAATGCAGTGGGAACTAATAAAGCTAGAATTGATATAAAATCCTCACCAGCTTTTTCCTGGCATTTTTTTGCACTGTTTCATTGTCTTTCTAAATAAGTAGGACTCTCTGAGTAGCCCAGAACAACACAGATTATATGTTTGAGTTTAGCTACTTGTTAGCATCCCATCTGCATGGCCATTGTGCCTAATTCAGCCTTGTCCTACAATTAGTATTTATACCGATGGACTACACTTCCTTTTTCCAATCAGCTTAGGTACTAAGTGCATATGCCAAAATGCTCCACATTGTGAGGTCCAGCTGTAGAATGAGTCCTAAGGCAGAATTGATATTTTTCCTTCTTGTTCATTCTAGGTTGTTTTCAATTAAAACATCAAGTCTGTTTTTCCCTGTACTTTTTGCCAGTCATGTACTTTGAAATGTCTTTGTAGTTACCCTCTGAAAAAGCAACCTAGTCTAGGGTGTTGTCCTATAGATTATATAGGAAATTCCATTATAGAGTTACTTGTATGCTTTTAATTTCCATAATAGACCTACTGACTGGCCAAAGTTAATGAATATTGTATTTAACAATCCAGAAAAGTGACATTCATCTTGTACAGGTGATCTTATGGCTCACGGTGTGCAGAAGCCGCTTGTTTCTCCCTCTGATTTTTGAGGCCCTCTCTGTCTTCAGTCTGATCAAATTCACGTATTCAAAGATGAGAACTGCCTGAGTTTTGGATTAAGTGGTTGAAAGTTCAGGATGTTTACAGCTGTTTTAAGTAATACCATACTTTTTCAAGTGTCTTAGTATGATGCAAATAGTAATGCAGAGCTGTAGTGTTATATATAAGTGTAATATGCATAAGATTTAGCAGGTATCTTTAGGATTTTGTAATTTAGTAGCAGTCATTAGTTTTATTTTACTACTTGACACAAGGAGAATCAGAGACACAAGATGGAAATACTATCTTGTGCAAGGAGGTGTTATTTACTGGGGTTTTATAGAAATTTCACAAAAAGAAAGACTATCTTAAGTTGCTTGGCATATTTCAGAGTTTTCAGGGATGATTCACTTCTCTACTAAACCTAATTATAAAAATACAGTGACGAACCTGTTTATACATAAGGAAATTTTGTGGATTAGCTCCCTGGAAAAAAAAAGGACAAAATTACAGCATAAGAACTTAGGATCTTTTTATCTCTTCGGGGATTTTTTTTTTTTTATGTAAAAAACAAAACCTTTGTATCTTTCTGGAGAAATACGTTTTCCCAGATATCTTTGCCTCATATGTTTTAATAAGATTATGTCTTTGCAATGTCTTTTCCAGATTCTAAGTGAAGGAAGACCGAGTTCATTGAATACCAACTGCTGAATTTTGAAAAAATATCTCCTTTATTTATGTAGCTGTAGCTTACATTTCTTAGTCCCCAAGTGTATTATTCCCAATTACAAAAAAAAATATTTCCCTCTTAGTATGGCCCTACATAAAGATGTGATGCTAACTAAGCTAGACCATGTGATCTGTGTTGTTCTGGGATATTCCCAGAGTCACACTTAGTAAGTAAGGATTCACCATAGTCAACAGCAGCTTCATGGAGCACACGTGTGGTCATCATGCCTACTTCAGCCCTGTCCTACAACTAGTATTTACAGGGAGAGACTGCATTTTCTTTTTTCCCACTAAAAGGAAATTGAAACTTACTCATTGCCATTAGGGGTTTTTTTGAAGTTATCTGTTCCATTGCTGTGCTGTTACTTCTGAAAGGCATTTGTAGGGTCCTGCAATCTCTGCTGGTGTCTGCATTTTCTGTGGATCATGGATGTGACTTTCAAAAACGTTTCTAACAATGTTCTGCCTTTCATGCAGAGATACCAACAGTAAGCTGATTGGTGGCCAGAGAAGGATCTTAATTGTTTCCTCTAGTGCTTAAAGCAGCTGCAGTCTGTATTATATTATCTTTAGCCAAATATATGTGAAGAAAACAAATACCAGAATGTAGTGGACTGTTACAGAGTGCATTATTCTCTGGCTCTCATATGATGTTTCATTTTGAGCCAGTAGTACCTGCATGTGAATTTCCATACTGGCAGTAATGATTACTGTATTAAAAAAGACCTTGAATGACTCAACATGGGTGTTCTCAAGCCTTAATATTGAAACTGCTGTTCTTTAGAGAAACCTGGTAATTGGATTATGTCAGGCTACCAAAGGAGCAGTTTGGAGTTTCAACTGCCACATGAAATGATGTCTCTGCTTGAAGAAAATATTGTGGATTTTTTTTTTAATTAGGATTTTTAAACTGATTTCTTTAAAAGGTCAAATAATCTGTTTCTTTAATGGGCCAGTTGGCTTGTTGTCTGTTGTGTGCTTCATTTGCTATGAATAAGATAAATGAATTCTATTAGTAAGAGACCAGCTGCTTCAGGAATATTGTCTTTACTACAATGGAAAATATGATGCTGTGGTCACTGAACTTGTCCAGATCTCTTGGGTTTTTGTGGGCAGAAGTGCTACAGCAATTTGCAGTTTCCTGTAATAGTAAATGACTTCGTATTCATCCTCTGGAAAAAAAAAATTCAGAGGACAATACAGTCCTTCTTCCTACTGAATAATAAGTAAGCTAGTGCTATATATTTGCCTTTCTATTTTTCCTGTATCCTTAAAACTGTAATTATAAATAAATCTGGAATATAGGGAAATTTGGTACCATGGATTTACTTTATTAAATCCAGTTTCCTGCTAATATTACATAATGTGATCCCTACTTGTCAACGTCCATTTAAAAAATAATTTTTATCCTTTCTATTTCTGCTAGAAGGCTGTTCTAGAACTCTGTTACTCTTGAGAGTTGGATAACTCATTAAAAATAAATTTAATCTGGAAATTCAAAGTTGTTTATGCTTATTTTCCTGTCACTCAACATTTCTGCACTATTTTTACATGGATTTGCTTGGTGAATAATCACGTCTTTTGCTGGACTGAACAAGCTGATTGATCACATCAATCACAGCTGGACTGAACAAGCTGTTCACATCTTCTAAGAGGTTCTCTGGTTTCTTCGTCATTTTAGTAGCTCTTTTCTATGCCTTTTTAAATGCACTTTTAAGTTTTCAAGAGCTCTAAAAGTAGGGAAAACAAAACTAGTATAATATTCTTCATAAGTTTTATCTTTCCATATTCTGTGAGAACATCAATCATTAAATCAAATCAATGCTTATGGTCTTTTTTTGACTCTGTGGTGCTACGGATTCCTCATG
The DNA here is from genome assembly GCA_013400495.1 of Nicator chloris. Lineage (NCBI taxonomy): Eukaryota > Metazoa > Chordata > Aves > Passeriformes > Pycnonotidae > Nicator > Nicator chloris. The sequence continues at coordinate 15,667 of WAAE01003087.1, forward strand.
GTGTATGATTAAAGGTGAAAAAGTCTCAGGATCTTACAGGCAGTAGCAATGAAGTATATATTTAAACTGAAGAAAAATAACTTGACCTTCTTCCATATTAATATGGAATTGAAGTACTGTTGGGCAGTGGTGTAACCTCCCATTGGCACCCCATGAAGTGCAAATAGCTTTCATTAGAAAGATATATTTCGCAGCACGTTGTGAACTCCAGGCTATGTTATAGTGTAGTTTTTCTGATTAGTTAGAAGTTATCAATTTAAATCACTTCCCTCTCCTGAATTATGCAAACTTGTACTTCACAGCACACAAAAGCTTAAACATGTTACTGCACTCTGGTGTTTTGCTTAATACAGTTCAGACATGGCAAAACAGTATGAAAATGCTGTATGTCTTAAGAAGTCTTACCTTCTTTTAGCTCAGTATTCAAAGCAGGATACAAGGTGCTGCAATGCCTTGGTCATGTAGTTTGTTCTATTGCTGATGTTAGTTGATTTGCAAGTTGATTAAAGAGAGGTTTGCATGCCAGATGTGGGTTATAGTGTCTGTTTAGAAAGGTACCCTTGGTCTCGGAAAGATACTATTTAAATTAAAGTAGGTATCACCATTAGAATTAATTTTCTACTGTAAAAAAGCCTTTAAGTGAAATAAATACCATGAAAAATAAAACGGGTAACAATAAGAAGAATCAATTTGTGATTTTGCCAAGAGGTTGGACCAGATGACTCTTAAGGTCCCTTCCAGCCTGGTATTATGTGATTCTGTGATTTGTTCCTGTAGAATCATCAAGCTCACATGAGATCAGCTTCTGGTGACTTCTCGCAGAAGCCACCTCTTCAGCCCCCCTCTGCCTCTACCTTGCCATGTGAACCCAGTAAAGCTCTTTTCCAAGTACTTTCAGTGCTTCTGTCTTTGGAAGAGAAACGTTTTGGTTCCTCTTGCGACAAGCAGCTGCTGTCTAGGCATTTGATGACTGAGAATTGTTTTGTTGTTGTTCATGGGGACAGGTGAACTTAGGAAAAGAACAGGGGAATGAATTATTAAAAAGCTGCAAAGGCTTTTAATTCTTTTACAGTAAATCTTAGATGAGGTGGTCATTCAGCTGACCTGTTTAGATTTCTCTTAAGGATATAATTTTTTTTATGAAGACCTCTTCCTGCTGCTTTCTGCACAAAAATACCCGGGCAAGAACCTGGTTGCTTCTAGAAAATTATCAAATATAAAAGTCTTTGTCCTTCTTCCCGAAGTCCTCACCCTTGCCACTGTCTCACCACTGTGCACAGAAAAACCCCATAAATCCTTGGTAAAAGAACCAATACAGTGGGGAGGGTTTCATAGTAAAGACATTTCAGTTGAGTTCTTTCTTTGCTAATTGAAAGTGCAAAAGAAGGGATAACTGGGTTTATTTAAACTTTTTTTTTCTTCTGCTGTAATAATTAGATTAATTTCAAGAAGTGGCCAAATGTCAATGTAAATATGTGCAGAGCTGCACTTAAAATCCACAGTTCTTAAAAGTGCAGGTCATATTTAAATGAAGATATTTAAATATGATAGAAGAGCAGAGATATTTGCGATGTTGTGGTGGATGTTGATGTTCAAAAGCCTTCCTTGATTATCAGTATTGTCGAGGCCTTTGGAGCACTGGGACTGTGCTATTCAGAAAGTTTACATTCCTCTGTAAGTCCATTCCTTCCATCTTCTTACCCTTTTCTGTCTTGTTTACCTTTAAACTTTGTTTACAAAGGATGAGGAGGAGTTGAGAGAGGTAGAAGTAGAGAGAACACAAGAAATCATATTCTGTGGAATTTACTGTTTGTATAAACTGTTACTTTAAATTTATGAATATTGTAGAGGGGTAATTTTCCTCTAAACCTAAAATTACCTATAAGTTGCAGGGAGCATGCAGAAGAAACTTGTTGCTTTGAAAAAGATTGCTCTGAGCCTGAGGTTATCAATTAAAAAAATTGTTCCCTTTTTGAACCTTTTCATGTCTAAAATTACCACTGCCATTAAATAATGAGCTGTATAATGATACTTCAAGAAAAAACTACATATCTTTCCGTGCTCCTCTTGTGAGTTACCAGTTAGCCTACATACACGGGGAAGCTGCAGAACCATGCTGCTTACCTTCTGGGAAACTTGAAATAAGTAAGACTTGAGCTTTACCGTAGGAATGATAAAATCCTCTTTATCTGGAGAAAAGCAGAAATTATGAGAACATTTGAGAGACTGATACTGGTAAAACATGTATGTGTAAAAATACATCTGTTATTTCATAGAGTGTTACCAAGTATTTTACCTTCTAGGGTAAATAAAAAGTATTTCTATTTTGCCTCTAGGTTGGGTACTAGGAAAAATTTTTTTCAGCCAGAATGTGACTTGCTCTGAAACAGGCTCCCCAGTGAAGTGATTATGGTAGCAAGCCTGCAGGAGTTCAAGAAGTGCTTGGGCAATGCTCTCAGGCACAGGAGTTGGGCTCCATGACCCTTGTGGGTGTCTTTCAAGTCAGGACAGTCTGTGAAGCTCTACTAATTTGCATACTTCTATGAAGAATCTGTTTTAGTACAGAAAAAGAAAAATGAACTAGTGGCTTCTTGATGAAAAGTAACAGTTAGCTTATAATAAAAATTTTAGTTTGCTCAGTGTAATCAGCGATGCTTATGTGAATCTCATCTCATGGTTTGTGTTATTTGCATAAAAGCAGTGCTATCCAGAGTTGGGCTTTGGCATTTTCAGCATTTGGTAGATTGGTTTCTCCATCTGAGTTGTGCTTTGAAGAGCCAGAGTCAGGACCAGGCAGAGCTCCAATAGTACAAAACAGACCCAAGGAAAAGAATTGCTCCTTTCAATTGGTATCAGATCTGGTTAAATGAGAGTTGGTTTAAGCCACAACAAAGTAGGTAGGGTTAAAATAATCTTTGGGAATATTAATTTTTGATTAACTGTGTGCAGATACTGGAATGTAATATGGCCAGTACTACTTCTTCGCCTCTCCTGTTTTGTTTTTTTTTCCCTCTTCTAGTTTCAGCATGTTATTGACCAAGCCTGGTGGTTAAAACTAAGGAAAAATAGTGCAGTTTGGTAAGCATCGTGAATGCCTGATGAGATGTTTTTTGACTCATAATCTTTGGCTAGGAATTACTGACTGGTTATTTTTGTACAGATTGGATATGAGAACCTGTTACCTTAATATGATGAATTTATTAATGTAAGTCAGTTCAACTGAAGTAGAAAGGAAATGAATGCAGTGTAGCTTCTCAACATATTTTCTTCTTGACAATGGCCGGTGCTTCACTCTGGTTTTTAGAGGGAATTCCTTTGCTTTTTGTTTTTAAAAAGTGTGGTGAGACTTCTGTGTTGGAAAGCATGCTTTTCTTTTTTGAGAGTTGAAAATTGTTAAAATTGGAGCAAATCACTTTGTTGTCCTTGCATAATCTGTTGGGGGACATTTTCAGCAAGTCAAGAAACAGCAAGTGTGGCATGCCTATAGGGCAGCTAACACTGACTATGGAAACCAGTTGGCTGGTGGAGGGGAAGATGAGTACATTTAGAAAGGTGAACATGGGCTTGCAGACTGACAGATGGCAGAAGT
>WAAE01003091.1:0-16369 GCA_013400495.1 Nicator chloris
ATATAATTTATTCTTAATTAATTTTTATCCAAGATCTTCTGACAATACTGTCATCTAACTTTCAGGATAATCTTCTTGCAGATTATTTTCTGCCTTTCCCATTCACACTTATCTTGCATTGAATATTGCCAGGAAGATATAGTCATTCTTTATAGAATTGGTTGTAATACATAAAGAGAGTAAGAGTTTCTTTCTGTACACATTTTAACTCCCTAAGTGGATTAACATCTTCATCCTTGAAATATGCTTGAACAAGTAATTTCTTATGCTTATTTAGATGCACAGTTTTATTGATTTGCAAAACATACTCATTTAAAGATGTATGCTTTGCTAACTATTTATGAAAAATGGGCCAAAAGAAAAAGAAAATCTTACCATCAAAACTGGTTATCAGCACTTCTTTCTTCAAATATGTTAAAAGTAAACAGATTAAATTATTACTAACCACCTTGTTCAATAAAACAGGAATCTGCATTATGCTGTTCTTACTGTAGCTCAGCAAAGAATTTGAAAAGAAATTCATGCTGAAATACTTTGCCGAGTCAAGGGCTAGATGGATAATCCATATTTCACAGATATAGTGGAAGGTTAGGTCTTTGAGGTCAGCTTGATCCCTTGACTTCAGGATTTAATACAAAGATTTACTTACAAAACTTATCAGTGTGTTAAGTATTCAAAAGAGTACTTCTTTATACAGTTTATTATAAATTCACTTCTCTGTGTACTTGTATTCACTAGAGATTCGTGTTCTACTCATAAACCCTGTTATAAATTTTTTATTTCTGATTTCAAACGCTGCAATACTTTTTCTAATAATAAATGTTATCCCAAAGGGACTGTGAATATGCTGATTACAAAAAGCATCTCATGGGAGCTTCCATAACAATGAGATGTAGACCCTCTGGCTTATCACAAGAAAGTGAGGAGATTCTCTCTTTAATATCTGTATCTACTAACCGTTTTTCACACAACATAGTGACTTATTTATCTTCAGGAAAGAGCATAATTTTCTGTTATATACAGAAAAATTCAACTGGCTATGTGTATGGTTTAGTGGCAGATAATATATTAATGAATTACACAATGTAGTTGCTTATTATTTTGAAATACAGTGCAATGTTTCTTCTTAATATTCTTCCTTCAACTCCTCTCTCAAATAAGGAATCTTGAGTAATGAAAATGTTGTTCTAGGTATAATTTTAAGTCAGTGTCACACTGATGTATCGCCTCTGATTTTTGACCAAAATTTACTTTCATATGTATTTCAGATCCATATTACCTAACTAGACTCAGCTGCACTGCTAAGTTTGCCGTGGAAATAGGTATCTGCAGGTTGGATTTCACTTCAAGGCTGTTGATGGATCCCTTTTTTTTCTCCTGTGTGTATAAGTTACTCACGTTGGCCCTGCTATTAGAATATCTGTCTTCCTCATAATCTTCAGCTTATTTATCCTCACAGTCCTGAAAAGAGACATTCTTGTCCAAAGACATGCAGCAAAAAGAAATAAAAGAATTCATATAAGGCCATGGTAGTGCCCTTTAATACAGGGGAGGGAAATGACGTCTAACTCTGCTCTCCTGAATTACTGAAGACTGCCCTTAACATCACACTGTTTTGGCATTCTTCCTTTGCTTTCTGTATCTCAACCTTAATAGAACTACTGAAATTTTTCATTCCTTATTTTTCCTTTCTCTATCTCAATTACACACTCCACCTGGCAATCTGCCCTGCCCCTGAAATCAGAACTCTTCTTGCCTCAGTGTGCTCCTGGCTTAATCCTTTCCTACAACTAAAAGTACCTGCCATTCCTTTCCTGTGTTCTGGATAGTGTTTTTTTAAGGTCTAAACACAGCTCTACTTTGTCCAAAGCAAACCACTTTGACAAAGTGTTGCTTGCTATTCAAAAGATACCATTTCCTTCAAGACAAGTTGTAAAAGGACTGTTTGATAAAATTCATTATCAAAAATGCTGTTTTGGAAGAACATCTAAGTTATACTTCACATACCAGGAGAATAAAAGGAACAAAAAGTCCCTTTTTTTCTCAAAATCTTCAACCCCAGGCCGTGTACCATTCAGCAGTGATCTGTATAGCCAGACCCAAGAGTATTTGGTGTGTTCCTGTCATTGTGCTGATCAGGGTTGCAGCAGTTTCATGCCCATGTGCATTGGTGCAATGCAGGGCAAGGTGTGTTGCTTTTGGGAAGGACAGGTAAGATGACAGCCCAGAGGAGGGAACAGCATGAACCACAGCACCAACAAATCTGTGAGAACTGATGATTAAAGGCAAGTTTTCAACCCACTTGCCAGAGAGTGGGTTTTAGTGAGTAGCTGAATAGTTAAACCTGCAGCACTGAGGCAGAATTTACTTCTGGTTTAACCCAGAGCTGATGCAGCCAGGATCATTTTCTCTGGCTAACTGAACTCACAGGGAAAAAAACTTATGAGTCTCTAAACACTGAAACACAAAAATGCTCCCAGCATTTTGGAATTTCAGCCTTAATTTTCTTCTATCAACGTGAAAACCACATGAATATAAAAGCTGTAATTTTAGGATCAGTCTCCCTTCCTATGATTCTCCTGTATTACAAAGTCTGAAGGTCTGCATGCTCTATGTTGGAAAAGTTTCATATGCTTAGATAAGTCATTTAAATGATGAAGAAAACATTCCTATGGCAAGTAACAAAGGAACTCTCATGGTCAGAATTTATCTTCATTTAGGTAAAACTGCAATCACTGTTGACTGGAATTTAAATAGACAAAAAGACTGAACTAGGCAAAAACTTAATAAACATATCCAAAATGTGGTGTCATACCCTCAAGTCTACTAGAATTTATTTATGTTCTCAATCAGGTATAGGAATTCCAAATACATTATGAATATGTTAATGATAATATATTTTTACGATATTTTCCAGAAAGAAGCATAAAGACATGAAGGAACTCTGGCATTGTAGGATGAGATGCTAGCATATAGAATTGCCAGAAACATTTTTTATTTAAAGTGGTTTTTACTTCCTTTAATAACAATCACGAGATATTGCTGTAGGAAACACATAATAATTTTATGTTCTAGACTTCAAAAATATCCTCAAGTTATCTTCAGTGGATTTGTCCACTGAGCGTATTGATTACATTTTTTTATATTACACAGATCCATCGGGATTCAACTATCTCATCTCTGTGTTTGTAAGAGTTAAAGGAACAATAAAAAAATTATTTAAAATATTTGAAAGTGTGATGTATTATAGATTATAAATAATTTAAAATAAGTAGTGGGTTGTTTTTATAACCTGGACTACATGTATTTATTTTCCTACATAATAGACTTAATTTTTACAAATCAGAAATATTGGAAGGGCAATTATAAGCACTTAATGGAATTTTTTTTAGACTCTTACATTTTGCAGCACTGTCTGGCCTACATGCAAATCTGAACACAGAGAACACTTTTGCACACCTAAGTACAGTAATTTGTTTGGGTCAATGTCTTCTTTTGTCACACTCATCACAAGATTAAGAACATACTAAGATCAGTCATCAGTCTGACAGACATGAAAGGACCACTTATTTTTGTTACTCTTTCCATACATCATTTCTAAGTGATATAAACACTAAGTAAAAGGGGAGATTTTCTGAAGAATTCTAGAAGAACAACAAAGGAAAGAAAACTCATGGTTTAGAAAGAAACAGAAAATGGGAAGGATGCATCAGAGTTTCTAACAATTCTAGAATAAAAACACTGGAAGAGTATACTAGCAAATTGCTGCTTACTCTTGTTAATGTACTTTTTCCCCTTAATGCATATTCATAATAATTCTTTAATGTTTGTCTTTGTCACTTTTTATTCTTGGGATTCTTGATTCCTCCACCTGATTTAAATCCTGTTCTTTGGTTCTTTGAATTTTCTGAAATTTTCTTTTTATTTTCTTTTTTTGGTTTTTTTTTTTTGAGTTTTTGTTTGTTTGTTTTTGTTTTGTTGGGGGTTTTTGTTTGTTTGTTTGTTTGGGTTTTCGTATTGGTTTTTTTTGTTTTTGTTTTGATTTTTTTTCTTCATTTTGGAGTTTTTTTGTAAGAATCAGAATAGAGCTGGGACCAGAGGAAAAGGTTTTTCTAAAAATTATGAAAACTTGGTAAAAGGGTAAATGGTTTTCCCAATAAACTGCTGTTCTTGCTAAATCCAAATAGGTAGATATTATGAATCCTAAGAGGACATACATCCCCTTGTTGATTTCTCCTCTTCAAAGAAGTGTACATGTATTCATTTTAACACAAAGCAGACTTCCTTAACAAAAGTATCTTCCCAATCTTTCTTTCTCTTATGGTATAGCTAGTTAAACTGGAATTAATATTCTAAAGCAAACAGTCAAAATATTCAGTAGCCTTTTTTTTCCTCATAATTGTGTAGCTAGAACACTTCTTGATATTAGTCAAGTATTTTATCACTTCTGAAAGTTTTTCATAAACTTTGTATTTCAGACTGCTCTTCCAAGTAGAACCAAATCAAGGTAAAATTTAATTTTAACCCAAGAAATAAGAATAATAAATGTATTGACTGAAGAATTTTGCTATCAATCAGAAATATTGCTATTAATCACAAATCATATCTGAATTTTTGACTATTTTTCAAATTATTTGAAATTACAGACACTTTATCAGATCTTTGTATAGTTGATATCTCTGGGTAGTTTCTTACAGATCCCATTATTGTATTGGAAATTTTATGAAGAGTTTCTAATATATTCATGTACTCATATAGCTGTAAACGCATCAGTTTGATTCTCCAGTCCAGTACAACAATGAAAGACCAGTTTTCACACTGCCATCATTACTGGACTTGCTGAACTAATCCATAGGTTTGTTATAATAGAAATATTTGGTGGCTGGGTGTGGATCTCATTTTAGTCTCCTAAGCTGCTGCTGGTTTTCTGGGGCAGCAGTGAGTCTGTTGGATAGATAAGTTTTCTCAAAACAGGCCAAGGATGGAATTCTAAACCATTTGCACCTGTGGTTTGTTTACATAGAGGTGTTGTTTCTAATTAGCCAGTCATGGTGATGGGATGTTGAACAAAGGACCAATCATGTCCAGCTGTATTAGAACTCTATAAAAGAGACTTCATTTTAAATAAAGATATTCATTCAACCTTCTGACATCGTGGAGATTGTGTCAGTCTTTTCGTGTCCAGCAACGACAGGTGTTGTACATATCCACTAAATATGTGCTTATATTATGCAAGTACTAAAGAAATAGCCAAATCATAAAAATTAACTAGGTTGTTAAAACATGAATAAAACTGGAAAAAGAATTATTTATAATAAGGGAAAGCAAATTGCCAGTGACCTTATACACAGTTATCTTTTTCCAGGATCTGAATTTAGAAGGTTGGTAATATAACAGAGATCATGTGTATAAATGGAAAATGTGTTGCTTAACATGTTTTGTTAATTTTCTACAGTCAATTTATAAGCAGAGAATTAAACAAATCAGATTGGATAGCATTAGTTAGCCCATGGACTGATCAAGGAACATTAGCTGCCTAAGGAATCAGACATAGAGGAATTCTTCTAATACATTTAATATATTTTATAGCTACCAACAGATTAGATGAAGGTACCTGTCTCCAAGCACAAGCATCAAGACTATTTGGGTACAAGACAGACAAGCTGATTTGTAGTTGCTGCATTGTTAGGTAGGAGGGAACCAGGATAAAGCAGTAGAACTGAGATGATCAGGAATGAGGCATGCAATGACAAGAGTACTCCCTGAATGTCATTAGCTCTTGAATTCAACATGTACTAAACAAAATGAATGAAATCCAGAACAGAAGATAATACTAGAAAAAGGGAATGCTGATTCAATTATTGTGTCCTTAAGCCTCTCAGGATCAATCCCAGGAACAATCAGCAGACTCTCTTTCATGTAGTTCACTTTTTGAGTCCAGTTGTAAACACCTCCTCTTCCTTGAACTGGAGCTCATCACACCCTGGTGGGAGCCAGTTACACCTGCCCGGGGAAGATTTTTCAACATATCTCCTGTTATTTTATTTTTCCCCCATCTGTACACAATACTTTCCAGATTCCCTTATGTCCTGCTGAATAAATATCTCACATGTTTATACTCCTTTCACCCTGGTGGAGACCTTCACAATGATTTCAACATGCAATCCCTTTTTTTCTGACAATTTTTCAACATACACAAAAAGAGAACACGTTCCATAAATCTAATAAAACTGCATGGCTAAGAGCAGCCATGCTTGCTGTGCCTCTGAAGCTGAACACAGTACACCATAATTCCTTGATTGTGCCTGTACAATTACTGACAGAGCAACAAAAATGTGAATGAAACAAAAGATGATTGTGTTTCTGAGCAAAATTGAGGTCTACAGGTCATTTAAGATTACCAACCTCAGTGCAGTACAGCTTGCTGGAAAACAGACCCTGCTAAGCTGACACTAGTCAGTGAACACTGAAGAAACAATTTCACAGATTTTTTTTACTCAGATTTATAACACCACTTTTATGATATTTTTGAACTTTTTTATTTTGAAAGATGCTTATGCTTTTGATTTTTTTTTAATTTGCACAGAAAATAAACTGCCTAGGAAATTCATGACTAATCTGCAGGAAGTTTCAGGCTAGTAATGTCCAAATTAGTCTATTTAGAGATATTCATACATAAGAAGGAAAGGTTATAACATGAAAAATAAACTAAAGAAACCCACAACCCAGCAGATTAAAAAACAAGATCAAACACACAATTTGAGAAAGCAATTAACAATGCAATGTCTACTGAACTGGTAAAGAAGTAGGGATTGGTGGGAGAGAGGAATGTAAAAATGCAGACATTAAATATCAATCATATAGTTTACTGTGGTGGGGAAGAATCTTCATATCAATCCAACTGTTATATCTGACAAGACAGACTCTTTCTTGTTGAACAAATTCATTGAATATGAACTGCAAACAGATATTTTCTGGAGAAGAAACTAGTCTTATAGAGTTGAAGGTGTCCAGCCCCTAAGGGCCATAAGTAAATTAGGCCATACTGTTTAGTAGTTGGAATTAGGAAATGAAGTTTCAGTACCATGTTCAGACTCATCAAGAGCCTCAAAACTCTTCTTAAAACGGTGCCTACATTTCAAAAGCCTAAGTTCCTCTGCTAAAAAGCCCAAATGGCCTCATGCCAGTGATCTTGCATCTTTCCATCAGCTGGTATTTCTTACATGGCTAACTCTTGCCCTATGCTGTGTACAGAGCAGGATTCCCACTCCCAGCTGTTTCTGCTGGGGAAAAAAACCCTGAAGGCAGGAGACTGATAAATCACAATCTTGATTTTTTCGTCTACATAAAGATTTACATAAAGGTTGCTGCTTTTCTGTTCCCACATCAGCTGTCTTTTAGAGAATCTGGAGATTTCCCTAAAGGATTTTTGAGTTTGGTTAATAATAATTGGGGTATTTCTTTTAATAATATGTGAGCTTATGGGTTTTATGAATAATTTTCAGCCCTGCAAACTTTGGGACAACATTGATTTGACTGTCTGCACTTTTAAACGTTGTTTAATTCTCCAAATAGTAAAAAGGGACAGTCATGGATTTAATTTTCTACATGTTTGAAAGCTTCATTTATATGTTTGGGGCTTTTTCACAAATGATCCATTTTTAAGCAGCACATCTCAACTTGATAAGAGTGCAGAAAGTAAACTTACATGAATTGACAGGGCATCAATTAGGCTCAGATTATTTTAGTAAACATAAAAATCCCTTCAACTTAATTTGGCCTAACCAAAACAGTTCAACATAGACCCACCTATCCAGGAGCATGAGAGATGCATTCAGGACTGTAGAGCTGTTCTTTCCATTTCCTCTGCCTTTCTGCTTTAGTTGATAGCACTTGCAGGATATGCTAATGTCATCATTACACAGCCCCTGACTCTGCCTTCAGGGAAGAAAAAACACAAACTAGAGTGAAAGATTTGTCTCTGAAAACCCATTTGAAAGGTCACCTGAGAGTAACAAACAGAACTTCACTGTGTTTTCTGGCTTGGAGAATTTGCAAACTTATGAAAGGACCACGGAGATGTACAGGAGGGTATTGCCAAGCCATAGCATTTCCATTAGAAAACAGAGAGGGGTCTCGGGAGTTAAAATTCAAGGGCTGAATAGAAGTTGGTCAAAGCTGTGAGAGAAGAGCAAGGAAAGCAAAAGGCAGCTGGAGCTGGGCTGACTTCCAGGGACAAAGCAGTAGTGATTGATAATTATAAAGAAAACCTTATTGTATCCTTGCATTCGTCTGAGAATTTTTAATAGGATAATAATTAATTCTTTATTTTATATGGAACCTACATGCTAAAAAATGCCTGGGAAGCACTGAGTTATTCACTGTGATTATTCATTACCCATCAGGCAACTTCCCAGATTATGATGACTCTTCAGCATTCTTCCAAACACCAGATGTACTCCTAAAAGGCAAGATGTCAGTAACATTGACAAAATGCCCTGCACAGGAGTTGTCAGCACTGGGCAGCAGGGATCCCTCCTGCAGTGCAATGTGCTGATGCCTGGGAGCCAGCTACCTGCCCTCTCGTTAGCATAAGGGCACACGCTGGTGCTGTCAACAGTAATGAACGTGACAGGGGACTGCCTGCAGGACACACGCCATTGACAAGGTGCCCTTCCCTACCACACAGTCTGCAGCCACTGGGTGATCGAATGGATGTGGTAGGGGCAACCTCTGACTTCAGACTGCCTGGAGCTGCTCTTCTTGTTTCTGTCTTGGAACACCGTGGGTGTGGGGTCTCAAGACATTGCCTTGCATATGCTGTGTCTTCTTACAAATGCAGCACTGGCACTAAAACTTTAATTAATTATCTCTCAGTAGTGATTAATGAAAAGCTCTGTCACAGTAACTCAATGTGTTCTGTTCATTTTGTAGGCACATCATCTCCTTATATCTTCATTTGACATTTACAAACATGTATTCGCTACAAGGATTGTATTGCAAGCAACAGCACCTTTCCAATTAGATGCACATTTTGAGACCAGAATGGAACTAATACAAAAGCATTCCTAACATAATGTCATTGCAATGGATTAGTAAACACTGTCCTAGCATTACAATGATGCCAGCTCAATAGATTCATAATGTACTGAAAAGTGAAATACCAGCACAAACATTTAGAGCATGCAGATAGGTTTCAAACAATTCAAATTTGAGACTCTTTGTCAAATTCTTTCCCATGTTACCTGTATCAGATTCAGCTGTTACCTATTTCAGATGGTGTGGGGATAAGGGCTTCTGTATATTCTTGACATCCTCCTCTGCTTCAAAACAGACACAGGCTAAAACATTTCTTGAATTTCTTCCAGTGTTTTGTGGAAGAGAAAGTTCTGTCTCATGGTTACTCATCCCTTCCAAAGCAGAGTTTTCAGTTTTCAGACTTTCTTTTAAGTTTTATTCTGGGAGAATGAAAACAAACACACAAAGATATCCCATGTTTGCAATCTTGGCTCCATCACCAACTCAATGTGTGGCCTTTTGCATATCACTTTGCAAAGAGCTACTGCTGGTTTTCCTAGGCTGGGGGAAAAGGGCTGGCCCTGCAGGAATCTTGCTTTGGAGGAAGGCTCTCTGCAAAGCATCTTTCCCAGGAAAATAAACCTTTAAGCAAATCACTTTGTTTTACAGGATGAACTTTATACCCAAATCTCAAGTGGATTTGGAATTTGCTTTAAGCAAACAGTTCAAAACATCAGAGTATAATTAAATGTCTTTTTTTGGGATGAATGTGCTCTCATGATAATTCTCCTATTAATGAATTTTACTAGTCCCTGAAGGTCTTCACTGAGCTGGGTGAGCTTATCTAGATATGATGATTTCTTTTTACTTTCTTTCTTATTTGTTTTGTCAGGTGTAAGACACTATGCAGAAAACACTATATGCCTATTATTTAATGGAAATTGTTAAAATTCTGAACACTTTCCAAATTTAATCAATCTCTCAACAAATTTGTATTCATTCACGATGTCTTCTAAAGGTACTGTGCTCATAATAGCACAAAATTGAAAACAACTCTTGTTGTTGTGGAATCACATCACATGATGCTCATTCAGAAAATACTCGTCAGGAAAGGAAGCAGCAGAAGAGATATGCAATGCTGTATCTTGCTTTGCATGCTTGTTTGTCGTCTTTTACTAAAAATTGTATTTTCAAGGTAGGAGAAAAGAAAGGAAAATGTTAGAAAGCTACTTTCATCTACAAATTTGCACTATGAAGCTGATCAAACACTAATAGACCACTGAGAGATGTGGTGTCAAAATGCAGGATGCTTCAGCATCTCGACTGAGGATGCATAGTAGGTCAATTGGAGATGTGAATAGAGGACCCAATACAAATTGAAGTGCCTGTCAGTTTCAGAGTTGCCCTCTCTTTTCTGGAATTTCACTTTAGAAATCTAAAATTAAAGTTAGATTTGGATCACTGAATTTCTTGCTAGTTTTCAGCAAGAGATAGAAAACCTAAAATTTCTGCCTTTGAGCACCAGCTGTCTTTTAGAGAATTGATTATAGACAGTAACCTGGAATGAGAGTTTAATCCATAATCACACCTCCTGATTCCTGTTATGTTCAGGGAACTTTACACCACCTCTGTGTGAACAGTGGCGACACTAGCATAGAAAACCTCCTACCTTCTTTGCATCTCAGGGAAGCCAAGTTCTACTTTAAGTCAGTTTCTTTCTATTACCTCTCTTCTGTCAGGATGAGAAGTTCCTGAGCCTCTTAGGCAGGCAAAATATATTAATATAACTAGAAAGTTTTGGTAATATGCTATGGCAATTTGTACACTTGTTTATTAGAAAAACTGCATCTGGTTCTGTCCTTGGGTCGCTAAAAGGATAATGTGAATTAGTTTCATAAAATGAGAGCATATTTTTTTAATATGTGTAGATTTATACTTCAATTCTATTAACTCGTTGAAACTCATTTCTATGTGTTTGAGACAGCTAAACTGGAAGTTTAGCCTCAATCTTGGAGTGAACTTTCCTGCCTCTTTTGATAAATGTTTGTTTCCAACTTCTTCCCTTATGGCTGAGATTTGGGACTGCAGATTTCACCCAGTGTACAGGGCATTTGTAGTTGCCTGTCTAGTCTGATTACATTGGGGTTTCTAGGATAAGAATTACTTTCCTAACTGAAAGTAATTGATGTATGGAAACTAGAGAAGCCTTAAGAATGTATGCAATGCAGACCAGTTCCTAAAATACCAAAAATTATCATGTGTTATTTTCTGCAGTGACTATGAAAAAATTTAGTTATGATGCTTTCCAAAATGCCAGTGAGAGTCTGTGTTGTATGAGCACCTGTGTGAGTACACATTGCACACTGACTGCATCAAATTGTTCTCAGAGATCAAGCAGGTGCAGCTTCAATAATTTATGTGATACCATGCTTTTCCCATACACATGGCAGCTCCACTGCTTTTTAGCTGCTGTGGAGCTCAAGACAAATTTTTTGCAGCAGAGGGGTGTGGGTGTGGGGATGTGTGTGTGTACATGTGTGTGTGTATGCTTGTGGTTGTCTCGCTATGTCAACTTGTGTATGTTTATAACACAACAGAGATTTAAGACAGTACTGTAAAAATCAAGGACAGTGTACATTATTAATTAGCAAGAAAAATAATTTAAAAAAAAATTGACTACATAAAGCATTTTGTTGTACCCTGAAAAAGAGGAAAAAGTGGCCAATAACAGAAGACTGCTTTTTGTAGTGCCATGGAACAGTGCAGTTTTGGGGACATCCAGGGAAATCCCTTGTTTGCTACCATGCAGGCACAAAACATTGCCCATTCAGGGCTGTGTTGTAGATGTAACCATTGTTAGTATTGATATGAATGTCATTAAATTGAAAAATATAGAATAATATTGTAAATAATAATTATTGGGTTATGTGTCATGACAGACTTGCAATTATATAGAAACTGTACTTCTCTAAGTAAAAGTAAACTGGATATACCTGTACTTGGTTGACCATTGAGCTTCTTTTTTCCTTTTCTGAAAGTGTTAGGATTCTGAAATCAATATTTTGTGAGAAAAAGATCTAGTTTTTGTAGTAAGCTCTTTGCTTTTATAGTGTATTTAGTGAGATACCATGCACAGACTATTTCAAGCATCATATCAGGTCCTTTCAGAGATAAAGGCACTGAGCCTGTTGCTTTAGAAGACTCCATTTAAGTTGTTGCTGTGTGATCTTAGATACGTCACCAGTCCTCAGAGTCCTGTTTTCTCATTGCATAAAATAGGAATAAGTGGGTTTATTACTTACACAGGGTAACTGGGCAGCTAAATACATAGGAAATGGTTGAGAGAGCTATAATAATAGGGGCCATGTAAGTCCATAATGCTTCAGTAAGGAAATAGAAATGCTAGCACTGAGAAGTACTGTGCTAAAGTAATGATTGTTTGGAGTTAATGTACCTACTGCATGGCTTTTTCAGTGAAGAAACAATTGAATGTGTGATGTTATAGTGATGAAGTTTTGTTTTAAATTCCATATGCCCAAGGCTTAAACTGTGAAATTACTATAGCCACATCTGTAATGCATTTAATCTAAAAAGTCACTGCATATCTACTGTTCTAATAGAATGTTTTAAGAATTTATATGGATGTAAAAGGATTTACACAACGCCATTGATGTCCAATTTTTAATACCTAATTTTCATCCCACAAACATTCATATACTCTTGGTTTATTTACACTAGATTAAATAGGACAGAAAAATGCTTAAATGTGTGTATGTTAGTTTCAGCTCATGTTTCTGGGGTTTGCTATTTGTTTCACCCTTTTTTAATCTTTTCTGAACTTTAAAAATTTTAAATATTTTTCTGAAGAACACATTTTGTCAATTTTTATCATGTGAGAATCTGACCATTTTCTCGTTGCCTCAGCTTTCTAAGTCTTCCTCCATCTTTTCAGGTCCTCTGTTGATGTCAACACCCTGCGTCCACAGGCATGTCCTATTCTGGTTCCTGTTTTGCAAAGCTTTTAAATAAAGCTATGCCATTTAAAAGAAGAAACCAGATTGAATATTAAAATACTCCATGAATCAAAATGAACAAAAGAAGGTCATGTTTTTATGGACAAAACAAGCCATGGATTGTTCTTCTCTGTCACCCTTTAAGTACTATGAAAGCTGCATTTAAAAACCATTTTATTCTGGTACTGCAGATATGTTTGTGGGAATGCAAATGGACAGAAAATATTACAGACTTTGGATGGTCTAACAATATATATGCAGAGAGCAATGTGTTAATAGGATGTGTTCCTTCACAACCTTTCTCTTAATGTGTGACATAACGCAGCTATTGCATGGAAAGTGACAAAATTTTTTATTTTCACTATTTGTTTAGTTATGGAAGGCATCAAAACTGCAAGGAAGAGAGATAATTAGAAAACACAGGATACTGACATGTTCTAATACAAATTATATGGCATGTAAATACCTTTCAATTCTTAAGAGCATCTTTCGATTTTCCAAACAGTTTTTATTCAGAAGGGGAATCCTTAAAGTGATTGATTTTCATGAAGAAATACATTTTGTTGTAAAAACTCAAAAAAAATTAAAATGGTGAAAAGCATTTGTTTTTCTTTAAGAGCTTTAGCTCACCTTTTGCTAAAAGGATGGAGAAAATATTTTCTGAATAAGAATTTAATTTTTTACTGCATTTTTAACTTATTTTTATTGCCGAAAAAAGAAAATATGAATATGGGAAGCGAGGTTTTCTGCACTGTCCTAAATTTGGGAGTAACCAATGGGGGGGCACAGAAAATTCTGAATTTGTACATAACCAGCAGTACAAGAGATTGAAGTAAATTTCATATGCAATAACATTTTAACAAGCCTATAGAATTGCCTTCCAAAGAATTGGACCCATTACTCTGAAATATTGCAAGAAGATGAGAAAGGAAACAAATGATGTTCAGATCGTAGTGCCTTCCTTCCCTCTGTGACAAGATGGATAGGATGACCTAATATGCATTTTGTGTCTCTAAATTTAATTACACTGACATAAACTGTCCCCTTAGGGTAGATGGCTGTCTCCCCATAGCCATTATACTTTCCAAATACATTCTCTGATACAACCTGGAAAGGTCTAAAAGCCTCTGAAGCAGAGACATCAGGACTGTAAATCCAACAAACTTTTGTTTTCTGGGCAGCAGCCAGATTTGATTCCTGGTAATTTTTCAGCTTCTCTGGCTCTTGAGAATGGATTTTACCAAATCAACTTGTGTTGCTAACAGCTCTCTGTTCTGTACCACAGTCAGCATGTTGTCTAAACAGACCATTATTCCTAGCCCTTGCACACAGCAGGCTGCTACCATGGAGCTGACAAGAGGCCAAATGGTAGGCTGGACATCTGCCAAAGTTCTCCTTCCCAGCAAAGCCTGAAGGAACTTTTGACATTTTTCACTAACAGGATAGTAAGGCATCATTCAGGTCTAATCTCACCACAGAAATGATCAGAGCAGGGCTGGAGCACCTCTGAAGACAGGCTGAGACAGTTGGGGTTGTTCAGGCTGGAGAAGGCCCCAGGAAGACCTTAGAGCACCTTCAGTACCTGAGGATGTCCTGCAAGAGATGCAGAGAGGAGCTTTTTACAAGGGCGTGTAAAGATAGAGCAAGGGGGAATGGCTTCAAACAGAAAGATATTAGGTTTAGATCACATATTAGGAAGAAATTATTTATTATGAGTGTGGTAAGACACCAGAACAGGTTGCCCAGAGAAGTTGTGGAAGCTCCATCTATGGAGTATTCAAAGACAGGTTGTATGGTGCTATGAGCAATCTGTTCTAAAGGGTGGTGTCCTTGCCTATAGCTGGAGCTAAGTGAAATTTAAGGTCCCTTCCAACACAAGCCATTTTATGATTTTAGGAATCCAAAATTTGAGAGGCTACCTCAAATTTAGACTACCTGCAAATTTCATAATTTAGAAAAAAGAAATTTCATGTAGTAACCAGAAAGTCCAGTGCTACATTGGCCAGGACATCAGATTTGTGAGCCTCTGATTTTGGCACAGAGCAGAATACTTGTCCTAGTGGCATGAGAGAGCGATCACCCTCTTGGGTGAAAACATTGTGCTATTCAGTTCAGTGAAAAATCTGCCTGTAGGTTTTCCACTTTACTGAAACTGAAGGGATTAAGAGGAGAGGTTTACAAAACTAATTTTCTATTCCATTAAAAAAAAAAAGTGATTTACAGAAAAGGGTCCAAAATAAGGGTAAAATGTTTATATACAATATTTTGCAAGTGGTTGTATTCAAAAAATGCAGTTGTTTGGAATGACTTTGATTGTTTAATGTAAACTTTGAGACTGTTTGTTTTCTGTTATAAAAGTAGGTAGTTATAGAAACTTTTTGGACAGGAAATTTGAATGCAGTTCAAAAAAATAGTCTGAAATCTGATTGAAAGTATTAATCAGGAATCTTTTCCAAGGTAACATGGACTTCAAGAGAGTTTCTGTTAAATTTTGTTGTGAAGTGATTTGATAGATCCCATATTAGACTTACTTGTATCTCTAAGACCTGAGCACATTTTCCATTTACATAGAATACTAAGCATTGCCATAAATTTGTCAGTTTATAATTTATTAAGCTTGCTGGCTTTAGGAGTGCCACTATTCTCATTTCAAGACTTTTTGTCCACCTTACATAAGGTGAGGTTCATGACAAAGTGAAAATCCATCATTGTTTATTTCTATCTTCCAGAGGGTCTGAACTGAGCTATCAATCTTGCATTAATGGATCTTTGAGAAAAACAATATTTTGCAGCTTTGTGTTACTATCTGTTGTTTTCTTTACTTCCCACACTTCAAATGCAGACATAATTTCATATGTGTTATCTGTCCAGCTTTTAATTCCATGTACCAGATGATACAGAAAATAATTTCCTCTCTCCTGTTCACTGAAATAATGCAGGACTGCCATTTGCAGCAGCAATCTTTTGAACCTATTTTTCTCTTCTGCACAAAGTGGTTCTGATATAGTTGGTGCAATAATTGACAGCAAAAAATCATCCAATTGGAGTGCACAGCAAATGCAGGCGCCTTACCAGGCTAAGTATTTATATGTGCAGTTTCTCAGTGTCTGAAATTGTACATCCAAACTTTTGTAAATTAGACTGAAGACAACCTGACATGCACATGAATCTTATTAGATGTAGTGTTTAAAAACCGAAGATGATTTTCACTCCTGCTTTCAAGTCCTGTTGTTGTTTCCTCTGATCACAATGCACTTGATGATCCCTTTATTTTCTTTAACATCGTGCTAGAAATAAACATGATCTTTGCTTGATTTGTAGAATATTTTGTATTTTTT
>WAAE01003092.1:0-22147 GCA_013400495.1 Nicator chloris
CTGTTATTGAACCTTTCAGTGAAAAAATATTAAAATGAGGACATGTATAACAATGAGAAGCACTAAAATATAACATCTATAAAAGTTAATCTGAAATGATTTGGCAGCGGCATTTATATAAAAAAATAATCTTCACATTTTATATCATCATTGTTTTTTTAATGATACTTTGCAATGTAAAATTAAAAAAAATAATTCCTGTTATCAGGAAAAATATCACCCACAGTTTTAAAAACAATAATGTTTATATGTATGAATGAAAAATTTACAGATGGCTATCAAAGGAAAGTACTGTCTGTGTTCCCCAAACCACCTACAGTCTTGCTGCAATGTCCATAATTAACTAAACATCCTGAAATTTTGTTTGCATATTTCTGAAGATAATTTTAACCCAATGTCTGTTGGACATAGTCTGCTATCTTCAGTGAGCTCACAGTTTGCTCAAGAAGTGACTGAACATACAGACACATACAGCACTAATGTTCATATATGGACATCTAGAATGCATGACTAAATCAAGAAGAAATATATCTATGCATGCTTTGACAAAAAAATGCAAGGGGAAATACAACTGAACAGAACTTAATGCTAATTACTTTTATTTATCTATTATCTGCATCTCTCTGTCTGCCAGTCAGTAGTTTACAAGGAAATTTGGCCTGATTCCCACTGTAGTATCAGACCTTTAGCATGAACTCTCTTGCAGTCTTAATTGCCTTGAAGATTCTGGAATGCTTTTCCAATCTATCATTTTCATTTTTAAATTAATACTATGAAGGCTTATAATTTATACCTGAAAAAAAAATTACCTTTTTTCTCATTGTCTTCATTCTCTGTTAAGATTGCAGTTATGGCCAATAATTACTATTATTACTACTAAAGTAACAAATTACTGTAAAAAGTAAAACAGTTTTTAAAAGAAAGAAAAAGAATTTTCAGATATTAATATTTGTTGTTATGGACACCTTGAAAAAAGTTAATAAGCATATTATCAGTATAATTTTATAATTCCTACTATTTATCTGCACATTACCATAAAATTAAAAACTTTAAATTGCATACACTAGAGGGAGTGCTTATGACTCTCAAATTTTGGGGTTTTTTAATAATTTTTCAGAGTCTGTTTTAATTTAGAGAGAAAAATTTCTCTTGTGTGACATGAAAAGAAAAATATTTTGTAGAAGAAGTCACTGTAAATGCCAAGGTGTTCTGAACGAAAATTATACTATTGGACATGCTTTCTTTTCCCAGATGGAATAGAAATTTAAAGAAAAACATGTCACTGGTTTACATAAGATTAATTTAAAACAAATGTTCAAATCTAAAAGTATGTTAATCAAAAAAGAACTATTTGAGTGCTTCCTAAGTGGATGCTATCATTGCCATGATAATTACAGTCTATTTCCCCTTTTTCTTCACCAACTAATTTGTTAATGTCTGTAAGGCAGAACAGATGCAGTAGTAAAGCAAACTTTCATAAATGGATCTGCTACATGACTGTAAAATTATTGTGATCTCTCACTTTTTGTCTGCCAGATATAAACCAACCCCAAAAATCTCCATTTGAAGAGGTCAGACAGGGAGGGTTTGGGGGGCACCTGCCATCCAAGCAGGGCCAGCCTGCCAGAGGCAGAATATGACTCTGTTACATCACTAGCAGAACCAGCAAGGCCAGTGGAACCTCACCAGCTCAAGCTGTGTTTGATGTACAGAAGAAAAATATATAACTATATATAAGAAGTTATACCCTATAACTTCTGCTTCTTCTACCTCCCTTTTTTATCTTTCATTTCCTTCCTCTCCTCCCCATTCTCTCCAGCATCAGTGTGGGTCTTTCCTGCTCCTATCCCAGACTATTCCTTATTGATTGGGTTTTTGTACAGTCCATCTTTATTATCACCAATGTCATCTCTGTATCTGATCAAAGGTCTGCTAAAAACGGCAAGAGTACTCTTGCAGCAACTGCATCATAAACACATCCCATTTTATACTTTCCCTCAACAAAATAAACTCCATTTAACAAGCCTATAGGAGATTAAAGTCTGCTCTGTCAAAAACTTTGGGATTACTTTCTTTTCCAAAAATTGGTTTTGGGTGTCTTTGGGTGGGATATCTAGAAGCAGACACTTCAGCTGCTCCAAGGTATTCCTTCATGTACTGAAGAACCTGGCTTTTTTTTTTTCTTTTTATTTTCTTTTTTAAATTAAAAGATGCAGATAGCTGCTTCTTTCTACTTTTGCTTCTTCCTATCAAACCAGGAAACAGCCTCTATACATGTCTAGGAGATGACATTGAGTTACTAAAGGTTATTTCAAGTTGAACAAAAGACATCTAGTGAATTTTGGAATAGAATTACAATTAATGGTATTGCCAGTATAAATTTTGCACGTCCTTTTTTACTCCTTCCATGTGCTCAATACTTGCTTTTCAGTCCTTTGTTCTACTCTACAACTTGAGTGTGACTAAGCAGACAGAGAACTAACACAGTTTAAAAAAAAAAAAAAAAAAGGAGAGAGAGAAATATTCTATTTGGTCATTTTGCTTAATGGATTCAATACAAAATGAATGTTGGGCAAAAAGTAAAAAGGCATACATGGGATGGCAGGAAGAGGGACAGAAAGGTCAAGGTAGGAAAAAGGGATGTTTATACTAAGGAGCCCTTAAAGCGTCCCAGGCATTTCATGTAAGTCCTCCCCTGTGTTCACCTAAGAGTAATTTGGAACAAAGGTTTGTGGAGCTATGTTTTACATATCTGTCTTTAATTGTTCTATTTCAGACACCAAAGTGCTCCTCACTTTGTACTTAATTTAAAATGCATATGTACCTTGCAGAATCAGGGTCAAAAATTCTAATTTGTGTTTGGAACAGGACGTGGAGGAGGGAATGCATTATGCATTAAATTAATAAAATGACCCAGAAAAATGGACTTTTCTGACTACTGGGTTGCAGATATGAGTATATTGTATTTTCTGCAGTACAGAAGTATTTTCAACCAACACTGATAAGCCAGGGAGCCACAGACCAAGTTCATCAGGTCCATTCTGCACTTTGTGTCAATGATTTTCATCTGCAATTAATTCCGTCAAAAATGATTGCTGTCAGATCAAATAAAAGCATTTTCTGCTTTTAGAGGAATGACTTCAGTTGTTCAGCTTTATTTTGGGTATCACTCTTGCCCTGAAATACTTTTTAAATCTCTTCTGATATGTTACTAACATAGATAATCATTATATGCTATTAGGTGTGTCATGAGTCTCTCAAGAGTAATAATTTTTTAAAAATTGTTTCAGAAGTGACACAAACATTTGAACTCTATTCAAACTACCATTTCCCTGTAGTAATCTCTTTTGCATGACAATATGTTTTTCTAGTAACTCTATTGCAACTAATGCCTTTAACCAGAATACACCTGATGTTTGCTACACCCATGGAAATCAGAGTTTTCTCACTGGAAATGTAACAGAAAGCCATGTGTTCACATAGCTTCTCTTTCTTCATTCTTATTAAAATCTGGTGGTACAGATTCCTTGGGTTTCTGCATTTTTTCTCATGTTAGCTATTATATTCATCCCTGTATAATTTAAGCCTTTCCATAATAGAGGCAAAATTGTTATATATAGCAGGTAAGCTCCTGTGCAGATGTTAACGGTTTTCCTTAACATGAGAGCAAAAGAGGTGAAGAAAGTTTCCAAACTTCTCCTTTTTTTATTTCTTTTTTGGAATATTAAATATAAATTGCCTTTTGCACTTCATAAAATCAAGTGTGTCATGTTTGATAGACCTTAATGACAGGACCATATTTCAGAAAGTGATTCTGTTATATTTCATCATGTAAGCTCTTTCTCATGAAATCTTGTGAGTTAAATAATCTTGAAATATATATCAGCATTGGAGAACTACTTTTTTTCAAAGACAAAGTCTTGATCTTCGGTAGTCCTAAGACAACAGCAAAATACAGTACATTATCTAAAAAAATTAAGAACTGTTTAATGTGGGATTTTGACCTCTCATCCCTATTGGCATCCCATCTGTTTCTTGAATAAATAATAGAATTCATCAGACAGAGAAACACTTAGGTCAAAACATCCAGATACCAGATAAATCCCCAACTAATACTTACACAGTTCTCAGTGAGGAAAATCTGTAGTAACTTGAATAACAGTTATTATTACAAACTTGGTATAAATACTCAGTCATGCTAAGTCAATAAATTAAACATTTTTCCACTGGGGGTAAATAGAATTGTGTCATCTAGCCATTGGTGTATGCTAAAGTAATATACAAATATCTCTTTCCCTGTGATTAGCTTTGAATGAAGAATACACTGGCTCTGTTGGAGATGTATAGCTTATATGAAGCAGTTTGACACACATGGGTATTACAAAACCATCATCACAAAGAAGCTCTAGTCCTGCTGTCTTTTCTAGAATAAATCTTTCTATTTTAGGAAAGCTTTTAGTTAAATAGAAATCACTAGGGTAATGCCTCTCTGGAATGAGTTATTTCCATCTTTGCAAGTTTTCAAACCTCGGCTAGAGAAAACAGACTGACTTCACTTAGTGCTAGCAATAAATTCAGCTGAGTCTGGCCTGAAAAACCTCTAGGATTCTCTTCTAACTAACATTTCTGTTAGTCTTCCCAACTGAACTGCCTGATAAAGATATTCTCACCTGGACAAGAATGTTTCATACTGACAGAGAACACAATCCAAAGTGCTCCATATATTATTCAGTGAAACTGAAGATACCACTTTCCAAAAATGTCAGTTTGGATCCCTTGAATGACTTCATTTTAACAGTGAAGGTTTACTGTGAAGAACAGTGAAAACGTCCCCTTTCTGAGAGGTTTTTAAAGAAGTTTGTATAACAAAGATAGGAAAAAAAGAGAACTAATGGGACTTTTCCATATCCAAACTTATCATAGAGCATGTTGCAACTTTGCACAGGCAGTTTTTAGAGAACAAAAGATACTCAGTGATCTGGATTCACAGAGGATTCCGATAAGCAGAAGAGGAGCTGGGGATCTCCAGACAAATTAGGACAGCAATTGCCTTGGCAACTTGCTGCTGTGAGATAAACACAACACGTGTGCTGACATGCTCTTCAGCCAACAAACTAGGTCACCAGAGCAACTATTGTCCACATGTTTTTATCACTTATAAATAAAAGACCAGTAGCACTGCTGATAATAAAGCAGTTGGATTTAAAATTTAAATAATAATAAAAACTAAATAATAAAAATGTCGTTTTTGTTGCAATGTCAACAGTGGGATTTGTTCTAAGAAGCATCCCTTTTCCTTTATCAACTCAGCAGAGTGTTATGTTTCTCACATTCATTAAGGTTTTTAAGTCATTTAAATAGATACCTTGTTCAGCAATTGTTCAAAAGCAAGAACTTTCAGAGTTTGGCAGAGTATTGGGCAGAAAGGCCATGGGTCAGAGCTCTGATGGCAGCAAAAATGTAAAGAGTGCAGGAAGATGTGTTAATCATTTAGTAGGTGACATCGCTGCCTCAGACGGTAGTAAAACTGACCTAGAACATATTTGATTCACTACTTTGATCAAGATACTGTTTCTTAAAGAAAAGCTAGGGTCAAATACTGTTGGATATAAGGAAGCACAAAGTATCTCCTAATCATTTACATCTCCTTGCTGAGTCCGTGTGTCAGTACAAAGTGAGCTAGTATAGGAAGGATTTAATGCAAAAAGACTATTTAAACTAGTGAGAAAGGTGTAAATGCTGAATAAAGACTTAGGATGTCTTGAGGAAAACAATAAATCTTATACATTTCCAGGGTGATTTTCTTTGTCTTGACCAACGAATATTACATATTATTTTTTAAAATAATCTACAAATAACAAAATGAATGGACGGTCTGTTTGGGCACACTTAGAACTTTCTTTACAGTGCCAATAACACTGAAAACTATTTCAGTCCATTACAGAAATTTCTATTTTTTAAATGTAATTACAGAAATTACATGTAAAACCAAAATATATATAATATGGAGAGGCAATTACAACAATTGTTTATCGTGTTTTAGTTCAGTGGTTTTGTGAGTGGAAAATGCAAACTCAGCAATTCTGCAATTTAGTCTTAGAAATACATTTTATTTTTAAATCCTGCAACAAAGAATATGGCAAGAATCTATGTGAAACACGACTCCATACTTTCCCTTTCCCTTTCCCAGAGCAATACAACATACCCCTTATAAATGGATTTTAACAAAGATATGAACTAAGTTCCAGGTTGCTCTGGTCAAAATTACACCAAGGGTGTTTTGAGGAGCTTTTTTTGCCTTACCCCTTTCCAAGGAGTTAGAAGTTAAAGAGGTAAAAATTCAGCACATTTTCAAAAAAATTACTCTTATTTCATCCTTAATAATTACCCTTGAACTGTTCCCAATATTTAAAAGTTAACCATTCTTATTATCAAACCCAAAAACTTTTCATGCTTTTCTACTTCTGTTTTTTTTTGTTTGTTTGTTTTTTACTGTCATATGCTCCCACCTGCATAATTCAAAGCTCACCTGCAGTGGTGTACATGTGTGCCTGTCACTGCAGGAATTTCTGCATTGCTGTGGCTGTACCTTTTCTGATGTACTGTCACTTGTGGTTACCCTCTGTTTCACCTTGTCTGTGGGGTCCTTGACTCAGAGTCCATATTTAAACTAAATTATAGCATTGTTTTGAGTTCATTAATATTTTTAAATAATTCAAACACCTGTTATAAATTCATCAGAAAATAGTTTTCTCCAAAAGTTATTGGAGTAGTAGTTGCAAACAAAAGAAAAAAAATACTAAAATGTTATTTCCCGATATAATTAGATGTATATTTGTACAAAGTGAATTGTCATTTTTATCTGTTTTAGAGGATCAGGGTCTTCATGAGCTTCAACAGAGTAAAAAAAATATCAGTGGGTCTTGCAGATACATTTTAGACAATAGAATAATTCTCTTCCTTCAGTTTCTCACAGTCTTAACTTTCAGGCCACTCATGCATCTTAAAGATATTGGTCATCAAATCCCAGTTAGATTATATAGATCTTACTTTGTAATTTCTTGCTGATTTTACTGTTCAGTTTTGAGTGATAATATGAAAATTGTAATAGGAAGTCACAGTTTGATTTTAACAGAAACTAAGAATTAGTTGTAGCATTTATATTCTTTCTTGTTTTTAAAAACTTACTAAACTACAGAAAGTTTCAAATAAACAGAACTTAAATCAGTTATCCTCCATAATGTAAATAGTCTATTTTACATCCTCATAATTACATAATTTCTGTATTTGCAACATCAATTGAGACACAATGAATGATTTTACAAATGTTTCATTAAAGTAATTTTAAGTTACAATGTTTGTACAAATATCTTTTCAAGACTCTTTCTGTCCTGTAAACCTTCATTTTCTCTGTGCAGCCAGGCTGAAGCTGTAGAAAGGCTAAGCATGTAAAGCACACATATGCGCAATGTATATATAAAAATATTTACATGACTGGCTGCATAGAAAACACAGGCAGAAATACAGAAAAACAGCACAAATTATCATATTCTGCTCCCCTCTCTGGCTGGTCCTTTTGTGAGGAAAAGAAAATATATTAAAAATATGAATATGTACATATTAGATAAATATATATTAATAGATATAAAATAAATATATAAATGTGTCTATCTATCTATCTATATAAAAAGACATATGTCTATATGTTCATATATTTTTTTCATAGATATAATTCCTCCAGTAGCTGGGCTCAGACACTCTGCCCAGTAGTTGACCTCTGGATCTCTGCCTTCCCAGCTGCTGGCACATGAACAGAGGAACTCTGAGGCCCCACAGGTTGCTGGTCTCGACCGTTCTGTTCACAAATCACACCCACACAGGAGCACACACACACAGCTAGCTGGGGAAACCCTGCTCACTTTGACCTCTCCAGCTGCTCCCAAGGTTTCACAACCCTCTGGATCCCAGGCCACGTCACCTACTCACCAGTTACGCTGATTGATGCTATTAGTTACTCCTAATAGCCTTTTATATAGTATTTTAGACAACAATAATATGATGCTTAACTCAACTTTGGATGCTGCTACATACATCTTGTAAGTACAACTGTTACTAATTGCTATCATATTAACCAAAAAATCTGATGACGTTTGAAGGAATGCCAGTTAGAAAGCATTTTATTCAGACAATTAGCTGAAATTTTAGGGTAATTCAAAGTTATGTCCTTGTCTGTGTTGTGAAATCAATGTTCTGCCATCCATGAAATCACATGTGGCTCACGGTGAATTCTGATGTGTAAGAAAACAGGCACATCTTTTAGAGAAGGCAGGGAACCTGTAAATCATGATGGAATTGATGCACAATGTAAAATTACATACATTTTTCACCGGGGGAAAAAAGCAATCATATTGGAAAAATGTACAATCTGATCCAAACTAACCTGAAGTTGATATAATTTAAAATTACCTATCTTGTGACTATACTCATCACTGAGTCAGTAGTCCAAGCAGTTCATATTAAATGTGATGGAACAGCAACTATTTCTGTTGAGACTAAAATTGCCAATATATAGGTGGCTTTAATCATGTCAAAGTCCTTAGACTTTAATATTGGGACCATATACTTTTAAAGATTTAAAACAGTAGGGCATTTTTTTTTCCAAGTCCAGAATACAATTTACTTTTATTTAACATAGGTAAGCTTAAATTGGTTTTGTCCCAGAAAAAACCATTTTGTTTTACGTAAAGAAAAATAGGATCTTTAGTGTATTTATTTATTTATTTCTATTTCATTGGGTAAGTTAGAGGAGATTATATGCTATACACATAACTGTGTAATAATGAGATGATTGATCTGAAAATCAGAATGTTCTTGGATACTTGAAATGCTGTTTCAGCAATTATTCTCCGTGACAAGGACAAACAAGAAGAGAAGTGAAAACTTTCTTTTCCCCACTCTCCAGAAAATACAAGAAAGGTGCCCAGGGCATACAATGGTGTCCCTTATCAGTGTCACTGCTGATCACAAATGTCTTGAGGTTGAGAGTTACCCCACAAGTTTTTGTAAGTACCACACCTCATGCCTGTGTGGGGAAAGATGTTGTAATAGGACACAAAATGAAGACCTAGACTTCTGTGAAAATTTTGAAGGGTTAAATTTACTTTATTTTGAATTTGACTCTTTTATATAGTATTTTAGACAAGTTTAATGATTGGTAGGCAAAGTTAACATTTTAATCACATTGGTCAAAGCAGGTGTCTATTAAAAGATTCCTTCCTCTAAGAAGGAATGCAAACATAGATAAAACTAACAAAACCAATTCTCTTATTTACAGGAAATTCATGAGAAAGAATTCAGAATAACTATGAACATCAGAAGGCTAAAAAATCAGGGAGACAGAAAGACACAACTGATGGACAGATTACCAGAGGGGAGGAGAATGCTTGCCCATCAGCTTGTGTTGCTGACCTCTAGGAAAGTTAAAATGCAATTTGTTTCTAGGAAGATTTGAGTCATTTAGCATCCTCGGGCTTAATCAGTAGTATCTGATCTAAATATTCAAGGGAAAGCTGTCAGGAGTGTGACAAGTCTCAGGAAGAGAGAGAAGAATTGTTTCCTGTGATGTTGGTCCACTTAAATGACTTTCTGCTTGCAAATACAGCAGTGATAGACTGGCTCTGGTGGTGATTGTACCCTTTACGAGGGCTTTGGAACAGTTATGGCATCAAAGCATAGCATAGCTCAGTAAACAAGAAAAAAGCACAAACACAGAAAAAAATAAGAAGATGCAGTCTCATGGCTCTATACCTGTGTTGTGGAATATTTGTGAAGGCACATATCTTGAAGGTGATAACTTTGACACTGCCCTCCATTGCTGACTGGATGACCTGAACCTGCTCCCACTTATATATCTCTCTAGGGTTTTATCAGGAGCTCCTTGTTTGTTTATGCAGGCCTCCTGCTCCCTTTCTGTTTTTTTTTTTTTTGGTTTTTTTTTTTTTTTGTTTGTTTGTTTCAGAATTGTTCATTCTTAAACTTAAAGGAGATCATCCTTTAAAATTAGCCAGCTCTCTTGGGCTCATTTCCAGGAATTTATCTCACAGGCCTCTTTCCAAGAAGATGTCTGAACAGGTCAAAGATTTTTCTCCTGATAATTAGGGTTGCAATCCTCTATTTGCATCTTTGTATTTTCCAAGGTTCTCCAACACTACATCTCATGCTTTAAGGTACTGGATAGTATCCAGGTGGGGCGGATGCTCTAAAGTAACAAGTTGTTCCTCCTGCCATACAGGTTAATATTTGAGATACTGTGAGAGACAAAAATCCCTGAATTTTTCCATCAAGACATGTCTGGACCACTATCATGGTACTTTCTGGGATGTTTATGATGATTCCCAGTGTCATATTGAGGAAAGGTAGATAAGAGTAGAACTTGGAGTGTGTATGTGCATAGACTAGATGCTGCCACAGCTGCTAGCAAAAATTTTATGTTATATGGATAAAATTCTCTCCTTGTGAAGAGGACCATTTGAGAAGTTCCATTTATACCAGCTCATAACAATTTGATTTCTCTCTCTGTCCATTTTCTTCATTTGCTCCACAATCCCTTTTATAATCCTCTTTTACACTAGTTACATTCAATAATTCCTACATGGTTTGATGTAATCATTTGTGTGTGATATTATAGTTATATGGAACAGAAAATTAAATTATCATAATAATTTTTTTTGGCCTTAACTTCTTCTATCTACTTTTATTCAAAATCTAAACTTCTGTTTTCACCCAGGAATACTCTATTTTCCCAGAATATAGTAAAGTTGACCCAAAGCCCATTAAAATCACTGCAAAGATGCCTACTGCCTTCAGGCCCCTACTGCACAATGAAATATTATAGACCATAAAGCTCCTAAAAATGTGTAAAATAAAGATTTAGTACATACAGACTGAAATCTTCATTATATCTCTGCAGAAATACTACTGTTGAGCATATAAAAATTCAACCAGTTTTAAAATATGCTCACTAGTAATTGTTCATAGCTCAATCTAAGGAAAATCATATAAAAATGGTATTTATGTATCTCAGATGTGGCCTGCAGAATTGAAGTAGTAGACATATATTATTCATATTTTTAGCAGCCTTTGTATAATATTATGCCTGAAAATCATTCAAAGTCTGATCCAGAAATCCAAGAGGAGTTCTAACACTGATCTATGAGGGAAACACAGGTAACACAAATTGTAAGGCAGAAAAGAATTCAGGTCAAATTGATGTCATTGCAAAGACTGCTGAAAGGTCTATAAAAACTCCTCTTTTTCTTCCTTCATTTTAAAAATAATAAAAGTCCAGTAGCCTTATCTATAGAAATGGAGTAGATGGCCAACCTAAAATGTAAGCTAACTCTAAAAGAACAGAACCAAATATATGAAGCACTCTGAAATACTGAAGGTGAACTAGCCCTTTCTTTCTCATTTTTATACTTATAAAATTCTATTATTATACGCAGATTGTAGAGTATTTCCTTAACATTATTTTCACAGACTGAGGAAAATATGTATGTAACTAGCTGTGACTAAACACGTTAAAATATCTGTTTTAATGAGATTTTTCTCACAGTGAACTGTGTAAAGAGTTCTTTTGTAGCAATTACCTCTCTGGGAACTTTGTTGAAATTTCATATTGTAAGCTTCTGGAATACAAGTATTTCAATATTTACTGGAGCCTAGCAGTTTTTTTAAGATTATGGTGGTTTAACCCTGGTCAAATGGCAAAGGCCCACCTAGTTCTGGTCTATCACTGCCCTCCTCAGCTGGGGAGAGGGGAGAAAATAAATTAAAGCCTTGTGGGTCGAGATCAGGACAGGAAGAAATCACTCAGCAGTGATTTCTTGGGAATGGGCAAAGCAGACTTCATTTGAGGAAAAATGGATTTGGTGTTTTATCAATTAAATCAGAATAGGAAAATGAAAAATAAAAAATAAATTTTCTCCCCCTTTCTAGACTCAAGTTCACTCCTGATTTTTCTGCCTCTCCCTCACAGGGGTGCAGGGGGACAGAAAAGAGGGGCTGTGGCATGTTCAGGACACAACTCTGCCATTCCTTCCTCCTCAGGAGAAGGACACTCTTCCCTTGCTTCAGTGATCTTTCTTCTCCTCCTCCCAATGGAGAGAGTCCTCCACACACTGCTCCAACAGGCCTCCTTCCTATAGCTACAGTTCTTCACAAACTACTCCAATGTGGATTCATTCCACAAGATCCATTCCCTCATGAACAGCCTGCTCCAGCGTGGGACCCCCATGGGCTCACAAGTGCTGCCTGCAAACCTGCTCCAGTCTGGGCTCCTCTCTCCATAGGCCAAGATCCTGCCAGGAGCCTGTTCCAGCCTCCTTCAGGCACTCACCAGCTCCCCTGTGGGGCCCTCCCTGGGCTGCAGGTGGATCTCTGCTCCCCCGTGGACCTCCCTGGGCTGCAGGTGNTCTGCTCCCCATGGACCTCCCTGGGCTGCAGGTGAATCTCTGGTCCTCATGGACCTCCCTGGGCTGCAGGGGCACGGCTGCCTCACCATGGGCTGCACCAGGGCTGCATAACTTTTAAAATTTTGTCTATATTTTCATGTACTCAGTTTAGGTATTTCTAAAGAGATTAAGTCACAAGCTGACATTGTGGCTTTTTCTATTCTTGGAGCTTTTTGCTCCAAGAGAAAGTTTAAAATGATCATTTTATAATCTGACTTTCAGACTCTGAATGAAGAGCTACTAAGTTATATAATTTTTATAAAAATGATGTAAAACACAAAGGTCGACAATAACATTATCCTCACAGCATTATATTGATTTGAGCTTATAGAGATAAGCTATAATGTTATTTATTAAAGATTTAATAAACCATTGGCTGTCAATGGACCTTTGAAAAACGAGAAGGAATAAAGAAAAACCTCCTGCTAAGAGTCAGAAAATACTGAATTTGTGTTTCTAATGAAAAAAAAAAAATAAGCAAGCAAATAGGAAAAAAAACCACTTTCTAAATTATGCACTGACATATGAAATACTTAAATTTTATGCCCACAATGGATTTAATGCAAAGTATTTCATCCTTAGAATTAAATATTAGAAACACATCAGGCATTGCTGGCTCTTCACACTTCATGTCACTGGAACTAAGGTCCACATCTTTCAAAGACTTTTTTAGCATTTTCCATGTGTTTAAAAGACAGGTACTGAGAATTTTATGCGCATGGATTTACTCCTCTTCCCATAATTGCTCCCACTGACATTGTAAGCACTCACAGTATGATAATTTACGATTTAAGGTTTCAAACTGTATCATTAAATTGTTTGATTATGCTATGTAATCAAAATTTCCAAGCTCATTAAAAGATAAAAACTCTAGGTAGACACTTGTCTGTCTAAAGTTTCATCATGAAAAAAAAGGTAGTCTCTTACAATTTATTTTCGACTGGACAGATGACTAGAGTCTTTCTCAATTAGTTCGACAAATGAGTGAATAAAATTGTACCAGATTTTTAAGCTTATGGCCTAAAATAATTTTTGAACACTCAATGTGATTAAGCACTCACAGAAAGATCATCAAGTAATGACCTTCAGAATTAAAATAAAAA
This sequence comes from Nicator chloris, assembly GCA_013400495.1. Taxonomy (NCBI): domain Eukaryota; kingdom Metazoa; phylum Chordata; class Aves; order Passeriformes; family Pycnonotidae; genus Nicator; species Nicator chloris. The sequence goes on from WAAE01003092.1 coordinate 13,616, forward strand.
GAAATCCACATTTTTACCTGATTCTGTAGTACAAGTATTAAGCTATTTTAGATTTTATTAATACATTTTAAAAATGTAAGATCTCAAAATTTTTCTTCTATTTAAATATATAAGGTCACATCTAAGAGAATTTGAAGCTTCAAACATTTTGGGTTCTTTTTTATTTTCACAGAAAAGGAATTTCATTTATTCGGTTAAATGGCGTAGGTTCTCACATTTAACAAACATACCATAAGGATTATTACCATTTCATAAGCCACATCTTCAGAGGGTAAAAGAGAAGATGACTGAAAGAAACTGTTGTTAGGTAAGTTCCTCTAGGAGAAGGCAGTGTTTTTGCAAATATATATTTCATGGTTGTTCAGAATGTTGGTTTGCCCTATCAGGTTCTGCAGCTGGAAGTATGAAGTTTTCTGAATCCTCACCTCAAAAGTGAACATTCAGTATTTAAATTATTATTTAATGCAGAAGTAAAATAAAGACACTATTAATTTACTCCATAAGTCACTAGAATAATTTTATTTCTGGCAATCTTTGATTTTCAGAGAAAATTCTGTTCATTATGATGACAAAGTTGTGAATAACTTGTTAAAGTCAGGTTTGTGATTAGTGGGTTTTTATGTAGGGGTGGGTGCAACCCAAAAGTTAACATGAGAAAGCTTAAAATTATATTTTTTCATTTTTGAGATATCTTTGGTGAATCATTACTGAAATCATCATTAAGACACCAGTGAGAACTAATGTATATATATTTGTGTGTATGTGAACATCTTAATTTTCACTTAAAATTTATGATAATGGGAAATGTCATAAAGATCCTATGCATTCAGGAAAAATCTGAATTGTGAAGTCATTCAGATTAGAAGAGATCTCCAATGGCATCTAGACCAACCACCAGCTCCAAACAGGTTGAATACTGAATTCTGACCAGTTGCTCAGGATTTTATCTGACTAGAGTTTGAAGATCTACAAGGACAAATGCTAAATAATCTGTAAAATACAACACATTCTCATGCTTGTTTGTTCATATAGTCAACCCCTCTGAATTCCAAATTATGACCAGGTTCTAACTTTCTTACTCTACCCCTCAGTAAAGAATCTTGCTCTCTCTTCTTGGCAACCTACTCCAGTTTTTAAAAAATTGCTGTTAGGTCCCCTTCAAGACTTCCCTTTTCCAGGCTAAACAGTCCTAGCTCCTTGACCCTCTCCTCTTACCTGGGCCATTACAGAAGAAATAGTCTTTCGTGTGATCAAGGGCAACTGAGCTTTGCTCAAATTATCCATGATATGCATAGAAAAAAAATACAAATCTTCAAAATGGTTTATAAATTTGTATTCTTCACACCTTCCCCCTAAGGACTCAACCTATGGTCCAGAGAAGCCAGTGGCAAAGCATCTATTGATTTCAAGAGTTTTACATTAAGCCAAAGCAAAAAGAACTTTTTTATGAGTTCTTGAACTTTGGCTAGGAATTTAATATAGGGGTTTTTGAATCCCAAAGACAGAGCATTTGGGAGAACTTAAAGTGGAAAAATGTGTATAATAAATACATGAATAAATTGAAATAAACCAGTTTCCTTTCCTTTTATACAAAAGCAAGTCAAGAAACAAAACAAACCAGAAATGTTTTGGGTTGGTTTGGTTTGGGTTTGGGGGGTATTTTGGTTGGGGTTTTTTTAGTTGCTTGGTTGGTTTTGTTTTTTTTTTTTTTGTTTTGGTTTTGATTTTGGTTTGTTTGTTTGTGGGTGGTTTTTTTTTTAATTAACTATAATATTTATAAGTTTCCTAGCAATTGTGATAATCTCTTTATGGGGAAAAATTCTTCCCTAACCTATCAGAGTAATCAAATGAAAAGCTTTACAACAGAAAATCTTTTGCTGGTACATGTGAAAAAGATATTTTTTCTTTTTTTAACATAAAGGATTTTTAAAGTATTTCCTATAGAAAAATTTCAAGACAATATTTTGCAAATTCCACTATTAGTGATTGATAAGCCAATTAACAAGGCTTGTTCATGTTCATTAACAAGGGGGGACTTATTGGAGAGCCAAAGGCTGAAGGCACCATTGACTTCAGTGGCAATGAGGTGGCAGAGTTCATGATCCTGAGAGGAGAAAGCCAGGCAAAAAGCAAAACCACAACCCTGGACTTCCTGAGAGCAGATGTTTTTTCTTCTTCAGGGATCTACTTGAAAAAATCCCTGAAGAATGTGATACGGCCCAGTCATGGAGAGGGGCCCAAGAAAGTTGTTTGATATCCAACACTCCTTTCCTCCAAGCTCAAAAGCACTCCACCCAAGAAGTACAGATGAGCAAGGAGCTCAAACACAAAAAGAAAGTCTAAAAATGTTGGAAACCTCAGCAATATTAAACAAAGTATTGCCAGCAGATTGAGGAAATGGATCCTTCTTCCTCTTTCCTAAGTGGTGTTGGGGCAGCATTTTGTGTCTTGAATCCAGTTCTAGGCTCCTCAGTACCAGAGAGACAGACATCCTGAAGAATCCAGTGAAAGTACACAAATATGGTTAAGAAACTGGAGTATTTATCCTGTGAGGAAACACTAAAAGAGCTGGGTATCTTTAATCTGAATAGAAGGTTAAGAAACATTCTTAACAATGTATAAATATTTGAATGGAGAGAGTAAAGAAGACCAAGGCAGATTTTTCTTAGTGCCCAGTGGCAAAGCAAGAGGCAACAGACACAAAATGAAACACAGAGTATAATCTAAATATCAGAAAATACTTTTTCTGTTAGGGTGACTGAACACTGGCAGAGATTGCACAGGGAGCTGGTGGAATCTCCCACCTTGAGGATACTCAAAAACCACCTGAGCACAGTCCTGGGTAAGTGGGTTGAGCAGACTGGATTGAAAGAGCTCTGGAAGTCCCGTACTCCAGAGCAAGCTGGTGTCAACTATTCTCTCATTTTGTGTATCTCTGACTCTGTGGTTACTTGATCATATGCTCACTTATAAATAAGGAAGAATAGATGTTGGGTTTTTATAAGGAAGAAATTAATTTTCAGTACATCTACCATATAATCTTAATTCATTTTTGAAAGAAAATTCAGGGCTGAGAAAAGACAGATTTGCAGTAAACTGCATAGATTCTCCTATAGTAGTCTCTACACAGTTTTTTCTCTTTTAATTACAATTTGTCTCCAGGGCCGGAATTTTATTCTTGGAAAGTACTTCAAAGAAAATAATGCATCATATTTTAAAGAAATTTTTGCAAGCATGACTTCTTTTAACCTTCTCAAACCTCTTTCAGTTTCAGCAGTGCACTTTGCCTCATTTAATCCATACGCTATCCAGTGACTTTTGCATGACAGAAAAGTGAATGAACCATTTTTGCTTAAGCTCACACTTTCAATTTCTTTTAATCATAATGCAATACTTATGATTATGTTGAGAATGAACTTCACTTAATTCCATTTGCTTTCATTAAGGATTCCAGACTTTCTTTGTTTTGTTATGTATCATCAAATAATCTAAGTGGTACTACAGTCAATATTGCCAAACCCTAGACAGATGTTAATGTAGAAATATTATAAAAATAGTATAGTTTGGTCTTTTGTCTTTTTGTAAGCATAACATTTCTTTTTTTTTTACAGAATATAGCATACTTATCAGAAATTATGTAATTTCAGAACTGAATATAAAATCATTTCTCAAATTAAGCATTATTTAATATTGTAATATTTTTATATTCATTCCTGACGCTTAACAGTTTGTCTTTCTCCAGGGAGAGAATAACTAATGATATAACATTTATAAAGCTTGAAAATCTTGTGAGCATCTAAATGTTACTTTGGGCCTCAAGCAGAAATGAAAAAGGTCTTGTGACCTTCTTACTATTCAGCATTATACATTGTTCACATATTTTCATTAACCTTTCATTTCTTTATTAATAGATGAAATAACTATATGCAGACCCCATTAAAATGCTCCTTTTAACCAGTATGTGGCTATAACAGATCATTTTTCATGTTTCTACTGGGAAGTGAATCACAGATTGCAAAGCACATTATAGATATTTTCCATTTTGTGTTCATTATGACATTTTAAAATTCAAAACAAAAGTTTCCTACTGGTTTAATCTAGTTTAAATGGACTTCTGGAATTCAGTTCTCTAGAATGACCTGTCTGTCTCTTTTGCTTTCTTATTATACAATACCAAGGCTCAGCACTGTTGGCATTCATTATTTCTTTAACTTACTAAATTAACTTTGACACAGTTCAAGCCTTTCTTCTACTACCAGTGCTTAAATTTACATCATTTCAGACATTTCCCAGTGTGTTGCACTACTTCATCCTAACACAGGCTAAATGGTTCTCTGTTACCCAAATTGGCATCATTTATGACTGATATGAAAAAAACAGGTTGGTTACTAAGATTTTGAAAGACTCTTTGTAACTTATGTAGATGTTTCCTGGATGTTTTCATAAATGTGTTGGATTTTTCTGCATTTGATTTACTGCTAGAAATGAGTTTTATATATTATTTTGATAAATCCACTATTATAAACAGTCTGTGATGTGTTCTCAAACTTTACCTTTTACTTTGCTTGAAGCTTGTAGTGTTCCCTTAGCATGTAAAAAGTAAGTAATGGGATTGACAGAATCATTTGACAATGACCTGAGAGCTTGTGACAGCTGTCAGAATTCCCCTGCTAGAGACAGTTGTGCTGCACATCTGCTGGGCTCAATTCTTCAGGTGTAGAACATTTACATCTAGAGTGAAGTCTTGTCAGATTGATTCCTTTTACACTAGGAAGTGACAATTCCACAACTCAAAGAAAGGATTAATTCTCAGTAGATTTTTCTCTCACAGGAGAGTTGTTTTTTTAAAAAGACTTAACCTCATTGTTAATTTATAGAGTCTATTTCTGAACCCTTCACCCCAGGAGAAATTCTTCAAATCCAAATAAAACTTATCCTTCCCTTTCCGACCACCCACATATCTGCTTTGTGCTGAGCTGATCTTACAACCAGTGTTCAACAAATGAGCTGAAAAAAATATTAAAGTATTAAAGGACTAAGGAAATAGATATCATCAACATTCTAGTTCTCAAAAAAAAACCAAAAATAAACCCAACATGACAAGGCAGACAGACCCATGGATGAGAAAAATTAGGCCTTTTGGCACAGCTATGAAGCTCCATTGCAGTACAGACTACATACCATACTTATGGTAGTGTGTCAGATGAGTCCTAGAAGCTGAAGGTTGGGAAGGAAATGTGAATCTTAACGTTCTTTTCCCCAAAGTAGCAAATCAAGTGTGAAATGATATTTTCCACACTGGTGATCTAAAGTATAATTTACAAGGAAAATAGACTGTATGTGCCTCAGCCTCATACGCTTTCCCAACTATATATCAAATTGCTCTCATAATATCTTTGCTAATTAAGTACTTAGAGAATTATCTGTGTTTATTGCTTTTGATAAAATTCAAGATGACATATTAGTGCATGCTCTGGAATATGCTGGTGACTCAGAATATACCCACCATATTTAGGAAAATCTGCACTGGCATAGAAAGAGCAATATGAATAAACCATATAACAAGACATAATAGGTGTTGTGCTCCATTTCAACAAAAATATAGAGTAGGTATTGAAGCAAAAAGTTTAGGGGATACTCAGAAGAGTGTAAAATTAGTGAAATGATATATTAATAACAAAAGATGTATGGAACAATGAAAAAACTATTGAAAAGTAAGAAATGTAAAAAACCTAAAGTCAGTTTTAATCTAAACTGTCAAGGTCTGTGCCAAAGTGACCAAGTGACAGACCACATGATAGATTCCTATGATGCAGGAGTCTAATAATACAGAGTACAGAAATGAAAAAGTAATAAATGGAAAGATGTTTATCTAAAAAAATACTTTTGACAGATTCTGAAAGGGGGTTTGAGAGAGATTCTTTAGTTTCTTCATCCCTTTGTGATTAATGAAATATTACATGGCAAAAAAAAGTGTAAAGGAAATTATGTGAAACAGTGCTGCCATAAAAGAAGGGCTGCTTGAAGTAGCACTAATGTCTATTAATAGATTTATGTGAATAATTGCATTTAAGCATTTTAATTTTCATTAACAAAACAGGGAAGTGGAGACAGAACTACAGATATATCAGAAATTTTGCAGAGCAGAGTGCTATGCAAGAAACAGCAAATGAATTAACACTTTTCAGGGTAATAAATCACTGGCTTCCTGGAGTGGATTGACTCTGTCTGGAACCTAAATACCCATCTAGTTTCTCTCTCACCCTTTCTCTCCTGGATAGGAGGCAGAAGATGATCAGAAGGCTGATCACTTACCTATGAAGACATGCTGAGACAGTTGGTGTCTCGACTGTCAGGAGAAGAGAAAGCTCCAGGCAGACCTTCCTTTGATCTTCCAGTACCTAAAGGAGGCTACAAGAGAGCTTCAGAGGGACTTTTTACAGGAGTGAGCAGTGACAGCACAAGGGTTAAGGGCTTTAAACTGGAAGAGGGTAGACTTAGATTAGCAATTAGGAAGACATTCCTTAACTGTGAGGTTGATGAGGCATGGAACAGGTTGCCCAGAGAAGTGGTGAATGTCCCATCTCTGGTAGTGTGGGACATTGATGGGACTTTGAGCAGCCTGGTTTAATGGAAGGTGTCCCTGGCCATCGTGGGGGGGATTGAAACGAGATGATTTTAAGGTTTCTTCCAACCAAAACCGTTCCATGATTCTAATATTTTATGATCTTTTGACTTTATTTCTGGTATGTGATCAAGACTGTCTTAGTTGTAAATCCCAAACACAGCACCATCTAGGCTCATATGTAGGAAATTAACTCTTTCCCAGACAGACCTAGAATAATTTCCACTCCTTATTCTGCATCATTGACCTCATGCTGAGCAACACAAACTGAGGAGATTGGGATTTTGGGATAGAAACTATTGTTCAGAGACTAGCAGAGCATCTGGTTGAAGTTAATGATTGAATTTGTATTGCTTTATTTTGATGGGGTTTTTTCCTTCCTCTTCCCTCCATTTTTGGAATGATTTTTTTTTTCACCCTAGGAGTTTCCTCACTTTTTTTTCTTTTTCACTCTCCCATGTCTTGAAGGGTCTGAAGTGAACAAAGGGCTGCGTAGTGCTCATCTTCAGTGGTGTCTGCCCACTACACCCCTTTATTCACAGGCCTTATTTCAGAGAGAGTTGAAACTTAACTGTAGGATTGGATAAACAGTTGAGTGACAGTGGTGGAACTATTTTCTTTTCACCCTAGACAGTAACCTTATTGGCATTATCCATGTTTTTGTTATTCAAATATAAGTTACTGATAATGTAAAATTTTACTATTTTAGAAGAAGCAGCAAGTTCATAATGCAGTTAGCATCTTCCTTGTCAAGTAAAACATCTCACTAGGAATATATAATTCTGATAGTTCATCAGACTATGAACTTTATGACCTTTTAGCCTTGTGTGACACTTCGTGTACTGTTTTGCAAAAACCTATTGAAAATTCATTTTTTTCAGAAATCATTCTTTAGCCCATTGCTAAATTACTCAGTCTTTGGCATGAGTACATTATCTTGACCCTTTGTCATTTATAAAGGAAGAACCATAAGGCATTTGCCATGAGGGAATGTTGACTAAAAAGAAGAGATCCCTTTATTCTCAGATAAGCAGTTTGTTAACTTTCATTGTACACCAAATTCAAAACTCTAACATTTTTCAGCTTAGGATCATGATGGCTGAACCTCAGGGCTGAGGAGATTTGTCTTTGTGTGGATGTTCCATAAAGAAAAGAGAGATGAGAGCTCTAACCCTCCTGTTCACTCCATGTCACAGCACATCTTCTTTCTCAATGTACAGGTGAAAGACAGAGGCTGGATTGGTTATTATGATTAATAGAAAGAAATAAATAAGGTAATAAATAACGTTACCACAACAACTTTATTCTACATTCGTAGCTCCATCTCCTCATTTCATTCGACACAGTGACAACCCTTGAAGCCACGAGTCTTAACTATCAGTCATAGGAAACTGCATCTCTGAAATAGCCAATTTGCACAGAGCCAGACCTGGGAAAATATATCAGTGAAAGAGTTGGAAGGTTGATAGAAATCATGACATGAAAATCAACCTTCTAGACTAGCTGCTCCTGGTGGGTTATTAGTGAGGCATTTGAAAGAACCACAGTATAGATAGCAACTTGTTTACAGTTCCTAAATTCTGCTGTATTCCCGAGATATGAGGTCAAAAAACAGTGATATTTCTGCCAAGGGCATACTGCAGCCGTAAGCCCAGTGGCTGTAGCTGCTCTTATGCCACAGAGAGGTGCCCAAAGCACACATGGTGGAATATGTCAATTTTTGATGTGAATAAGGGTTAGATTGTACTTTACAATTCAGTAGTGCTGAGGGGGTTAAAATAATAGAAATTTTAAACCTTCACCTCCGAGATTTTATGGCTAATTGAACAAAAAAATCAGGGGGTCCACAAAATAGACATTTAGGTGTTTTGCCTATTCAAATTCAAGAAATATGAAATACAATTACC
>WAAE01003095.1:2202-14378 GCA_013400495.1 Nicator chloris
TCTCCTCTCCTCTCCTCTCCTCTCCTCTCCTCTCCTCTCCCTTCCTCCCTGCCCTCTTCCCTCACCCTCACCAAATGCAGCTTCCAGAGCCTTGGAAGGGGAAACCATCAGGGTGTTCCTGCAGTCAGGGAGAAGGTCCCGGTCCATTTTTGTCTCCCACCGCTGTCAGATCCATTTTCACCCTTCCCATTCCCCAGCTCCGTGCAGAGATTCCCCTCCCGCCCACCTGCTGCACACACAAACAGTTCCTTGTCACTGCACTGCCACCAGCTCCTCGTGGAACTCACATCTAACGTCTCTTGGCAGAAATTCCCGGCTGTAGCAGAGCCTTCAGTGCCACAGGAGGGGTTTTGCAGATGTTTTTTTCCAGTCAGACCCACGGCATTTATCAAAACAAACGTGTTCCCATCCTTGTTTCCGCACAATTTAGTCCCTGGAATTGCTAACCCTGGGAGAAGGGTTGATTTTATTTTCCCCCTGCGGAGCTGGGTGATCCCACAGGGCATCTTTGGACTTTTCCTTGGAGATGCAGTAGGAATTGGGACTCGTGTGGAAAATTCCCCCTCTGGTGCCCTGCAGAGCAGAGCTGCCCTGGGCTCCGCAGGGTCTGGCTGCTCCAAAGGGGATCTGGGGACTGGCACTGCCGTCCCAAGAGGGAATTTCGCCTCCCTGGAGGGGAGCTGGGCCATGCAGCCACCCCTGGCCTGTCCCTCCCTCCCTCCCTCGGGGATTGTTTTCAGCACTTTGCTGTAATTTATCTGAACAATACAGTCCCACACTGGTTTGGGTTGGAGGGGACCTCAGAGCCCACCCAGTGCCTCCCCTGCCATGGCAGGGACACCTCCCACTGTCCCAGGCTGCTCCAGCCCCAATGTCCAGCCTGGCCTTGGGCACTGCCAGGGATGCAGGGATTCCAAAGATGTGTTTTAGCGAACAAACATCACCCTTTATCCCTAAAACCTTGCTCACACTGGGAATTATGAGCCCCTGGCTCCCCATGAAACTGTAAACCCGGAACCCACAGCCCCCCAGGAGGAGTTTATCTTTAAAGAAAGGCTTTGGATCTGCTGGGGGAGGGGAAGATGTTTATTGAAAATAAGTCGGGTCAACCTGAAAGGAGCTCTGCCTTTAGATATGGGAGAAGGTGTTTATTCCCTCAGCCTGATCTGAAGATTCCTTTGTTTCTGTTTCGAGAAGGAGTGGCAGAGCACTTCAGTGGGGTGATGATGATGCTCCTGGTTTTCCACCTACGTGGAATTATCTGTACATGCGTTTCTGTGAGCTCCGTGAATCCGGGGATAAACAACACAACTGCCTTTGATCCCTGTCACAGCTGAGCAGCTCCAAGGCTGCCGAGGCACGGGGGGATGCACCGCTGCAAATGCATTCCCAGAGAGGCTTGATTTGCACCGAGAGAAAATTAAAATACACATTTAAAGGAGGTGAGCTGGAAGAGCTCACAGGAGATCAGAGCAGGACAAAGAGCAAATATTCCTGCAGGGAAAGGGGTGGGCAGGCGAGGTTTCTGGTGGTGTTTTTATTTATAATCACACTTCAAAGCATCGGGTTCTTGCTGTAAGGAGTAAATAATGAATGGAGATATTTTTAACCTCCTACACAGACCCTGCGTTTCATCCACGAGAGGTCTGGCAGCAGGCAGAGCACTGCTGGAGCTGCCTGGCTGCTGGGACAACGAGAGCAACCTGAGGATCTCTGTTTGCCCCGGGGCACCCAAAGCACAGCCTGGGCAGGGCAGAAGGACAGCTGTGGAGTTCTTGTGGAAATCAAACCCTGGGGAACTCTGTGGGGTCAGGCTGGGAGAGCTGGGGGTGCTCACCTGGAGAAGGCTCCAGGGAGAGCTCAGAGCCCCTGCCAGGGCCTGAAGGGGCTCCAGGAGAGCTGGACAGGGACTGGGGACAAGGCACGGAGGGCCAGGACACAGGGAATGGATCACACTGCCACAGGGCAGGGCTGGATGGGATCTGGGGCAGGAATTGTTCCCTGGCAGGGTGGGCAGGGGCTGGGCTGGAATTGCCAGAGCAGCTGTGGCTGCCCCTGGATCCCTGGCAGTGCCCAAGGCCAGGCTGGATACTGGGGCTGGAGCAGCCTGGGACAGTGGGAGGTGTCCCTGCCATGGCAGGGGTGGCACTGGGTGTTTTTTAAGGTCCCTTCCAACCCAACCCATTCTGGGATTCCGTGATTTCATGAGCCTGGCATTGAATCCTGTCCAGTTCAAGGTGGTTTTTTTTTTTTTCCTGTCTTAATAATCCCCTGTTCCCTTTCAAAGTGAAGAACTGAAGAGAATTCCTTGGAAAAATCAAAGCAGCCTTGGCAGTGCTGCAAACCCTCTGATTGATCCGCAGGAGAGGGGAGCTTTAATCAGAGAAATTCCATAGCCAAAGGTTTGGTTTCTGATCCCACCACCTGCCCCAGGGCCAAAGCCAAAGGTCATGGCAGGGGAAGCCTTTTCCAGGGAAAACTGCAGAGCTCCAGATCAAAAGCAGCTGATGGGGCTGTGATAACAGAGGACTCCCAAAATGCTGCCAACACCTCGTAGGAGATTTTTTGAGACCTTGTTCGGGAAGGGTTTGTTGGTGGATCGTGTTCCTGGTGGAAGGAATCCCTCTGACCTCCTGCTGTTGCTCAGAGCATCTGCCTGGAGCTGCTCCCTGGCTGAGGCAGGAAACCCCTGCTGGGGTTGTCTTCCACAGGGATCAACCCTGACATTACAGGAGACCATGGAAGTGCTGGAGACAGACCAAGGAGCAAATGCCATGCAAGGAAATTACAAATCAGCAATTACTTTCTTTCAATATTTTTTTTCTGGCATCCTCGTTTATTCAATTCCTCTGTTAAAGAGCTCTGGAGCTGGTTTGGGTGCAAAGGGACCTTAGGGATCATCCCATTCCAATCCCCTGCCCTGGGCAGGGCCCCTTCACTGGCCCAGGCTGCTCAGAGCCCCACCCAGCCTGGCCTTGGAGGAGAGATTCTCCCCAGTGAACGCTTTTATAGTTTTTATTTTATTTTATGTCGTTACGGGTCACTTCTGGCACGCACAAAGGCTCAAACCTCCCCGCGGGGCAGCAGGGCAGGAGGCTCTCCCCGCCTGGCACAGCCTGGAAATCCACATCTGTCCCCGGGAGTGAGCGACCCTTTGCAGCTTTGGGTTAATCTGATGCCAACATCCCTGAGTGGCACCTCCCTGCCCCGAGCTCCCCGCAGGGGCTGGGTGTGGAGCCAGAGGGGAGGACTGCAGCCCCACCCTGCACAGGGGCTCACTGTTCACCTGTCAGCTGCTCCTGACCAGAGCACAGCCCTGCTGAGCAAACACAGCCTCAGTTTCCCAGCGCTGCCTCATTTCTGCAGACCTGAATTGCTGCTGTCCTGCTGCTTCACAAAGCACCTCACCAGCTGGGCTTGAAAGGGGCCCCCCCTTTGTTGTGCCACTTTTCCCTGCCCTGCTTCATCTTTGTGGCATTTAGGGGACGTTGAACAAAAGGCCGAGGTTCTTTCTAGATTTCCCTTTCTGTCGTGTCCCTTTGGAGCCCATCTGAAAGCATCAGCCCCGTGGCAGCTCTTTTTTCATTCCAACCAGCAGAACAAGTGTGTTCCAAACGGGCTCCTGCCATCCTCCTGCTGCCCTCGGCCACGCTGAGCGGGCACCGGCCAGGGAGAGAGGGAAAAATGGCATTGTCACAATGGGGGAAATGTGTGCTGAGCATCCCCGGCGTTAAATCGGGGCAGCAGCACCTGCACAGCCCCCCGGTGTCTGGTACAGCAGCACGGGGGCTTTGGGGATGGATATGGCAACTGTATCCCATGTGGGAATACATTAAAGATGGGAAATGTATCCAGTGTCGGAATACATCAAATACGGGACACGTACCCATCATGGAAATACACCAAACATGGCAAATGCATTAAATATGGGAAATGTATCCAGTGTCGGAATACATCAAATACGGGACACGTACCCATCATGGAAATACACCAAACATGGCAAATGCATTAAATATGGGAAATGTATCCAGTGTCGGAATACATCAAATACGGGACACGTACCCATCATGGAAATACACCAAACATGGCAAATGCATTAAATATGGGAAATGCCTTCAATATGGGAAATGCATCCCGTGTGGGAATACATTACATATGGGAAATGCATTTGGTGTGGAAATACATTAAATATGGGAAATGCCTTCAATATGGGAAATGCATTAAATATGGGAAATTTATCCAGTATGGAAATGCATTAAATACGGGAAATGCATTCGGTGTGGGAATATATTAAATATGGGAAATGCATCCTGTATGGAAAGACATTAAATATGGGATGCATCCCGTGTGGGAATACATTACATATGGGAAATGCCTTCAATATGGGAAATGCATTCGGTGTGAGAATACATTAAATATTGGAAATGCATCCAGTATGGGAAATGTATTCAGTATGGGAAATGCCTTCAGTATGGGAAATGTATCCAATACAGGAAATGCATTTCGTACAGGAAATGCATTCAGTGTGGAAATGCATTCACAGCTTCCACAAAAGGGAGCCCACTGGATTCATTTCTCCCTGAGCAGAATGAAAAGGGAATTAAACCTTAATGGCTTATTTGGGACCCTCTCTCTGTGGGTTCCTCTGCAGAGCAGAGGTTTTCACGTGTACACTGGTGACCACCCAGGGTGGGCCTTATAAAACCTTAATTAAAAAGGTTAATTAACAAAGGGTTCGTTGGGAAAGGAGCACGAGGTGGTAATATGAGGAAAGTCTGTTGGCCTGGGTAGTCTTCACGTGTCTTTACATCCATCAGCAATGGATGGCAGGGAATTCCACGCCTGGCAGCACAGCCAGTGTGACTGGCAGTGCCCACGGCTTGGGAGAGGCAGGAATTGCTGCAAGTGGATCATGACTGCAGGTGAAGGGCAGGAAATTTCTGTTTAAACCCTGCAGCAGCTCTGTGCTCTTATCACAGAATTGTCAGCGACGGCTCAGGCAGGGTGAGCTATTCTTGCTTTGCACCTCAGCAAGGTCTGAGGTCAAAGCCCTGGCTCTGAGAGATGCAAACCTCAGGGCAGGGTGTGAAACAACACCCTGATTTCTTCAGCCCTGGGAAATCCGTGTAGGGCAGAGTCTGCTCCCCATTCCTGCTGTCCATTTGTCTCTCCCCTGGATCTGCCTCACCTGCTCCTGTCACCTCCTCCAAGGCTCCAGCTGTGCTCCAGCTGAGCCTTTCTCCCTGCCAGAGTTCCAGAGCTCCTTGTCCTGTGCATGGTGACCTGCCTGGATTCATTTCACAGCACTGAGCTCATTTGAGATCCCTGCACTTTCTGTGGGGTGGGTTCCCAGCTTCCTGGGGTGGCACTGCCCGTTTAGGTGACAGCGTTAATGAGACTCTAATAATGACAACTCCATTTCCAACACAACGTGGAAACGTTCCAAATGACAATAAAAACAAAACCCATCCTGGAGGCATCATCACCCAACCGCAGTTCTCCAGCCATAGAAAACAAACTCTGTGTACTTTGGCTGCTCCACAGAGCAGTGGCTCTTCTCAGTCAGCCAAGTGGCACTCGTGAAGTTTAAACACTTCTATCACAGGGGGGTTGTTTATATTCAAAAGAAATCATTTGGCTTGGAAGGCTCCTGTTCAGTTTCTTGCCTCTCTTTCAGCTTCCTCCCTGTGTCTGCTGAGAGGCAGAGGCTGAAGTGTGATGGATTTAACTGTGATTCCTGTCCCTGTGCTGTGTTAGTGTGCCCTGAGCTGGAGAGGCCACGGGGAGGCTGGAGGAGTGAGGAATTGGCTTCCAAAGCTGGGGCTGATGTCCCAACCTCTGGAGGGTGGTTCTGAGTCACTCCCAGCCCTCGTTGGGGCAGTGCCAGCAGGGCCTGCTCCCCCTGACAAAGGCAGGAGAGGGGACGAGCCACTCCAGCCCCCCTGGGAGCAGCACAGAGGAGTGCCTGGGCTGATGGACACTGGATGAGGCCCTGGATCCTCCTTCCTACACAGAGGCTGGCTCAGGCTCTGCCCACTCCATCCCTGAACTGACAAAGGCAGCTGAAACCGAGTTACAACGAAAGGTTGGTTAAAGAGAAATGAGAACTGCAGGGGAGCACTTGCAGCACTCCCTGGGAACACAGAAAAGCCCTGCTGAAACACCCGTGGCTCTGTGCACACCAGCCCCTCACAGCTGCCACTTGCAGGGGCCCTTCCAGGACCTGGATGCTCTGATCACTGCTGCAGTGGGAGCTGGATCCTGGTCCTGGGCTTAACAAAGCCTCAGGCTGGGAGCTGGGCATGGTGAGCTCCCTCTGCTCCTGATGGCAGTGCCTGCACTTCCCCTCCTTGGCGTTGTAGGGCACGAAAAAGATGAGAGACTCTAAATATTTCAGAAGGCAAAGAGCATAAAAAAACTTTATTGCCTTAATTCTTACTACTTTTTAATAAGATATTCTGATACAGACTGAACACAATTGGTGAACAGGAACGACACCTCTCTGATCCCATTGGTTAAACTAAGAAACACCTCAAATGTTCTGAGAACCAGAAAAGCAAAACCCCACCTGGAGAAAGATTGTTTGGGGAAAGGAGAGTTGTTTGCTGAGATTGTTTTGAGAAGAAGCTTTCTTGAGAAATTTCTCCCTTGGGAGAAGGTGAGCAGGCTGAAACCTCTCAGACCCAGAAATACCAAGCCCACACCTCCTTCCCTGGGACCTGACCTCACTGCAAGGTAAAAATGAGTGAAGCTGGAACTCGTGGGACAGCAAATTCGAGGTGTGAGATCAAGGCCTCAGAGCAAAAGGATTTTGGTGTTCCCACCCCTGGGAAAAGAGGTGCCTTGGGGCCGGAGCTCCCATCAGAGATTTAAAGGCTGCCTCGTGTTTATTGACTGGAATTGTGTGTGGCACAAACAGCAGCAGCTCCTGCATATTCCATTTCAGCAGCTCTGCTCTTTGATCCTTAAAGCATCTCTGGGAACGTCTCATGGGCTGGAGGCTTTTTCCCTTTTTCCCAGCTGAGGAATGAGTAAAGAGAAGCCTGGGGTTAATGGCCAGGAATTTGTGAGCCAGGTGGAGTGGACTCGAGGACTCAGAGAAGTGGAATGAGGCAGATGTGTGAACAACCCCAGGAAAAGAGAGGTGCTTGTGGAGATCCAGCTGCTGTTTGTGTTCTGAGGAGAAAGAGGAGTTCAGGACAGCCTCGGCTGAGCTCAGCCAGGACCAGGAGGGACAGGGGCAGGGGGCTGCTGCTGATTTCCAGCTGAGGGTCTGCGAGGTTGGTGGGAAGAGCCCCAAACTGCAGGGAGCTCTGCAGGAGCCTTTGCTGTGTCCTGTGTGCAGATGGAAGGACAAGCCCGAGTGCCAGAACAGCCCTGGTGGAATGTGCAGCATCTGGGATCTCGTGAGGGAGACAGATGAGGATTGCAAAGGGGTTAAAGGGCTGGGAATGTCTGTGGTGGGCCACTGTGTTCTTTTTGGGGCAACTTACAGGGAGGAGGAGGGGAAAAGAGCATTTGGGAAGAGAAGTTACCAGAAAGAGCCATCAGCTCCAGGAGGGCTAGAACTGATTCAGAAGAGTCTGCCAAAGATTATCTCCAGTTGTTTTCTCCTATTGGGTCCTGCTTGGCCAAGGGGGTGGAGCAGGGGATTTCCTGACTTTAGGCTCTGTTTTCCAGGACTTTATGACTCTTGCTGAGCCAACCCAAACCTTCTGCATCGTGGTGAGCACCAGGAAGGTTTGGCTGAGCAGCACCCACAGAGCTGCTGGGTTGAAAATGTCACTTCCTGTGACAGCAGAGCAGAAGTGTCACAGGGCAGCCGTGATGGGTGGGAGAACTGGTGACCCCCAAAGGCTTCAGGGAACCCTGAGCTGAGACCAGCACCTGAAAACACCCAGGTGGAAAAAGATCTGATGGACAGCACAGGCAGAGCTCGTCCAGGCACTCCGAGTCTGGGGGTGGCCCTGCTGATTTGTCCCGATTTAGAGGCGTCCCGCAGGTGTTTTACAGGAAAACACATTTCAGTTCAGGTGTGCCTTCCCATGCAGGGCACCAGATAACCCCCAGAGGAACAAACAGAAGGGAAAGCAAAACTGCAGCAATTCTGTTTGCAGCAGCTCCGAAACACAAAGTCTGGGGCTTGTGATGTGGTGAAAGCCCTCTGGTTGTGTTCCAAGGCAGGGCTGGAGCCCCGAGCTCTCCAATTCCTGCTCTGGGAATTGCTGGCTGGCTCTGCAGCCAGGGAGGGGCAGGGGCTGCTCAGGGGCCAGCAGGGATGGAGGGACATCACCCACATGGGGACACTTTGTCCCAGGTGAGGGGGGTGAAACCAGACCAGAGGAGGTCACAGCAAAGCCAGGAGAAGCCAGGAGTGAGCCCAGGATGGCAGAAAGGGAAGAAAGAACAAAAAAGGGGTCAGCTAAAGGGGAAAAACAGAGTGAAGCACTGAATGAAAGCCCTGGGAGAAGGGCTGGGAGCCAGCCTGGCCTTGCAGGTGTGATGTGCAGGTGGAGACCAGGGGCAGATGTCCCCTGGGGCACTCAGGGAGCACAGGAACAGAGCCTTCCCCTGCCCTGCTCCGGGGTTAGCTCCGCCGTGCTCTCCTGCACTCGGGGGTCCGAGTGCCTCCTCCAGGACCCTGGCAGGCTCGGGGACACGTGGGAATGCCTGCAGGCTGCAGCCAGCCCCGGGCTCTCATGTTGCCACTCCTGTGACATCCCCTCTGGGAGCTCCCCGGGCATTGCCTGGAGCCAAATCCATGGATTGCTGTGGTTCTTTCAGCTTCCCCTGGGGAATGGATGCTGGCTAAAAGCCTTTTGAAGGCTCTTTGTGCTCCTGGCCCAATTTCTGGCCACAGGTGCCCGGGAGCTGCTGGTGCAGGGCCTGAACTCAGCTGGGCACTGACTCTGCTTCAGCTGGAAAGGAATTGTCACAATTCCCCCGTGATGATCCCACCGTGCCGAAATCAAAGGGATATCCGAGCATTCCCCTGCCTGTGGGGAAAACAGGAACAGCCTTAGGCAGAAGAGGGAAGGTTTAGATCAGAAATTAGGAAGAATTTTTTTACTACAGGGCCGATGAGGCCCTGGAACAGAGAGGTGTGGACTCTCCATCCCTGGCAGTGTCCCAGGCCAGGCTGGATGGGGCTTGGAGCAGCCTGGGACAGTGGGAGGTGTCCCTGCCATGGCAGGGGTGGCACTGGATGGGCTTTAAGATCCTTTCCAACCCAAACCATTCTGGGATTCTCGGATTCCAGCCTGCTCTGGAATTCCCCAGCCTTTTCCAAGCAGCTGGAGCAGGAGCTGCTGCTCCCTCAGCCACTGCAGGCGATCCTTTTCCTTACAGCTGAGGTAACTTTGAAGCCTTTTCACCATTAGAGGAGACTCTATTTTTGTATTTCCTGTCATGCATTTATCAGACCCCTCTCCCAGCACTGAAAACCGGGTCTGACACGTTCAGGGGCCCGGGAGGTTTCTGTTCCTTTGGGACTGGCAGGAAGGATTGCTCACTGCCGAGAATCCTCTCGGCTGTTGCTGTAACACTTCCATGTCGTCGCTGCCACCTCTCCCTGCCACAGCCTGGCTGGGATCTGCTCCCCTTCTCTGCTTCCACTCCCCTCTCTTCCCTCCCCCCTTCCGCCCTGCCTTTAATGAATGACTTGTTGTGCAAATTCAGTCTTCTGTGTTTATTTTAATTTGTCTGGTCCTGATTAAGGGAAAAGCCCGTTCCAGCTCCTGGCATTTACTGGGAAGCTCTTTGGAGCCAAGCTTTTAACCCCACGTTCTCAAGGCAATTCGGGGATGCTGGGGCTGCTTCTTTTGCAGTGTTCAATTCAAAGCCCTCTTCAGGAACCTGGTCCTGGAGAGTGCAGCCACTGCTAAAAAAGCCTGGGTGTTTCCAGCCAGGCACGCTCAGATTCCTGGGCACTGGCCTGATTCTTCAAACAGGCTCCACATTTCCACGGAAGGAGTGCTTATTAACTCAGTATCACATCTGGGATTAAAAGCAACAGCTCCCAAGTCCTGTTTGTGTAAAGATCAGTGCAGGCAGCAGCCTGGGAAGGGATGCAAGGGAAGGATTCCTCCTGCAGGCGCTGGAGACCTGGGGGAATTCTGCCATCCTTTCAAATGCAGCAGAACGTTTCAGTCCTTAACGCTGAGGGTCTCAGATGTTTCAGTTAATGGAGAGGATTTCTCTCTCACGCCTGCTCTGACAGCTCTGGTAGGCAGTGGGGGACAGGCACTTAAAGGTATCAGTGCTTGCTTTTCCTCACGTGCCACCAAAAACGTTCCTGCTCACGGCACAGCAAGGGTGGATCCCTTTGGATCGTGGCCCTGTGCTGTCCATCGAACACGGAACAAAGGCTCTTCCTTCTGCCCGAGAACTCCCTGCTCTCATTGCTGGAGCCTTCAGCGCAGGAATTCCGGCATTCCAGCCCCTCTGCCTTTGGAGCCCCTGGTGCTCTGAGCCACAAACCTCCAGCAGGTTCCACAGGCTCTGCAGCATCCTGGGGATCCAGGATCCAACCGCTGGAATGTGGGGCAGGCTGGCAAACCCTCTGTGCTTGTGTGGGGATGAGGAGGGCCCTGGAGCCTGTGAGAGCCCCCCGGGGGTCCCGAGGAGCTCTGTCACTGCCAGCTCCCCACGGGGCAGAGTTTGGAGGCGCAGAAGGGGCAGGGTTTGGAGATCAGGACTCTGCCTGGCACAGCCCTACCTCAGCAGAGCCATTCTGTCCCCACGGGTCACCCCAAACCTGTCACTGCAGCAGGGGCAGGATCCAAGGGCCCTCTGGGCACCCGGAGTCCTGCGTGTGTGGCTGCTCTGCAGGCAGAGCTCTGCACCCTCCTCCTGCCCCAGCTGGTTCTTTGTGCCTGGGAGGCAGCAAAGGGAGATGAACGTCCTGATTCTGTCCCCTTCTGGCCACTGCCACCCTCTGGCCACTGCCACCCTCTGGCTGTGCGGAGGGCAGGAGCTGTGGCTGCTGAACCTCACCTCCTGTCTGACAGCAGCCAGCTGGCTCAGCCCTGGGCCTGCCACCGTCCAGGTGGAAACCTGAGGGCTCAGTTCTCTGGAGAGGTCCTGTCCTGCCCATCCTGCTCTTCAGCGGGAGGCAGCACGTCCCTGTCCCTGCTGACACATCCCNGTCCCTTGATGAAACCAGCCCCAATTTTAAGCAGAGGCAGTGGCTGAATTCACCTGGAGGAGCCAATGGAGGTCACACCAGTCCTGGCAGCAGCAGCAGCAGCTCCCTGTGCCATGGCACAGCACATCCCTGTCCCCCCAGCACATCCCTGTCCCTGTGGGCACATCCCTGTCCCTGCTGGCACATCCCTGCCCCCCCCAGCACATCCCTGTCCCTGCGGGGACATGTCACCACCTCACCTGCCCGCTCCAGCCCGGCCCCCGCCGGGTCCCCGGGCGGTCCCCGGGCGGTGCCAGCGGCCGTGACCCGCACGGATCCGTCCAGACGAGCCCAGCAATCCCAGCGGGTCCCGGCGGGGGCCGGGCTGAGCTCGGCTCCCCGCACACACCTCTGCACGGTGTTTATTCACCCCAGACACACAAGGTGTGAGGCTGGTGGCCCGCCGAGGTCCCGGGGCTCCCCCAGCCTGGCTGAGCCCCCCGGGAGAGCCTGGGGCAGTTTCCAGGCACAAGCCCGGCTCAGCACCGGTGGATCCCGGCTCAGCTCCCCCTCCCCAGGCCCGGGTTCAGCTCCTGCTGCGGGATCACATCCTCTCAGTTCCCAGGGATAATGGGTGCAGACAGCCTGGAGACACCTGCTCAGTGAAGCAGCCAGGGATGGAGCAGATGCATTAAAACCCGAGTGAAATTGCTGCAAACAAAGTGCAGGAGCTCCCGCAGCTCGGGGTTATCTGCTGCTCTCCCATTCCGAACCGACGGAGCATGGCCAGCTCTATTCACCAGCCGGAGCCCAGAGCCCTGGAAAAGCAGAATTTCCCTGCCTTGCTGCTGTCCCTCCTCAAAGAGACTCCCAAAAAAGGCAGGCCCCATGCATCTTTCATGGGGCACTAAATAACTCACTCTGCTATCTATAATTCAATCCCAGCTGCAGAGGCTGAGCAGGGAGGGATTTTGAGGGGGGGGAGATTTCTCTGCCTGCCTTGAGCCCTAAAACTGCTGCAGGCAGGGAGGGGGCAGGGAGGGGGCAGGGA
>WAAE01003095.1:33907-45954 GCA_013400495.1 Nicator chloris
GAAGAAGAAGAAGAAGAAGAAGAAGAAGAAGAAGAAGAAGAAGAAGAAGAAGAAGAAGAAGAAGAAGAAGAAGAAGAAGAAGAGGAAGAAGAAGAAGAAGAAGAAGAAGAGGGAGAGCCGTGAGCTCCTTGCCGCACCCGGTGCTCCGTCCCCAGTGTCCCCCTCCCGCCCTCCCCGGGGTTCCTCAGCCCCCGCCGCTTGCGGCCACCCCCCCCGGGCCCAGGGTCCCCGCGGCCGCCGGTGACACCCCCAGCCCCCCCGGGGCCCCGCGGTTACCTCGGGGGGCCGGGTCCTGCGGCGAGGGCGGGCGGGCGGCCGCCCCGGGGCAGGGGGGGCGCGGGNAGTCGGCCTCAGACCCTGGGCAGACGAAGGTCTCAGAGGGCGCTGGGCTCCCTGAGGGTTTTCTCTGCACCTTCCTGCAGCACCTCCAGCCCAGATTCCACTGCAGCCCAGTGACACCCGGGCACGGGGCCCGCAGGAAAATCCCCGAAGGCAGCACGGCTCTCATGGGAATGGCACGATGGGGGTGTGGTGGTGGCTGCGGGGATGCTGAGCATCCTCTCCTGCTGCCCCCGGGATTCTGCCCCTCTCCCGGGGATGCTGAGCATCCTCTCCTGCCGCCCCCAGGACTCTGCCCCTCTCCCGGGGATGCAGAGCATCCTCTCCTGCTGCCCCCGGACTCTGCCCCTCTCCCGGGGATGCTGAGCATCCTCTCCTGCCGCCCCCAGGACTCTGCCCCTCTCCCGGGATGCTGAGCATCCTCTCCTGCCGCCCTCAGGACTCTGCCCCTCTCCCGGGGATGCAGAGCATCCTCTCCCGCCTGGTGGAGGTGTTTCCTGCTGGCCTCACTCGCGGCGAGGATGCCCGGCTGGGGGACTCGGGGTGCCGCCGGCCTTACCTTGTCCGCTCGGCTGCCGCGGGGAAGCCGAAGCTGGTGGGAGGCGGGGAGGGCGCTGCTGAAATCTCCGGCGACTGCTCGGGAATGGGCGAGTGGGGCGTGGGGGGGAGCTCGGCGGGCGGGGCCGGGGGCTGCGCGGCCGGGGGCGCCGAGGTCGCCTTGCGCCCTGCTGAGGTGCCTCGGCGAGCCACCCACGAGGTGTCCATCACCCTGACGCCCATGCTGGGGACACAGAGACGGGGGTCAGCACCCGCCCGGCGGGAGGGCACCGCCAGCACCCCCTCGCCACTCCTTCGGGGTCCCTAAAAACGCCTCTGCCACAGGGAAACTGCTGGGAATGAAACTGCAGGGCAACAGGGCAGGGGGGAGGGGTTTGTGTCACCCACTGGCCACCTCTCCCTTCCCCACGAACCAGCACCCTCCCAGCACCCTCCCAGCAGCCTGCAGAGGATACGGTACCTTTGGATTTTCCTAAGGCTGCATGGGCAGAAACAAACAATTATTAATGTGCAAACTCCCTGAAGCTGGACAGTGCCCAGGGAGAGGGGTCCCTGCTGGGCAAAGGGGGCTTCGAGAGCGAGGGCAGGGGGCCTGAGCAGGGCCCAGGCTATGCCAGTGGTGGGGCAGCTTGGGATATCTTGTGGAAACGGGGACATTTCTGGGATGGGCAGAGTCCTGAGGTGTTTTCTGGAGCCCACTCGACTGTTCGAGGTGCCTGTGGGGTGTCCTGGAGGGGGGACATGCACAGGCTGGGAATGAGCAGCTTTCCCCTGGAGCAAATCCTGCAGACCTCGAGGACACCAGGACACCTGTCTCAGGCATGGCACAGCCCCAGTGTCACCCCATGGGCCACCCCACTCCCACCTGCAGTGGGTTGGGGTCAGGCGTGGAGCCCAGGCTTCACCTGTGCACCCCCAAGAGCCTGGCATGGAAAGCAGGGGGTCCCTCCACCCCGGGACCACCCAACCTCCACCAGCTCAGTGCCACCCACCCCAGGGTGATGCTGAGCACCCTCTCCTGCTGCTGTGAAACGCCTCCCTCTGCCCGAAGCCGGCAGTGCCCCTACCCATCCTTCTTGTAGAACTCCAGCATCATGTTGTCGGTGGCCACGCTGAGGGGCCGCCGGGCCGGGTCGTGCTGCCGGCGCTCGCCGTGCTCCATGTCGGGCGAGGGCATGGAGCTGTAGTTGGCGTTGTGGTTCACGTGCAGGGGGCTGCCGTAGTTCCCCGTCACGTTGAACTCGATGTCTGGCGGGACAGAGGATGTCGGGAGGGGGCTGTCCTCAGGGAGGGGAGGGATCGGGGTGTTGGCACTGCAGGGATGCCCCGGGGGTGCTGGAGGATCTGGGCCGGGCTCAGTGCCGTGATGAGTCTGGCCGGAGCCCTGCCCGGGCTCCAGCAAGCGGAGGGGGCGGGCAAAACGAAAGCCGCGAGCTCGGAGCCGCCTCCCCAGGAGGTGGCAGGACGCCCAGCTGGCCCCGGGGCCCGGGCACGCCCTACCTCCCGGGAAGAACCAGTCCGCGTGCTGGATCAGCGGCTCGATGATGCCCACGATCTGCAGCGACAGCGTCGTCATCATCTCCGTCATGTTCCTGCAGGGGGACGGCAGCTCAGCAAGCCCTGCAGGATCCCAGCAGGATCCCAGCAGGATTCCCAGCAGGTTTCCCAGCAGGATTCCCAGCAGGATCCCAGCAGGATCCCAGCAGGATTCCCAGCAGGATCTCAGCAGGATCCCAGCAGGATCCCAGCAGGATCCCAGCAGGATCTCAGCAGGATCTCAGCAGGATCCCAGCAGGATCCCAGCAGGATCTGCCCCTCAGCCCTCGCCCAGCGCTCACCCCTCGGCCTGTGGCCACAGCAGGTTGGGCCCCAGCACGATGGCCACGTTGCTCGGGGTCATTTTGTTCATGTCCTGGTACTCGGTCAGCTTGGCCAGGAATTTAATCACGTACCTGGAGAGCAGATCCCAAAGGGGTCAGTGCGTGGGTCGCACCCCTGGGTGCCCTCCCCGTGTCCTGGCTCACCTGATGTTGTTGTAGTTGGCTTTGGGCAGCTTCTCGCAGGCGTTCCAGAGAGCCTGCAGCCGTTTCTCCTGTTCCGGGATGCTGCAGGGGGGTGGGAGAGGCCTCATCCCCCATTCCCACCCCGCCCTGGGGCTGGGGACACGGCCAGCCCCACCCTTGGGGACCCTGCCAGACCCTCAGGCTGCCACCAACATTATGTAAGTAAACTGAGCCCCAAAGCCTGTCCCGAGGAGAAGGAAACCCTTTGGATGCTGGATCTATCACCACTCGGTGGCTCTCAGAGCCCAGAGGAAACATCCCAAATGCTGTGAACTGGGCTAGAAAAAGCCCAAACCATCCACGGGGACCCAGGCTGTCCCCAGCCGTGCCACAGAGGAATGGGGGGATGTCCCAGACTCACTTGGAGGCCTGGATCCACTCCTCGTACAGCTCGAAGGTCATGAGGGGCTCGGGCAGCTCCCGCAGGTAGGACTTGAGGGCTCCTGTGGCACACAGGGGACACAGGGATTGGCACTGCGGGTGGCACCGGCTGTTGGGCACCAAGAGGTTTTGCTCCTGGGCACCTGGACTCGCATCCCCCCCAGCCTTGCCACCCAGCACACCCCAGAGCACCCGCTGGGCTCCCCGACTCGGGGCACCCCCGACCCCCAGCACCCACCCTGTCACCCCCCAGCCCCTCCCAGCACCTTCCCCGTTCCCTCCCCCAGGTGTTTTCCCAGGGCTCCAGCACTGGTTTTTGCCTGGGACATTCCCAGCTGGGTTCCCGTGGGGAGGGCAGGGTTCAGGGCCTGCCAGAGCCCCCAGAGGGGAGCAGGGGGGCCATGGAGACCCAGCCACGGCTCCCCAGCAGCCCCGAGGGCTCTGCTCTGTGCTTGGGGAGGGAATTCTCCCCACAGGAGGTGGGAGAAGATGGGAAGTTTGATGTTAATGTGAATCTTCCTGACCACTCCCTGCTTCTGCAGAGATCCCCTGATCAGTGTCACCCTCATTAGTGCCACCCTCATTAGTGACTGGGTGATGATTGTATCCCTGTTTTGTTCACCTCCAGCCCGGCCAGGTCCCTCTGGATGGCAGCACCTGTCTGGGGCTGCCACTGTCACAGGCTGTGTCACCTGCCCGCTCACTGAGGGGGCACCCTGCCCCATCAGCCAGGCCATTAATTAATGACAAAACTAATTGAACAAAATCAGACCCAGCATCAACCCCTGGACTGCACCACTGGTTCCTGGTCTCCAGCTGGACTTGGTGCCACTCAGGGTGCCCTTAGGGGTGCCTGGAGGGGCCACCCCGCCCCGAGGAGCCCCACCTGCGATGGCGTGGGGGTCAGCTGAGTACTCCTGCACGTCCACCACGCAGCAGTCCAGGGCAGCCTTGAGCTTCTTCAGCTTGGAGGCCGAGGGAGCCACTCGGAAGAGACCCTGGGCAGAGGACACGCAGAGTGTTGGACAAGGCTTGGGGCTGGGGATGTCCCTGGAGCTCCCCAGTTCCTCACCCTGGCCCTGGGGACACCCGTGACCCCTTCCATCGTGCCCAGCAAGGGTGGGACACAGGACCCACTGCTCCTGCATCCCCCTTCCAGCAGGGACCCATCTATCTCCTCCTGGATCCCTGATCCCAGCAGGGACCCTCCTGCTGCATCCCCCAGCCCAGCAGGGCCCCACCCACCTCCTCCTGCATCCCACATTCCAGCAGCATGGTCACGCAGGCCTCCACGGGGAAGGCGATCTCCCGCCCGCTGACAGCCAGGTGCTCCTCCAGGGGCTTCCCAAAGGAGGGCTTCTCCACCCACGCCTCTGTGATGGGCAGAGGGGGCAGAGGAGAGGGAGGGTGCTGCCACATCCAGCAGCCCCTCCCCAGGAGGCCCTTGGGTGACAGTTTTGGCAGCAAAATGTTCTGTGTGGGTGTTGGTAGAAGAACAGGACCCTGCACCTCTGGCCTGGGCAGGAAGTGCCTTTGTTTAATCTGAGCAA
Source organism: Nicator chloris (assembly GCA_013400495.1). Lineage (NCBI taxonomy): Eukaryota > Metazoa > Chordata > Aves > Passeriformes > Pycnonotidae > Nicator > Nicator chloris. Next base: position 38,799 of record WAAE01003095.1, read on the forward strand.
AATGTTTTCCAGCCATCACAGGGTTTCAAAGGAGCTGGATAACATTCTCCACAGGGGTAGCAACAGGCAAACCTTTGCGATATTCTCCCGTTCTTCCATCACAGTTTAAGGCAGGAATATTTTGTGGCATAGAGAGAAAAATGAAATAGGAATCCCTCCGTGCCCTGCTGCCGTGACAGCAGCACTGGGAGCCCTGGCCTGGGGAGGAGCTGCTTTTGGGGCCATTGCCTGGGCTCACCCCAACCTGGGGCTCCCAGCCCAGAGCCTCTGGATGCCACACCCCCAGAGAGACCCCCCAAGGCCCCCCTCAGTGATGAGACTCCAGCTGCACTCGATGGGGATTTCCACAGAATCCCAGACTGGTTTGCGTTGGAAGGGACCTCAAAGCCCACCCAGTGCCACGCCTGCCATGGCAGGGACACCTCCCACTGTCCCAGGCTGCTCCAAGCCCTGTCCAACCTGCCTTGGGCACTGCCAGGGATGCAGGGGCACCCACAGCTGCTCTGGGCACCCTGTGCCAGGGCCTGCCCACCCTCACCACATTGGGGCAGGTTTCTCCCTCTCCATGCAGATGGATCCTGCCCCCAGCCAAGTGGGACGGGGACGGGGATGGGGTCCCCTCCCAGCCAAGTGGGATGGGGATGGGGTCCCCTCCCAGCCAAGTGGGATGGGGATGGGGTCCCCCCCCAGCCCCGGGACAGGTGGGATGCAGGCAGGACACGCAAAGGGAGGGTGCTCAGCTGTCCCTGCAGGGTCCCCGAGCCTGCCACAGGCCCTCGGTGTCACAGGCAGGAGTGGCACAGACCTGTGGGCACTCACCCTGCTGGGCTTTGATCTGTGGCAGGAAGTTCTGCAGCAGCGCCAGGGATTTGCGGTGGTACTCGGCCTGCACCTCGATCAGCTGCGGGGACACGGCACGGTCACCGCCGCGCCCTGCCGGGGACACCGGCACCCCCGGGGCCGGCCGGCACTTACCGTTTGAAAATAGTTTGCATAGTCGACTTCTTTGGCCACAAAATTGTACATGTCAGCCGAGAGCTGGTCCTGCGGGGGCAGAGCATCCCTCACCGTCCCTCCCCTGCTGCCCCGGCGCCGCCACCACGGCCCCTCCCCGGCCACCGGGAGGGAGCGGCTTGGTCCCCTCCCCGGCCACCGGGAGGGAGCGGCTTGGTCCCCTCCCCGGCCACCGGGAAGGAGCGGCTTGGTCCCCTCCCCGGCCANAGCGGCTTGGTCCCCGCCCCGGCCACCGGGAGGGCGCCGCTTGGTCCCCTCCCCGGCCCCCGGGAGGGAGCGGCTTGGTCCCAGCAGGAGCCCGAGTGGCACGGGGTTAAGGTTAGGGTGCCAGGGGAGGTTCAGGAGCCTGAGCACTGCAGCCTGAGCAGGCTCCGGGTGCCCCCAAAGCGCACAAAGAAGGGAGATTGGATTCCCTCCCACCCCATGGAAAGGGGGTGGAAGTGTCTTAGTGCTTGGAAATGATGGGAAATGATGGAAATAAACCCAGCACAGAGCAGGTGGGGAAATGTCCCCAACAGCGCCAGGGCTGTCTGTACTCAGTGCTGAGCTCTGCCAGGACGGGTTCCCGGGGAATGGGAGCCCCTCCAGCTCCGTGGGGTGTGGGATGGGGACAGAGTGACTGGGGACGTCCTGCCTGTCCCACAGCCACTGCGGTTGGGGACCAGCCGGAGGAGGGGGCAGCACACCCAGAGGGGGAGGAAGATGCGGAGCAGGGTGAGAAGAGAGGCTGCAGCTTTCCCCGGAGCCAGGAGGAGCCCCCGTACCCTGCAGATCTCCACTCTGTTGGCCGCCTCCTCCATCTCCTCCCGGAGAGCGTCGGCCTTGGCGCCCGAGGGCTGCAGGTTACTGGCCAGCCCCGAGGACTTCACCGACTGCTGCCACCTGCGGGAGGGACAGCGACAGTCAGAGCAGAGGCCCCGCGGGGCCACCACGGTCCCCAGGGCTGAGCAGCACGGAGATGATCCCAGTCCAGCTGGGATTTAGCACCCACTGCCAAGCCCAAGCGTGCCCATCTCCACAGCGCTGCACACACCGGGCTCCAGGGAAGGAATTCCCTTCAGCAGGATAAGGAATTCCCTTCAGCAGGATAAGGAGCCACATCCAGGTGGCACAAGAGAGGGAGGGGATGGGACAGCCTGGACGTGATGCTGGGGGCTGTGGACACTGCTCAGACCTCTCCCAGGACATGCTGGAGTGGGGACTTGGACAACTCAGTGATGCCATGGGACAATCCTGAGTCACCCCAGCTCCCCTCAGTGCCACTGCAGGGACAGGAGCACCCGGCTCTTTGCATCAGAACTCACCGGGACAGGGGAAAAAGTACCAAATAACCCTTTCTGCCAGAAAAAAAAAAATACACCTTTGGTGCAGAGGGCAGGCAAGGCAAAGGAATCCGTGGATTCTGCAGGCAGGAGCAGAAGTCACAGCTCACTGCAGAGCTTGACTCAGGGTCCACGGAGACACAGCCAGGACTCCTTGTCCCAGGGGAGCTGCGGTGCCGGGGGCCCAGGGGCTGCTCTCCTGGGAGCTGCCCACACCCTGGGGTGCTTATTCCTTACAAAGCACTTGAGGGCACCTCCTACCTCGTCCTGGAGGAGTCCATGTCCAGCACAAGCTTGGCCAAGTGCTTCCTCTGCTTTTGGATATTTGGGATTTCCACCTGCAGCACCACAGGGAAGAAGGGGAGGTGAACACCCCTGGAGAGGCGTCCAGGGATGGGTCACACACGGGGGTTTTGGGCTGGGTGGGTGAGGAGCAGCTCCTCTATTTAACGTCCTCAGGGCCCAGCTGATCCCTCCTGGGGTCCTGCCCGGGATGTGCCACACCTCAACAGCCCCAGAACCCGAGAGGAGCAGCCCCGGGGGATCCAAACCTCCCGGGGAGCCGGAGGAGGGCAGGAGGAGGGCTCTGGACACCCCGGGAACCCCCAGCTCACCTCGGCCAGCACGAAGAGCGGCTCGATGACGTCCCTCTCCACCTGCAGCTCGAAGTGGATGAGCTCCTGCGCCAGTTTGTCCTCAGCCTCCCCGCAGAGCCGCAGCATCTTCCTGCGGGGACAGGCACGGCTGGGGCTGGGGACAGCGGGACAGCCCTGCCCCGGGGCTGGGGACAGCGGGACAGCCCTGCCCCGGGGCTGGGGACAGCGGGACAGCCCTGCCCCAGGGAGGGGACAGGGGCACCCAGCACCCCGGGAGTGCCACAGGGCAGCCCTGTCCTGCCCCAGAGAGGGGACAGGGGCACCCAGCACCCCGGGAGTGCCACAGGGCAGCCCCTCCTTGGCAGAGGGTGGAGGGAGGGCGGCACCCAGGGGACCGTGGGCACCCGGGCTGTCAGGAAAGCTCATTCCTTAAGTATTGCACTTCCAATGATATAATAATAACTCAAATATTCTATTATTATCTTTTGACATATTATTAGTTATATTATGATGTCATACATTAGTATTATGTTATGTATTAGGATTATATTATATATTATTATTAGGCCAGTCTGAAATCGTACGGACTTTAAATATTTATCTAAATAAATATATATTAAAATATATAAATAACAAATCACATATAAATACATAAATATTTGTAAAATGTATGTAACTATATAAATTATAGCACAGAAATATATAACATGTACAAATATAAATCTATTAATAAGGATAAATCACATATAAGTCTATAAATAGTAATAGCTCAAATGTAAACACATAAGATAGATAAAAATTTATATTAAAAATAACTAAAAAGTCTCTAGACACAGATTGCACTCCACGTTCACAGGACCCCAGCCCATACAAGGAGCAGCAGAATTAACCCCTGAGATCCCCCAGCCCTGCAACACAGCAGGGAATCAATCCCCTGTTAGGAGACAGGGAACAGCAGCATTCCCAGCACATCCCAGTACATCCCAGCGCATCCCAGCGCAGCCCCGCGCATCCCCGCGCATCCCAGCGCATCCCAGCGCAGCCCCGCGCATCCCCGCGCATCCCAGCGCATCCCAGCGCAGCCCCGCGCATCCCCGCGCATCCCAGCGCATCCCAGCGCAGCCCCGCGCATCCCCGCGCATCCCAGCGCATCCCAGCGCAGCCCCGCGCATCCCCGCGCATCCCAGCGCATCCCAGCGCAGCCCCGCGCATCCCCGCGCATCCCAGCGCATCCCAGCGCAGCCCCGCGCATCCCCGCGCATCCCAGCGCATCCCAGCGCAGCCCCGCGCATCCCCGCGCATCCCAGCGCATCCCAGCGCAGCCCCGCGCATCCCCGCGCATCCCAGCGCATCCCAGCGCAGCCCCGCGCATCCCCGCGCATCCCAGCGCATCCCAGCGCAGCCCCGCGCATCCCCGCGCATCCCAGCGCATCCCAGCGCAGCCCCGCGCATCCCCGCGCATCCCAGCGCATCCCAGCACATCCCAGCCCCCCTTACCCCAGCAGGGAGTCATCCCCCAGCACGGCCGACCCCTCCATCAGACACTGCGCCAGCGTCGTCAGCGGCAGCTTCTTCTGCAGAGACAGGGGCTGCTCTCCCACCTGGATCCTGGGATCCCCGGATCCCCCAGATCCCTGGATCCCCCAGATCCCCAGATCCCCGGGTCCCCCGGATCCCCGGATCCCAGAGCCCCCGGCCCCGCCGCCCTCACCGAGCGCTTGTCGGCGTCCAGGCCCTGCTGGCCCTGCAGACAGGCTGTCAGCTTCTTGTGGGTGCTGTGGGACACCTGCTTCACCAGCTCCAGCCGCTTCTCCACCTGCGGGAGCCATGGAGCCCGTCACCGGGGATCCACCACCGGGGATCCGCCACCAGGGATCCACCACCGGGGATCCACCACCGGAGATCCGCCACCAGGGATCCATCACTGGGGATCCACCACTNCCGCCGGCCTCTCCAGGCACCCCCCCCCGGGCACCCGCCACCGAGGCTCCACCACCGGGGAGCCGCCACCGGGGATCCACCACCGGGGATCCGCCACCGGGGATCCACCACCGGGGATCCGCCACCGGGGATCCACCACTGGGGATCCACCACTGGGGATCCACCACCGGGGATCCATCACTGGGGATCCATCACCGGGGATCCACCACCGGGGACCCATCACCGGGGATCCACCACCAGGGATCCATCACTGGGGATCCATCACCAGGGATCCATCACCCATCACTGGGGATCCATCACCCATCACCGGGGATCCATCACCAGAGTATCCCCTCACCTGGGATCACTGTCCCCGAGGGATCCCATCACCAGAGCATCCCCTCACCTGGGATCACTGTCCCCGAGGGATCCCATCACCAGAGCATCCCCTCACCTGGGATCACTGTCCCCCGGGGCTCCCATCACGCTGGGATCACTGTCCCCCAGGGCTCCCATCACCTGGGATCCCATCACTGGGATCACTGTCCCCCAGGGGTCCCATCACCTGGGATCACTGTCCCCCAGGGATCCCATCACCAGAGTATCCCATCACCTGGGATCACTGTCCCCCAGGGCTCCCATCACCTGGGATCCCGTCACTTGGGATCCCTGGGCCGCTGTGGCACCACCAGGGAGCTGCTGACGGCTGCAGCCCCCACGGGAGGTGCCCAAGCACCCACGGGCACCCTGGGGTGGCCCCGAGGGAGCCTCACCTGCAGCAGGTCTTCGCTCAGCACCTCGGTCTTCTCGGCTCTGCAAGACAGGAGAGCAGAGGCCACGCTGGTGAGGGCCCTGGGGCACAGCAGCGCCCCGTGCTCACCAGGGACCCCGGGATGTGCCTTTCCTTGGGGATGCAGGGGGGATTGAAGGATCTCTGCTCCCACCAGCCACCGCCTCATCTCCCAAAGAAGGAACGGACGGAGCATCTCCACGGCACCTCAGCAATGCCGGGCCTGCCTCTCCTCGCTCCCTTGTGGTTCCATTATTCCCAGGAAAACGCGGGATGCCCGGGAGGAGGCGGGCAGCGCTGGGAGAGGCGCTGTGCCCGCACGGCTCCCCCTCCTCACACGGGGCAGCCACGGGATGTGAGGCGGCAGCTGCTGCCCGGGGCCTCGCCAGAGCCCTTCCTGCTGCTCGCTGCAGACGGATTTACCGCTCCAGAGCCCGCGGCAGCCGCGGCCTTCCCGAGGGAAGAGCGCCGGGAAGCCGGAGACACAAACCCGCCGCCCTCAGCCCGAGGACCCGCAGCATCCAGAGCCCAGGGCCGCGGCACCACAGCTGCTCAGGCTCATTTAAACCATCACATCCGGATCATTTATCCCTTTTCCCAGGGTTTTTAACAACTTCAGTGCATCCTTTCACTTGGAAAAACGAGCTCTGTCAGTGTGAGCTGGGCTAAGCTGGGATTCCCTAAAGGTTCGTCAGGGGACAGCGAGAGCTTGGTGCTCTCAGCCTGAAAACAACACCTTTATTTCCTGAGCCTGGTCCCTTCCTGCCCTCCCAGCTGGATTCTCAGCCGTGTGGAGAGAGGGAGGGAAGTGTTGGAAATAAGGAGGAAACACAGAGAAAGGTTCAGACGGCGAGCGCGGCACAGGAGCGGCTCATGCACAAACACATCTCATCCAAAGCCTTGCAGAAAGTGCAAATCACAGCATCCTGGAAGGGTTTGGGTTGGAAGGGACCTCAGAGCCCCCCCAGTGCCACCCCTGCCATGGCAGGGACACCTCCCACTGTCCCAGGCTGCTCCAGCCCCAGTGTCCAACCTGGCCTTGGGCACTGCCAGGGATCCAGGGGCAGCCACAGCTGCTCTGGGCACCTGTGCCAGGGCCTGCCCAAACCAACTGCATTAAATCTGCTTTGGGCACAAAAGATGTCCCAGCACCTGATTTAAGGTGGTTTAAAAATAAATTAAAAAAAAAAAATTAAAAAAAAAATAATTAAAAAAAAAATTAAACAAACCCTGTTTATTTTAATTTTTAAAATCAGTTCTTGAAATGAACAGATCAGAACCTCTCTGAGGAGCACTGCCCACCCGGGAGCAAGAGCTGAGCAGCTCCTCCTCCTCCTCTGGGAGTCACCTTCACTCCATTTAGACAGGATTGGAAGTGACACAGAATTAGCACAAACAGGGAAAAAAGCAGCAAATATCCACGGGCACAGCCACAACGTCCGGCCCCGGCTCGGGATATTTTTAGCATTCCGAAGGAGTGGGAGGTGGCAGGGAGTGAGGCACCGCTGGCACAG
>WAAE01003095.1:54338-165865 GCA_013400495.1 Nicator chloris
CGAGCCGAGCCGGGCCGAGCGGGCCCCGCCGCCCCTGCGCCTCTCCGCGCCTCCGCCTGCGCTCCGCGCCCCCCGCACCGCCCCGCACCGCCCCCGGCCGCGGCGGCCATGGGAAATGTAGTCCGGGGCCGCCCGCCCCGGCGGGCTCTCGGGGCCGGGGGTGGGTCTTGGAGCGAGCCTGGAGCTGGGCATCCCCCCCGGCATCCCCTGACTTCCCCCCGGCATCCCCGGGCGTGGCCCCGGCATCCCCCCGGCATCCCGCAGCGTCCCTCCACATGGCCTCGGCATCACCTGGCGTCCCCCGGCATCCCTCTGGCACGCCCGGCGTCACCTGGCATCCCCCGGGCCCCGTGACACGGCGCCAGCGCCGCTCCAGCATCCCTGGCAGCCGCCCGACATCACCTCGGTGTCCCCTGGCACGGCCCCCGCAGCCCCCAGGCTCTCCGGGCATCCTTTGGCAGCTCCCCCGAATTCCCGCGACCCCAGCACCGCTCCCGCAGCCCTTGCAGCCCCCGGCTCCCACCCCGGCACCCCCATCTCTGCCGTGCCAGCCCCTGGGGTTCGGGACACTCGGGGCTGGGGCAGGTTTGAACAGCCCCCGGGGCAGGGCAGCCCCGGGCAGTGCCGGGTCAGCGGGACCAGGAACCCCGGGCAGGACAGCAGGAGCCTGTCCCAGCCTGGGGACCCCTCTGCCCGGCTGCTCTGTGCCCCCCAAGCTCTGCAGAGCCCGGGCAGGAGCTGGGGTGATGCTCCCCCTCTGCCCGGGGCGCTGAGCCCCCAAAGGGCGGCTCTGCCCGCGCTGGCGCCGCTCGGGCTGGAAGGGCACTCGATTGATTTAATTGCTCTGGAGCATCTTGGTGGGGAATAAACAGAATGCACTGATCCTCCTGAGGATGTGAAACCCCCTTAGGGAACGCCCCGTGACGCTCCCTGAGGGCAGGGACATCTTCCCCATCCCGGTTTCCCTGTCCGGGATCTGCACCCGACCCGGGGCCGATCGGAGCCGCGGTCCCGCAGGGGCAGGGCTGCGAGTGGCCCCTGTGTGCCATGGGCAGAGAGCCCCCGGGCAGTGCCTGCCCTCGGCTGGGAGCTCCGAGCGGACATCCCGCGGCCCCCAGCCCTTTGCCCCCCGTCCGTGTTCCACCCTGCCAGGGCGGGCTCGGGAGAGCCGCGCTCGCTCTTGGATCCCGCAAAGCTTCAGCTCCTTTGCAGCCCCCAGCCCTTGTCCCGTCCTCCCAGCTGAAAAATGGGCTCGGAAGGTGGCCCAGGATTTTTACAGCCTGAGCACCTGGATGCAGAGGGATGGGGGTGAGGGATCTGGGCTCCTGCTGCAGGAACCCAAAGGCTCTGCTGATGCCCAGTGTGGGGTTCTTCCCTGGGACGGCGCCCGCGGGGCCCTTTGCTCCCTGCGATGCTGTTGTTGCACCACACCCCCAGCCTCCCTCAGGATCTGGGAATGTTTTACAGCCAGGCAGCTCCTGGCATCTCCCCTGGCATCAGCTGGTGCAGGCTCAGCACTTCCTCTCCCCGTTTTCCCATTCTAAATTGCACCATTACTGCGGGGTGGGAAAAGCAGATATTTTATGTGGTGCCTGGGGGTGGAGACGGGGAATTCTGGCTCCTTGGAAGGGGGACAGGGAGCCGCACGGCTCGGAGCTGTGGTTCCCACCGTGGGATCTTTGAGGTGGTGCCACCAAGATGTTCCTTCCGCAGGGGCAGGAGGGGTGACACTCATGGACAACGCCGAGAAAACCCCTGTAGGACACAGTAACGGTGCCCAGCTTGCCCTGGCCCCGAGGCAGCCCCAGAACACCCTGTCAGGGCGGGCTCTCTTCGCCTTCACCAGCGCCGTGGTGCCAGTGAGGTCACAGTGAGCGCCCGACGCCTCTGGCTCTGAGCCCCCTCCTCCACACGGTGACAGGGCTGTCCCTCCGTCCACCCCAGCATCTCGGGGCCGCTGAACCGCCGAGATCTGATAGCGTCGGCCCAGATGGGTCAGAGCCAATTAACGTCACAGCAGCCCAGTGGCGAACCATCTGACAGAGCAGCTGGCCCCGCTGGCCCCACCCGCAGGTGCAGCGCAGGCTCCTCCTGCCCCACACCCCTCCCTCCTGTCCCACACCCCTCCTGCCCCACACCCCTCCCTCCTGCCCCNCTCCGCCCCCCCCCACCCCCCCCCCCCCCCCCCCCCCCCCCCCCCCCCCCCCACCCCCCCGCCCTGCCCCACACCCTCCCTCCTGCCAGCCCACGTCACGTCCCACCCGGGCTCTCCTCGGGCTCTGGCGGGCACCGGGGGCTGCAGGCAGCCACAGCCCCGCTGTGCTGCCGACACCCCAGCGCCGGGGATGCTCTCCGGGCAGAAGGGAGCTCATGGCCTTCCCACAGGCTGATAAGCTCCCTGCGGCAGGGCTTTAATCACATTTCCCTGTTTGCTGCTCCAGGAGACAGAGATAATGAAGGGTGGGATGGAAGCGGTGTCTGTGCAATCCCTGCAGCAGGAAAACGGGAAGGGAGGAGGGGAGCAGGGGGCACAGCCGGGGAGCTGCTCCCACCCCTCATCCCTGGGCTGGTGGGGACAAGTGACCACCACCAAACCCCTGCTCTGTCCTGGCTGAGCTGCGCTGGAGCACAAACCTTCAACCTCCGCAGGGTCCCATCCCATCCCATCCCATTATCCCATCCCACCCGTTCCCCAGCCCCAGGAGGCACCAGGCTGTGCACTCCGTGTTCCAGTCCCCGTGCAATGTCACTAACACTGCCGCGGGCAGCAGCGCATTCCCCGGCAGCCCGGGGCCTGCAGCCTCCCTCTCCTCCCCTCTCCCGACTGGAATCGGCCGCTGTGCCTGGCACGGGGCCGTGCCGCCGGCAGGAGCGGCCCTGCTCCACCTGCCATCTGTCACCTGGCGCGGCGGTGCGGGTCCCAGCGGGTGACAGATGGCACCGGAGCTGCCCCTGCTGCCGGGGCACGGCTGCCGCTGCTGCTCGGGGCTGCGCCCGCGGCTCCCGCGGAGGCTCCGGCTCGCTGCCGCTGCCGCTGCCGCCCCGCAGGGATCCCTCCCTGCCGCACGGAGCCCAGGGGATAAATCCTCCGGGACAGGGACCCGGCCCATGAGGAGGGGCAGAGGCGGCCAGAGCCTCTTGTCCCCAGCGCGAAGTGCCGAGGGTGTTTGTGGGGGCGCACACCGAGCCCCGCTCTGCCCTCCGGGGGCTCCAGGCCCAGAGCCCGGAGCCGGCACCGATCACAGAAATGCAGAGGAAGGTGCCGGGAACCCCAGCGGGGCGGCTCCCGATGCCATCGGCAGCGACCGATGTGTCCCAGCCTGGCTCCCGCCGCGGGGGCCTCTCCCGGAGCGGCTCCGGAGGGTGTGAGCATCACCCTCCGCTGGGTGCAGGGCGGATTTCTCCTCTCATGGGAATGCAGGCGTTTTAGTGAGGCTTGTGGAGGTGATAAATACACGAACGGGGAGCAAAGGAGCGCCGCGTCCCGGGTGTTTGCAAGGCAGCAGAGGAGAAGGGGGGATTTTTCTCTCCTCTCCGTAATTATCGCAGGAAGGTGAACAGCAGGATGGGAAGGTTTCAGGGCAGTGCAGCTGTTCCGAGAAATCCCATGTATTTCACATCCTTTGGATGATTTTCCCTGCCATCCTGCTGGGAGCCATCTCACCACCAGGGAAAAGGGAGCGTGGCAAGGCTCGGCTCCTTTCCCATGAGCACAGGGCAAGATTTGCCCTCTCCAGACACGGTGTAGGAATACAGCCACGTTTATGGGGAGGTGGGAGCAGGGCCCTGGTCCTGTGAGGAGTGCAGGTTCCAGGAGAGCTGCGGGCTCCTTTCCCGGAATCGCACCCATGATCCAGACCCTCCACAAGCCCCCCGCTGCAGCCAGGGAATTGCAGGAGGGATAAATGAATGAATGCCGGCTAATTAAGCAATTAATTACTGCAGGCTCTATGAGCAGTGCCTGGTGCAGCTGCAAACCTCCCAGAACCACCCCTCACCCCTCGCACCCGACACCACTCGGATGGGCAGCAGGGGAAGGGGGGGGATTGGAAATTAAAATGCTATGGGACAGTTTAATTACATTCACAGTTTGTCGTCCCAGCGCGGCGCTGGGGATGGTTCCCTGTGCTGGGAAGGATTCCCGTGGCTGTGGCTCCCGGCTCGTCCGGAGCACAGGGGGCAGAGGGGCTGTGCCCGCCGAGCAGGGCGCGCTCCCGCGGGGATTCCCAAGTGTTCACGGATCTCTGGGATCTGGCTGTGCTCACACCGGCTCGCGGACCTCGGGGCATCATCCTGCCTTTGATGTGCACGGCTCCGGAGCGGGGTGGATCCCGCAGGCACTGCAGACAGAGCCGGCCTCCCTCTGCCTTCTGTGCAGACTCTGATTAACGGGCAGAGCGTCTGGCTCTCGTTTTTCCAGCCACGGAAGGATCCAAATGAAGGCTGGCTGTCCCTGATTAACCATTACCCTTCCCACGCCTGTTCCCAATGCCGGGATTGTGCTCTGCTCTGCTTTGCCACCCCTGTACAGATCACCTGCTGCTGCTGCTGCTCCGTTACAATTAAAACCAGGAGCAGATCTTTGATGATATTTATTGACGTAAAGTGAGGATTGCTTCACCTTCCTCTTGAATTACATCTTCCTGCCCGGGAAGAGCGGACACAGAACCACCTGGCTGCCTCTCACACCCACAGCAGGTCCCACCCCTGGTGTCCCACAGGAGACCTTTGAGATGTTTCATGAACCAGGAGAAACGTGCTGGCACCGGGGAAAGCCTCGTGCTGCTCGTGGGATGAGCCTGCCTTGGAAAGCCTGGCCAGGCTGCCTGCTTGGTTTAGCTGGGTGGAGATGGATGAAGGAAGGGCCCAGCCCTGCTGTGCTGAGCCCCTGAGGGTGCAGGGTTGGAGCCCAGGTCACTGGAGTTCAGTGCCCAGGGCTGTCACCAGAGCTGGGACACAACGCTCCGGTGGGATCCATCTGCAGCCAGCACCCAGCAGGGCTCCAGCTCTTTGCCACCACGGCACTGCTGGTGTCACACTGGTCTCTGCTCACCCTGAGGTGGCCACTGGTTGGCTTCTGGCTCCTCACTGGGCACCAAGGCTGCCATGCTGGCCACCTAGGATGCCCTGTTGGCCACTGCTTTGCCTCTGTCCCACCTGGAGAAAGCCCTGGACCATGCAAACCACACCTTATATCAGGGACAAATCACACCGTGCCTCTCCCTCACACTGGATTTTCTGCAGACACCCCACAACAAACCCCAGAAATGACCCCAGGGGTGTGATAGGGGTGTTGGCATCACCGTGGAGCTCCCTCTCAGCCAGCAGGGTGACAGTGATGACAAATGACACTGGCCCTGTAATTACAGCCAGGCTCTGCTCAGCCAGTGCTGCTGCATTATTGAGAGCAACCAAAAATACTCCCAGCTCAGTCATTAACTGGCCTGGGCCTCATGGCCAGTGGCTGCCAGGGCTGCCTCAGCCTGGGCTGGCAGAGGGGAGAGGCCACAGCCTGGAAGGAGCTGCAGAGGGGTTTGCACCTCCTCCATTCCACAGGGATGAGGCCCTGGGGGAGCAGAGCACCCCGGAGGGTTCGGGATGCCAGTGGGGAAGTGGCATTAGGATGACATTAATTGCCTTAGTGTCAGTGTCACAGCTGAGCTGGGCTGGAGCACGGCAGGGGATCAGGGGAACCCCTGGGCAAAGCTTTGCTCCGTGCCCACGGTGGGACCTGGAAAATGCCTTGGATGGGAAGGGTGTGAGGAGGAGGGCAGGGAGGCTGGGAGGGCTCCCCAAAACCCGGGGGAGCCTCATCCCGTGGCTGCTCCGGGAAATGCTCTGCTCCTCTCTGCCAGCACCACTGAATTCCCTCTGCTGAGGGGCTCCTCCCTCTGCAGGGACCAGCACGGACTCCTCCCTCTTCTCCTCCAGGAGGAATCCCATCCTTGCCTGTGCCCAGCTTGCCCAGCCGAGAGCTGTGAGCGCTCTCGACCAGAGGTGGGGTGGCTGTGCCCGTGCCAGATGTGCTGTGTGCAGCCAGATGTCTCTGTCCCCCTTGCAAGCTGTCCCTGTTTACCAGAACGTCCCCTGCCGGGTCACTGCCCTGGTGAGCAAGGCAGTGACCAGCAGGGCACTGACCAGAAGGCACTTGAAAGGCTTGGCCGGGCCGGTGACAGTGACAGTGACACCTTCCTCCTCACCACAGGGGAGCACGGAGCAAAGGTGACTCAGCAGCGCGGGCAGGGGACAGTCACCATCTCCCCGGTGCTCCCGCGGGGGCTGACAGAGCTCCCAGCGCCCAGGACGGCTCTGAGCCCTGTGTCACAGCACAGCGGGGACAGGTGTGCGCCCGGCCGGGACACAGCAGCGCCTCCGCGGCCCCGAGCAGCGCCGAGCTCCGGGTGCTCGGGAGCGGCCGTGCGTGCAGCGAGCAGGGAGGGCAGACACGGCAGGTCTGGGCTCCCCTCTGCTCGCCCTCTGCTCGGTTCCCGCCGGGAATTCCTTGGTGTCCCGCCCTGCTCGCAGCACGGTGAGGATGGATGCGGGACCGGCCGGGCTGCTCGTGGCCCTCCTCCTGCTGCTCTCCGTCCTGTGGCTCCTGGTCTGGAGGAGCAACACCAAGAGGAGCCGGCTGCCTCCCGGCCCAGCCCCGTGGCCCATCCTGGGCAACCTGTGGCAGAAAGATGTCCTGCCCCTCTACAAGCACCACGAGAAGGTAAGGGACAAGTGGCCCTGCTGGACCCATTCACAGCCCCAGCAGGACAGACAGGGGAAAGTCCCGTGCCAAAATAAAGGGGGAATCCCACAGGCGACTCTTCCTACCTTTCTTTTCTCTTCTTCCCTCCCTCATCTCTTGCTCTACCAGAATTGCCTAAATCCCTTCTGCTGGGAGCAGAATGAACCCTGTTATGGAAGCCTTTCTCCTGTAAGGGACCCGTGTGGTGACAGTGCCCCTCAAGGGCTGCAGCTCCGCTGCTGTCCAGAGCTGCTTCCCAGAGATGGTGCCTTGAACCCCCCCAAGTGGCACTGGGATAAAGGCCCAGGGACAGGGACAGGGACAGGGACAGGGACAGGGACAGGGACAGGGCTGGGAGTGGGATGAGGTCACAGCTTTGAGTGAGGCACTTTCCCTCCCTGCTGGGCATTCAGCAGTGCTGTGGGCTCAAGCCCCAGTTTGAAATGAAGCGAATGAACTGGTGTGGGAGCCCAGCTCACAGGGCTGCCCGTCCCCCAGCTCAGCAGCACCTACGGGCCCATCTTCACCGTGTGGCTGGGGCTGAAGCCCGTGGTGGTGCTCTGCGGGTACGAGGCGGTGAAGGACGCCCTGGTGGGACACTCCGAGGAGTTTGGGGGCAGACCTGAGATCCCGCTCCTGAAGCAGCTCAACAAAGACTACGGTGAGTGCCTGCATCTCTCCTGGATCTCTCCTGGATCTCTCCTGGATCTCTCTGGGTGAGCAGATGGCCACGCCCGAGTCTGGGGACGAGCTCAGCACCCAAGACCTCCAACACCCATTTCCCACTCTGCAAGACCCTTGAACTCCTACACCCCTTGTCAAGGACAGGATTAATTCCAGTTAGGCAGTTCCAGCTTTGTTCTGGGTCACTGCAGAGACCCTCATCCTTCCGTGGACACTGTGCAGACCTGCACTGTTCCCATCCTATTGCCCTGTTGCTCCTCAGCCTGGCTCTGGGCAGAGTTCCCACTCCTGGGGAGCAGCAGGGTGGGCAGGGGCTGATCTCCCCTGGGTCCCTCCAGGATTTGTCTCCAACAACGAGAGGAAGTGGCGGGAGCTGCGGAGGTTCACGCTCAGCACCCTGCGGGACTTCGGGATGGGGAAGAGCTCCATGTCCCAGAAGGTGCAGCAGGAGGCTCAGCACCTGGTGGAGCTGCTGGCAGAGCTCAAAGGTGACGTGGGTCCTGTCCTTGCTGGCCCTGCGGCAGGCAGAGGACACACGAGAGCCCCACGGGACACGTGTGGCCCCAGAGCTGTCTGCAGGGCCCGGTGTGGGTGATCCCTGCAGGGAAGGGCTGAGACCCAGCCCCACGCCAGCCAGGGGCTGCAGGGTGAGCTACAGCCAGGGCTGAAGGGCCAGGAGGGAGATCCTGCTCTGAACTGGTGCAGGGGTGGCCACAAGAGCATTCCCTGCCCTAGGAACAGGAAAAGGGAACAGAGCAGTGTGGGCCTGGGAATGCACAGGGTTATCAGCATGATTTCCTCCTCTCCAGCCATCCCCACCTCCTGCCAGTGCCAACACGTCTTCTGGGGCTTCCTGCAGAAGCCTCTGCCTCCCCCAGTCCAGGCTGTGGCAGGGCTTTGGGGCAGGGAGGAGGATGGGGAGCCCAGAGCTCAGGAGGGCTCTTTGCTGTGGCTGTCAGGCCCAGCACAGCAGCCAGGGCTCAGAACCAGGGGCTCAGCGTGGGGAGAAGGGGTGTTTTCTGTCCTGAAACAGATAAATAACGGGTGACTTTTTGCTGCTTTTCTCCTCTGCTGTGGCTTCAGGCAGTGCCTTTGAGCCGATGACCATGTTCAGACACGCGGTTGCCAACGTGATCTGCTCCGTGGTCTTCGGGAGCCGCTACAGCTACAGCGACGCGGCTTTCCTGGAGCTGCTCGACGCCATCAGCAACTACATCAGCTTCTTCCTGTCCCCCGTGGCCAAGGTGGGAGCCTGGCGTGCTCGGCACCTCTGTCTGCTGCCCTCGGGGGCTGAGGATGCTCCCGGGCTTTGAGGGAGGGGCTGGGGGGCTCCGGCCGGCCGGGAACCTGAGCCCTGTCGTGCCCCTCCCTCCGCAGGTGTACAACACCTTTCCCAGCCTCATGCAGCACCTCCCGGGCCCTCACAAGAAAGCCCTGGCCGACTGCCAGAAGCTGAAGGACCACATCCGGGAGAAGGTGCAGTTCCACCAGCTGACGCTGGACTCCAGCTGCCCCCGGGACTACATCGACTGTTTCCTGATGAGAGCAGAGAAGGTACAGGGGGGCTGCCCTCCAGCCTGGCTGCGGCACCCAGAGCACACTGAATCCCTCCCCACCCTCCTTCTTGCAGGAGAAGGGCAGCCCAGAGACCATGTACAGCCACGAAGACCTGATCATGTCCGTGTTCAACCTCTTCGGCGCCGGGACGGTGACAACCAGCAACAGCCTGGTGTTCTTCCTGCTGATGCTGGCAAGGCACCCCCACATCCAAGGTAGGGCAGCAAAACACAGCTGCTGCTGTGCCTGGGGTGCTCGCGGGGCACAGGGTGCCCGCCCTGGCGGGTCCCGTTTGGGGCCAGACCCAAATCACAGAATCACAGAATTTCTAGGTTGGAAGAGACCTTCAAGATCATCGAGTCCAACCATGTTCTTACACCTCAACTAAACCATGGCACCCAGTGCCACATCCAGTCTTTTTTTAAACACATCCAGGGATGGTGACTCCTCCACCTCCCTGGGCAGACCATTCCAGTACTTTATCACTCTTACTGTGAAAAAATTTTTCCTAATATCCAGCCTATATCTCCCTTGATGCAGCTTGAGACTGTGTCCTCTTGTCCATCATCCTGTGGGTCACCCAAGGGCGGGAGCCGTTAGACACAGACTGCCACTGGCTCCTCCCTGAGCTCCATCCCTGCCCGGGCAGACGGCCCCAGCCTGGCCTGTGGGAGCTGCTCTGAGCTTGCCTGATGCAGGGAGGGATGAGGGCAGACTCTGTTTCTGGGCTCTCCCAGGGGTTAGGCCGGGTTGCTCCCCCTCCACCCCAGCCCTGGTGTAGGACGGGTGCCCGTGGGGGCCGCTAAGAAACCCTGGGGAGGTTGCGGGGCGGGCACCCAGCCCCTGCCGTCCCCAGCCAAGGTGCAGCAGGAGATCGATGCCGTGGTGGGCACGGGCCGTGCCCCCAGCACGGAGGACAAGCTGCGGATGCCCTACACCAACGCCGTGATCCACGAGCTGCAGCGCTTCCACAAGAGCCGCATCGAGAACTTCCCGCGCATGACCACGCAGGACATCCTCTTCAGGGGCTACACCATCCCCAAGGTACGCGGGGCGGCCCTGGAGCCTCTGTCCCCGAGGGAGAGGTGGCAGCGGGGCTCGGGTGACATTTGCCTTTGTCCCTGGG
This sequence comes from Nicator chloris, assembly GCA_013400495.1. NCBI lineage: Eukaryota > Metazoa > Chordata > Aves > Passeriformes > Pycnonotidae > Nicator > Nicator chloris. The sequence goes on from WAAE01003095.1 coordinate 64,442, forward strand.
CTGTTTGCACACGCCTGAAGGTCCCGGCTCTTTCCCAATCCTCGGCAGCAATGACGTCTCAGAGGGGAGCAGAGGCGGGTGAATGTCACTGCCTGTCCTGCCCGCAGCCCGTGTCCCTTCCCCGGCCGTCCTGGAGAACAGCTCTTCCCCCCGTGGAGCCGAGCAGGGCTGCGGGGGCCGGGCAGGAGGCCACCCTGGGGTGGGGCCAGGCCAGACCCCCCGGCCCGCGGCAGGTCTGGGGACAGCCACCCCTCCCGCTTTGACCACGAGCACTGTGTGCAAAAGCCACCCTGAGGGAACGTCTCCCGCCTTTGGACTGGGGGCAGGGAGGGGGGCTTTAACAGAAATGCACGGGATGAGTCAGTAATTTGTGTCTCGGGAGCTGCACAGAGCCCGGCAGCACCATGGGGACAGCAGAGCCCCACGTCAGTTGTCCCAGTGGCACAGAGCCACCATTCCAGGCTGCCTCCCCATGGGAACTTGCTGGGGTGTTGGGGTGCACACCCAGCCTGCCCCAGATGCTCCCCCCAGATGCTCCCCCCTGCATCCACCCCATGGTGTGGTACCAATGTCCCTCCTCACATCCCTGCCCCATCCCTGTCCCACAGGGCACTCCTGTCATTCCGGTACTTTCCTCCGTGCATTCGGACCCCACCCAGTGGGAGAACCCCAAAAAAGTGGACCCCGCTCACTTCTTGGACGAGAAGGGCGAGTTCAGGAAGCGCGAGGCCTTCATGGCGTTCTCGGCAGGTCCGTGCCCCCCAGCCCGCCAGCTCCGTGCCCGGGAGCCCAGCACAGAGCCCCGGTGGCACCGCGGGCTGCCACCCACCCTGCTGTCCCTTCCTTGCCACTGGGGTCACCCCTCTCTCCGTGCCCAGGGAAGAGGATGTGCCCGGGGGAGGCGCTGGCCCGCATCGAGCTCTTCCTGTTCCTCACCACGCTGCTGCAGAGCTTCACCTTCCAGCTGGTCACGGAGCACAGGGAGCTGGATTGGTTCTCCCTGTGGCTTGAGATCGAGAGGAGGGCGATCCCGGGCAGGTTCTTCGCTATCCCACGCTCGCTGTCCTCCTAAGCTGGGAAAGGAAAGGCTCCTCCAGGTGCCTCCAGCCCTGCCCCGCAGCCAGCCCTGTGGCCACGAGGGCACAGCCACCACAGGAGGGACAGTTTGAGCCTGGAGCTTCTCCTCTGACAACTGTCGGGCGCCTCTGTCCCCAGCTCCACGAGCAGCCTGCTCCCAGCCCTGCCCTCGCCATCCCGAGGAGGAAGGCGGCTGCTTGTCCTCCCCATCCCCTTCCCTGCTGTTTGAGCTCCTCGAGGCTGGGCTGCCTGGGGCTCCTGGGCCGGGCCGGGGCTCCCTCAGCTTGGTGAAGGATTCAGAGAGCTCTGCAATAAAAATAACCATCAGAGCCAGTGCTGGTGTTTGTGAGAACACTTGTGGTTCCCCTTGCATCCAGTTCTTCCCAGTGCAAACCTCCCAGACACAGGATTGCAGCTCCGTGTCTCTTCCTGGGGTGTCTTCACCTTTCCCAGAACAGCTGGAGCCAGGAAATCACCCAGGCATCAATCCAGGGCCACCCCTGCCATGGCAGGGACACCTCCCACTGTCCCAGGCTGCTCCAGCCCCAGTGTCCAGCCTGGCCTTGGGCAGTGCCAGGGATCCAGGGGCAGCCACAGCTGCTCTGGGCACCTGTGCCAGGGCCTGCCCACCTTCACAGAGAGGAATTTCTTCCCAGTATCCCATCCAGCCCTGCCCTGCAGCAGTTTGAAGTCACTCCCCTTTGACCTGTCACTTCAGTTCCTTGTCTCAAGTCCCTCTCAGCTCTCTTGGAGCCCCTTCAGGTGCTGGAAAGGGCTCTCAGGTCTCCCTGGAGTCTCCTCTCCAGGCTGAACTATTCCAATTCTCTCACCTTCCAAAAACACACACTTCCTATCCCAGTGCTGGGCTGTGCTCTGATCCCTTCACATCAGTGTGTAACTCCAGACAGTGTCCTCAGGTGCCAGCTCAGCTCTGTGTGCAGCTGCTGGAGCCGCTCTGGGGGTCCTGGGGGAGCTGGCAGGGTGGGATGTGCTCCAGCCCTCCCATTCCCCCTGCCTGGGGGTGAGGGTGCTGCCCAGGGTGTTGTGTCAGCAGTGGGGCTTGGGGGCCCTCTGAAGCTGGGACTTCAGGGCATGGGGAAAACTGGGGTTGTCCAGGGGTCCCAGGGCTGGATTCGGTGGGGTTTGCCTTGCTGGGGTGCTCCTGCAAACACGGAGAGGGGGACAGCAGGGACTCTGCCCTGGGGGAGGTGGCTGTGCCCTGCTGGAGGGAGGTGACATCAGGGACCTGGTTAATCCCCCTGCCGTGTCCCAAATGATGGACAGAGCAGCCTTTACTCGGACTCTCAGTGCATTTCTGACTTTCAGATGACTAAACCAGCTCTTCTCTTAATCTGGGGACGCCCAGGCAGGCAGAGCCACCCCTGAAAACCGTGTGTGACCGAGGCCTTNACCAACGAAAACACTGCCAGCCCCACCCCAACATGAGGAAGAATTTCTTCCCGTGGAGGGTGGCAGGGCTCTGGAAAAGGCACCCACAGAAGGTTTCCCTCTCTGGAGACATCCCAAACCCACCTGGACATCCCCCGAACATCCCCCACCCCCCGGACGCCCCCGGCGCCGCCGGGCGAGGGGCGGTGCCCGCGGGCTGCGCGGCTCTTAGCAGCATTACGGCGGCGGTTGGGGATTACGGTAACTGTCGCGGGCGGTGGCGGTGGCGGTGGCGGAGGCGGTGGCGGTGGCGGGGAGCCCCGGGCAGGTGAGCGGCTCCCTTGCTTTCCTCCTGCCGTGTCACAGCCCCAGTCGTGCTCCTCCTGGTGACGATGGAGCGGCCAAAGGCAGAGCAGGTTTTCCGTGGTCCAGGAAAGCGGCGCGGTGTCCTCGGCTGGCGTGGCCCTGCTGTCACCCCTGGAGCCGGGGCTGTCACCTTCCCGTGCCGGCGGCTGCAGAGCAAAGTGCTGCCCTGTCCGCAGCCAGCCCACCCCGCGTGGCCCTCCGGTCCCCTGATGTTCCCGAGCCCTCGCCGCTACCAGGGCAGGGCTGAGGGGACGAGATGTCACCCACCTGTCCCTCAGCCCCGCCGGTGCCGCTGTCCTGCAGAGCGGGAGCGTTCCCGGCGTTTCCCTGTGACTTGCACAGTGCCGAAGGGATGAGTCAAACACCACGCAGCCCTTCCAGGGCAGAGCTGACAACCCTGCTGGCCATGGCACCCAAACTCGAGCACCTCCAGCACTGTCAGTTCCCTGTTTTCCAGGTGCCCAAGCAGCAGAACGTGCTGTCAATTCCCTGTTTTCCAGGTGCCCAAGCAGCAGAACGTGCTGTTGGCCCCTCTGCGTGCCCTGCCAGGAGGGTCCCCACGCAGGGGACAGCTCACCTTTGTCCTCAGCTGATGCAGATGCCACCATGGTTCCCGAGACTCTGCAGTCACACCCCAGTGCCAGCCAAGCCAAGGACTTCACTCGTGTCCTGCCGTTCCAGCTCTCCATGTCCATCCTGGGTAAAGCTGCTCTGATTTGCCGGTGGTTCCCCCTGAGGGTAAGGAAGGATCTCCGGTGGGGATTAGCCAAGCTGTCCCTTTAACTTCCCAGGGCTTTTGGATCAGAAATCCCTGGATGCCTGCTCGGCTGTGAATGGCCACTGGGAGTTCCTGGTCAGGCAGGTCCGGGAGGACCTGGAGTGCCGGAGCGCGGTGCAGAAGGAGCTCCTGGAGATGAAGGTGGGATACCCGGGCTCCTGCCGTTATTGTGCACTTTAAAAAGAGGAGGTTTTGCTGCTGCCCAAGCTGTTAAATGGAAATTCCTGTAGCAGAGGCTGCAGGACTCTGTAACCTCTCAGACTCCCCAGCTCTGCCATGGCCCTTCCACCTGCAGCTGCAGAGCAAAGCCAGGTGACATTTCCCACTGTCACAGGGGAGCACCAGAACATGGCTTTTACTCTCCTGTAGAGAGCCTGTGGCTCTAGAAACGGATCCAGACGTTCTTCAAGAAAGCAGAGCTTGGTCACAACGAAGATTTCCAGAGCTAGTGGAGGTTGGGCAGAGCCACAAGAGCTCCCAAGGCAGCTCAGGAATGAGCTTCACTTGCCCCACACAGGGCAGGGGAAATGCGAGGTGTCTTTGTGAGGAGCTGGGGGCGGTGGGAACACAGGGATGCAGAACCCCTGGGAGAGGCCTGGCCTGGCCAGCAGCACCTGCCACAGACCAGCAAGGTGTGAATGAGCCTCCCAAGAGCCAGAGTGGAGCCTCTGCTGCTTTGGGTTGTGCAGGGAGCACAGAAACTCAGCTCTGTGCTGCCCTTCAAAAAAAGGCTTCAGGGAAGGTCTCACAGGCTAAAAATGAACATCAAGTGTTGACCAAGGTGTTTTGAGAGGCTCTCATCTCGGTGAGTTTGGATTCTGAACCGAGTGCCTGCCAAAGATGAGAGTAGCTCAAAATTTTGCTGCTTATTAAAAGCTTATGACTAGAGTTTGGAAAAAAATAATAAAAAGCAATTCTTTTTCACCAGAATTGAAACCTCAGGTAGATGAAGTGCTAAATGTTAGCCAGGTGTCAAGAAGAAGCTGGTGTGTGCAGCTCAGCTTGCAGGGAGCCCCAGCACCCCGAGGAGATGAGCAGCACCCCTGCCTGCGTGGGCTCTGCCCTAAGTGCTGCCTCTGTTGGTTTATTCCAGGAGCTGTGTCCTAGAAAAACCATCCCAAACTACGCTAAAAGAGTGGATGTGCAAATTCCCCAGTTAAATGATGAGGGTGAGGTGATGGAAGTGAAGGAAAAGGACCAGAAGAAGAGACGTAAATCCAAGGTTTGTTGGAGGCTCTGTGCCTTCCATGGGTGCTGCGTGGCAGCCTTTGGGGAGGAGAGAGCACAGCTCCTGGAAGGCAGCACAGTGGATCTGGAGTTGCTCTCTTCTTTCCCACTCCTGCCTTTGGATTTCCCCATTGTGAGCAGTTCACAGGGACATGGGCTGGCTCAGCACCTTCCCCCATGGGAGGCAGTTTGGGAGGCATTCCCAAACTTCTGCCTCATCCCCGTGTGTCCCCAGTCACGGCACAGTCCTGGGGCCAGGGGCCTTTTTCCCATGGAATAAAGGGTGCAGCTCTCAGGGTTGCATTTATGCCACAGAACACGGCCTGGGAACAGCCCTGGACTAAGCAAGGCCTTGCTGCTCTCTGGTTTTCCTTACGGACAGTCCGGGTCTGTGCTGGGCTCATCCCCAGGGCTGCTGTGTGCAGTACTATGGAGCAGTGCTGCACCCCTGTCTCCCTGAGATCCTTTTCCTTGCTTCTGTCGCCGTCAGACGGAGGATTTCAGCCTGCACGAAGCCTACCGGGAGCTGAAAACGCTCAAGATCGAGCTGGAAGAGAGGAATGTCTTCTGTGGCCCCTACAGGACCCACGTCCTCATGGAGCAGTGAGTGGAGTGCCCCGCTGTGGGGCCACGAGCAGCTTTAGGGGAGCTGCTCCGTTCCCTGTGGTCCTCCTGGAGGCTGGAGAAGGGTCCCTCAGCGTCAGTGTTAAGAAACCTCCATTTTCTAAATGAAGATACCAAGATAAGCTGTTTTCAAAGGAATAAGGGTTCGTGCTCCATGGGGTATCCCAGGGGATGTGGGGCCGGGAGGAGCCCTGGCCCCCCGCCCACCCTGATCCAAAGGGGGACGTGCAGATTTAGGGCTGTGGGTGGGTGCTGCCCACCCTGCTCGGTCCAGCCCAGGGAAACGCTGGCTGTGCGGCACTTTGCAGCTGCCTGGAGCTCACCCCGCGCTGCTTCTGTGCAGGTCGGGCGGGAGGAGAGCCCCTTGCAGAGCCCACTACGGCGGCGGCGCCTGGGTGGCCGCTGCCCACAGGAGGGTGCGGCTGCTCCGGGTGCCCCCGGGGCTGGAGGTGGCCCCGGGGCTGGACGTGCCCTCGGGGCTGGACGTGCCCCCGGGGCTGGAGGTGCCCCCGGGGCGGGACGTGCCCCTGCTGCTGCCCGGCCCCACGGGGCCCCTCCGGGCTCTGCTCCTCCTCGAGGACAAGGGGCTCCTGCTCAGCACCACCAGCCTGGAGCTCAGCATCAGGTGAGCTGGGGACGCCCTGGCAAAACCAGGGCAAAGGGAAGCACAGGGGTGGAAGGTTAATGCTGAGCCCGACTCGGTCACTGCAATGTCCCTGACACCTCAGGGGAACAGCTCCTGGTTCTAACCCGGCCTGTGGGAGCAGGCTGGGGCACGTTAAATAGGAAATAATACGGGAATCCCCCGGGAGGAATCCTGAAGTTCATCGGGTTTCTCCTCTCTTGGCTTGGTGCTCTGCAGGTGCTGGGACATCCCCAGCGGTGCCTGTGTGAGAACCTTCTCGGGTCACTACGCCACCGTCACCTGCCTGCATTCCCACCAGGAGCGCTTCGTGTCGGGAGCTGGGGACGGCATGGTGAGAGGTGAGCAGCACTGGGAGATCCCAGAGGGACACTGGGAATGGAATGGTGAGAGGTGAGCAGCACTGGGAGATCCCAGAGGGACACTGGGGATGGCATGGTGAGAGGTGAGCAGCACTGGGAGATCCCAGCCAGAAAAATGGGAATGGCATGGTGAGAACAGCACTGGGGGCTCCCAGCCAGAGGGAATCTCTGCAATAAACTGGGGATGGAATGGTGAGAGGTGAGCAGCACTGGGAGATCCCAGCCAGAAAAATGGGAATGGCATGGTGAGAACAGCACTGGGGGCTCCCAGCCAGAGGGAATCTCTGCAATAAACTGGGGATGGCACGGTGAGAGGTGAGGGCAGCACTGGGGGCTCACAGAATGACACTGGGGATGGTATGGTGAGAGGCGAGCAGCACTGGGGGCTCCCAGAGGGAATCTCTGCAATAGACTGGGGATGGCGCGGTGAGAGGTGAGGGCAGCACTGGGGGCTCACAGAATGACACTGGGGATGGTATGGTGAGAGGCGAGCAGCACTGGGGGCTCCCAGAGGGAATCTCTGCAGGAAGTGGGCAGAGGGCAGGGAGCTGGGGGAGCAGGACACAGGGCCAGGGGTGAGGGAAGACTGTGAGTCACAGGGTGTTCCCACAAGAGCCTCAGCTGGGGACACATGCACACACAGTCTCTGATTGTGTCAGGGACTAAATTCTCACTATTTCTGCTTTTATTCAGAATTAATGGCTTTGTGGCTGTAATGCCATCCCAACTGGGGCAAGTGGTATCAGCTGTCAGCTTTGCCATATGTTTCCTTAGAGAATAAAGGTGAAAAAGATGTTCTTTTTCTGGACTTCACATTTAATTTTTTTTTGCCATGCAATTCTGCTTTTTAAGCCAACACTCAGCTCCTCACAGAGCTGCAGGTGCAAGGTGTGACTGTAACCCAGTAGCATTTTTTAATGCATGTTGCACTCCCCGAACTCATCGTGGGGCAGATGTATTTTTAATTCCCCTCCCTTTGCCCCAGCAGTGTGGAGTTTGAAGAGTGGGAAGTGTCTGAGGACGCTGGTGCACAGCAGCCCCGTGTGGGCAGTGAGGATGGACGGCAGCCGCGTGGTCAGTGGGGGCCAGCGAGGGCTGGTGAAGGTCTGGAGTGCTCACACAGGGGCTCTGATCAAGGTCAGTTTCCTCTCGGGTGGACAATTCTGTGCTGAATGGCCAAAACTCTCTGCTAGCTCATCACAGGTTTTTGCATTTGCCAAAGACTTTCTAAAAATGAAAACAATCCCCCCAAGCAACCCCCAAAGCAGGCTGAACCAATCAAGGAAACTGCAGATAATTAAAAAACTGACTTGCAGCTGCTGGTTTTAAGGCAGGGTGTGATTTGCTTCACCCCTTTCACTGCTCACTCTGCAGGGTTGTCCATCTCTGCTCCACAGAAACCTTCTGGAGGTGGGGAGGTGATGGGCAGGGCTCACTAACGCGGGGCTGGAGGCACAGGGGTCAGCCCAACACGGGAGCCTTGCTCTCAGCAGCAGATTCTGGAGCTGAGCAGCTGTGGGAGCACTGAGTCTGAGAATTCCCTGCTCAGGAGTCCAGGATCAGTGTCAGTCCACTCCTGGGAGAGGAGGGCAGCTCTTCACCTGTGGAGAAATGGAGAGAGAGCCCAGAGATCTCAGATACCCCAGCCTCAGCTGAGCCCCTTCCCCCACAGCCACCCTCTTCCCTCCTGGGACAACATTCCAGGAGTAATGTTGTAATGAAGATGGGAAAGGGATGTTATTCCCTGCCAGCAGCTCAGCAGCAGCACCAAGGCCAGAACAATTCAGGGACTGTAAAACAAACACAGTTATCCCGAGGGTGCAGTGGCACAGTAACACCCCACAAAACCATCCCAGGTGTCCTGAACGCCACGGGACACCCCAGAGAGATTTACAGCCAGATTACTGACAGTGCTGCACCTCCTTCTTTTCTTTGCAGACATTAGAGAGGCACCAAGGCCCCGTTCTCTGCTTGTCCTTTGACCAGTGGCACCTCGTCACAGGGAGCAGTGATGGATATGCCCTGGGATGGAGCATGTTGGGAACATTTAGGAGAAGCCTGATAGCTTTCTTCCATCCCAAGTAGGAATCAGACGTGTTTCAAGTTGTATTCAGCAGTGGGCTGAATCTGTAAAGAAAATGTGCCCCTCACAGGACCAGAAAATGCCTTAATTACCAGTCTGAGGATTTAGAACAGCCCCACTTCCACCAGTCTTTATCTCAAAGGCTCTGTCAGGCACCACTGGGTCACAAGCAGCCTTTTCAGTCAAGACCTGGAACAACCTGAAATGCAAACCCACAACACTTTGTCACAACCAGGGATGACTAAAGACAGAGCACAGTCCAACATTCCAAGGATCCCCCTGTGCCACAGGGTGTCACATCACCTGGGCAGGAATAGAGGTGGCCCCGTTTCCTGCTGGCCAACCGTGTGCCGTGCCATCCTCTCGAACTTTAATTGTATCTAGCACTGTGAAAACTGGAGAATCCTATGGTTTTCCTTGGTTTTCCTGGACAAAAACCTGACATTTCAAATGCAGCAGATGGCCACGACCATATGGTTGCTATGGGGAGCATGGAGTCACAGAGTCCCAGAAAGGTTTGGGTTGGAAGGGACCTTAAAGATCACCTCATTCCAACCCCCTGCCAGGGGCAGGGACACCTTCCAGTGGCAGGATGCACTGGGCTGCTGCTTTGGACGTGGAGTGATCTGAGACACCTCTGTCACCCCTTTGCCACGTCCTGACCAGCTCCCCAGTGCAGGCTGCAGCCAGAGCTCTGCCTCTGCCCCAGGCCAGCAGAGCTGGCTCCTTGTGCCAACCCTCCCCTGGTGTGTTTTCAGGGAAGTCCTGGCCCTGGAGTTCCTGTACCTCCGAGTCATCAGTGGCTGTGCTGACGGACACATTCGGATTTTCAGCTTCCTGACGGGGACCTGCCTGCGGGTGCTGCAGCCCAGCAGCAGCGGGGACCCCGTGGCCGCTCTCTTTGTGGCAGGAAACAGGTGGGTGGCAGCACCTGCTGCAGGCTCCGGCCCAAATTTGGTAGATTACACTGAAATGTGAGGAACTGTGGGGTTTTTCCTTCTCGCAAATAACTTCTAAAGGGCTCCACTATTTATTAACTGCTCCAATAATCTGGTTTAGTTCACAATGGCAGATTTCCTTAGTCCCTTCAGAAATGTCCAGTTTCCTGGTTCTCTATAGCTGAAGATGCAGACCCAGCTGTAAAGCTGAATGCAGAAGTGTTTGGGAGGTTGGAGAATCAAGCCAATAGCTGACAGTCTCTGCCTGTTCCCCCACCCAAACCTCCTGATAAAGGCCAATAATGAGCAATCCTTCGAGGCTCATTCACTTCTGCACCTCTAACCAAAGGTGGCTCCCAGCTGCTGTGGGAGCAATGGGTAAAACACTGCTGTGGTGTCAAGGCTGGCTCGGCCACACTCTAGAACACAGCACTAAATGGGCAGCTGTGAGGAAATTAACTCCATCCCAACAGCCCAGCACAGCCCTTCAATCCACACTTCGATGGCCCTGACAATCTGACATTTGTACTCAGGTGCTTCCATCCTTTAGCACCGCTCTGATCCAGCTCTGCCCACTGCTGGAAAATTTCATCCTCATTGCTATCAAATTAATTTTGCCGTGGAGCTGAATGAAAAGAGCCGCAGAGAGTCACACAGAGCACGAATTAAGACGTGCAGTGTCTGATGGATGGGGTTAATTGCTGCTGCTCCTTCAAGCAGAGATGATGATCTGGGCTGGGGTTTGTGTTGCACAGGAGCCCCTCAGGCAGGGCCTGTCTGTGATTCCTGTGCTGTTACGGCTCTTCCCTCGCAGGGTGGTGAGCAGCTCCCCCAGCAGACTGCTGCTGCTGCAGTTCCAGGAGGTGCTGTGGGACTATTCCCTGCCCGCTGACAGAGAGGTGGCCAAGAAGGAGAAGAAGCCCCGGAAGCAGCGAGCTCAGGACAGGACCCCGAGATCTCAGCAGCCACCAAAGAGCCGCGGGAGACACAAAAGTATCACCCTGAGCCTCTGCTTTCCTGGCTTCTCGAAACTGAGTGACAAAGCAAGCAGGCACTGCCTTCAGCCCAGCCAATACTCAGTCTCTGCTGTTGTCACGAGCAGATGTGCTGTTCCATTTCCACGGCTCTGTCATTTCCTAGGCTTCTGTGAAACCCTTCTGCCTTTTCACAAGGCTTGGGTGTAAATTCAACACATTTTTCAAGACAGGCACTGTCGTTTTCCAACTGAGTAAGACAGAAATCAGTAGTAGTATTCATATTCACACAGCTGGTGGGCTTGGAAGCACGCTGCTGATTCAGGGCTTGAATTATTCATTACAAACACCCGGGAAAGCGAGAGAACACCTACATTCGGGATCTGCCATCACTGGGAAAGGCAAATGCACAGAAACAGGCACCTTTTCAATTGTAACAGTGATGTTATTTTGTTTTTAGCCAGAGCTATTCAACACAGTGTGATGACAAATCCTCCAGCTCCACAAACTGAATACTGCAGATAATGATGGGCTGGGGAAAGGTTCCTGCTTTTCAGGCCAGCAGATGCCAACTGATGCTCTGCTTGGTAAAAGACAGGAGCCAGGGAAGGGCTGGAGCTGTGTCAGGAGAGGAGTAGGTTGGAGATCAGGGAAAGGCTCTTCCCCCAGAGGGTGCTGGCACTGCCCAGGCTCCCCAGGGAATGGGCACGGCCCCGGAGCTCCAGGAGCCTTTGGATGGCACTGCCAGGGATGCCCTGGGGGGCTGTTGGGGGCCTGGGCAGGGACAGGAGCTGGGCTGGGTGATCCTGGGGGTCCCTCCCAACTCAGCTTCTTCTGTGATTCTCTGATTCTATGCTGTGGGAAAACCTCTCAACCCCAAATGCGGTTTGTTTGTGGCTGCAGGTGATGAAGCCGAGCAGAGCCCTGCTCCCCCTGCAGCTGAGGAGGCAGAGGCCAGCTGGGAGCATGAGCTGCCCCAGAGGGACCCGAGGCGTCCAATGTCCCCTGACAAGTTCCTGTTGACGATCAGCGCCCTGCAGAGCTCCTGCAGGCCGGCGCCGGCCTGCCCCAGGCCCGAGCTCTGTGCAGCAGCCAGGGAAGCGCGGCGGCGGCGCCCTCGGAGGGTGCCCATGTCCAAAACGCCCCTGCAGCAGCGGGAGGAGCAGGCGGCCCAGCTCCAGCGTGCCAGGCTGCACAGCCGTGCCCTGACCATGACAAAAGCCTGGACTCCCTTCGAACCCAAAATGCTGCGGCTCAGGCTGGAGAACTCCTTGCACGGCCCCGCCGTGAAATCCTCCATCCCTGCTCCCTGCCTCCTACGTCCCAGGTTTTGTGGCTCGCTGGGAGAAAGGAAAGCTCCCGGTGGCCACGGGAAAGGCACTGCTGGCCCCAAAGATGGGGATCAGCTCATCTGTCTCTGCACAGCTTCTTCAGGGCTGGTCCAACCAACACCTGGCACGGCTGCACAGACGAGGAATGAAGGTGCCAGGAGAATCCAGCCCTTCTGTCCCCCTGGTTCCCGCAGGGACAGCGGGCTCAGGCTCCTGACAGCAGAGCAGCAGGTGCAAGAGGCAGCTGTGGCAGCTCAGCACCAGGCACAGCAGGCAAAGCCCACGGGAGAGAAGGAAAAAGCCAGAAGGAAAGCCTGGCTGAGGAAAATTAGAGGCCTGCCTGTGGATTCTTTTACTGGGGAGAAGAAAACACCTGCTCCAGAACTTGGGCATGACACATTTATCTGAGGTGATCCCCGAGTCCAACCAACAGCCACGACCTGGGATTCTGGTGTCCAGCTGAGTCTGCCATGTGGCTTTAAGTACAAAATACAGGCATATTCATTTACATATATTTAAGTATATTTGGTATCTTTAAGTATACTCCCCGTGGCTTTAAGAGTAAAACACATCCCCACTGTAAGTTTTCCTAATAAATTCTATTGGTATATTCAGCTATTTCTCAAGGCAGTGAATGGGCTGAGCCCTCTCCTGGATTTAACTCCCTAAATCTGCTGTCCACACTGACATGGCACTGTCTGACACCAACACAGCTCAGGACGGGCTCAGCCCTGAGAATAATAATAAAAACATCTTAGCAGAGCTTCTGTGGATGCTTTAGGCTGTAGAAGCTGAAGATGTGTACACTGAAGCTGATGGATCAGTGGCACAAAGTCTGCTTGGAGTAACCGGGGGTTGGCCTGGGTCTGATTTTGTTCCACATTGTCAATAATTAATGGCCTGGGCCATGGCAGGGTGCCCTGAGGTGCCAGCAACCCCCGAGAGGTGCTGCCATGCAGAGGGACCCGGCCAGGCTGGACACAGAGCTGGGAGAACCCCGGGGGAGCTGAGCAGGGAAAGCTCCAGTGCTGCCCTGGGGAGGAACAGCCCCAGCCCCAGCAGAAAGCAGCTTAAACTTCATTTCTGTGAAATGCAAAACGGGGTAAGGGGTTCCGTTTCCCCATTTGTGTGGATAAATGCCCACATGAACTTGACTGTGGAAGGTTTCCCGTCCATGGCAGGGGGATGGAACTGGATGGTCTCTAAGGTTTCTTCTGAGATTTCGTGGTTTCCACTAATGCTGAGGACTTGACAGGAGGACAGAAACCTTTCTAGCATCTGAAAAGAGCTGTTTCTCCAGCTTTGAGTATCTGGGCTGGGGTACCAAAAACGTTGCACCAGAGGTTTGAGAGAGGCCAATTCTGGCCATGCTCACGTCACGGCGCTTTCAGCAGCAGCTCTGCTTTGCAATGAAAGCCTCTGTGACCCCCCCGCAGCGGGGCTGTGATGAGTGTTGGTTGTTTAATTCAGTGCCGTTTTCTGGCAAACCGTGGGACGAAGGCAGCGAGCACTAACGGCAGGGAGGCCGGCAGCTGGCACAGCCGTGCAGGGCACAGGGACTGTCACTGTCACTGTCACCAGGCGGCTGTGCCCGGCACGGGGGATGGCACAGCCCGCCACAGGATGGCAGCTTCTCCCCGGGAACGAGGATTAACCCTCTGCGGCCGCCGAACCGCAGCCACAACCCCGCGGAAAGCGTCTCTGCAGAAAGCCTGATGGAAAATCACCACGGGAAGGCGGATTCCTCTTGGCCACGACGAGGTGAGGAGGATCAGAGGGCTGTGTTCGATTTGGAGTCCAGGAATCGGCGCCTCCCTGCAGCTGTGGGTGTTCGGGGCTGTGCGACAGGCAAAGGCGGTGTCGGTTCCCGGCATTCCCCGGGATCTCCGCGGATCTCCCCGGGTCCCCCGCTCCCTCAGGCGGTGCCGGTTCCCTGGATCCCCCGGGATCCCCCCGGGATCCTCTCCCGTCCCCCCGGATCCCCTCGCTCCCTCAGGCAATGCCGGATCTTCCCGGACCCCCCCGGATGCCCCCGGGTCTCCCCGCTCCCCTCAGGCGGTGCCGGTTCCCCGGACCCCCCCGGATGCCCCCGGGTCTCCCCGCTCCCCTCAGGCGGTGCCGGTTCCCCGGGTCTCCCCGGATCCCCCCGGGTCTCCCCGCTCCCCTCAGGCGGTGCCGATTCCCCGGGATCTCCCCGGCTCTCCCCGCTCCCCTCAGGCGGTGCCGGTTCCCCGGGTCTCCCCGGATCCCCCCGGGTCTCCCCGCTCCCCTCAGGCGGTGCCGATTCCCCGGGATCTCCCCGGCTCTCCCCGCTCCCCTCAGGCGGTGCCGGTTCCCCGGGTCCCCCCGGATCCCCCCGGGTCTCCCCGCTCCCCTCAGGGCCGTTGGCGGCAGCGGCGCGCGGCCCCGGCCACGTCGCGCGCGGCCGAGCGGGGTCACGGAGCGCGCCGCGATTGGTCCGCGGCCGTGACGCACGGAGCAGTGGGCGCGATGATGGAGCGGAGCGCGTTGCGATTGGTCCGCGGCCGTGACGCGCCTGGCGGGGCGGAAGTGGCGGCTCCGACCATGGTACGGGACCGGGATCGGAACCGGGATCGGAACCGGGATCGGGACCGGGATCGGGACCGGGATCGGGATCGGGACCGGGGGCTTGGACATGGGGCACAGGACCGGGATCTCGGGGCTGGGATCGGGCTTGGGGCCGGGGCCGGAGCAGGGCCCAGGCATGGGTTGCGGGATCGGGACTGGCCGCCGGAGCGGGAGCCCCTTCCCGCAGGCGCCGGGCGAAGTGCGGGGCACAGCGGCGCTTCTGCCGCCACAGGCCCGTCCGTAGCGAGAGCCCCGCTGGGCCACAGCCCGTGCCCAGCGCTGGCTGACACAGAGCGGACCCGCGGCTCTGGGGCGCACTTGGCACCGCTGCTCATAGAGGGGCTCACCCCAGAGCGGCCTCTCTCATGGCAGTTTGCCATCCTGGCCACAGGCCCGCGCAGGGACTCTCTTGGAAGGCTCAGGAACAAAAATACCGCCCCACCTGGGCCGTTACTCGGGCAGGACTCGTGTCGGAGGCTGTGTGTCAAAGGCAGGTGCTCCCTGCACACCTGGGAGCAGCCGGGTTTGTGACCAGCTCGGGGGGCTCAGCCCAGGCGCGGTCACCACACCAATGATCATTGCTCAGATCACAGTGTAGGCTTGTGTGTGCTTAAATCTTCACGTGCTTCCCAAGTTAATTGTGGTCCCGAGGTGCCTCTGTGATTTCTGGGCGATGAACGCTGTCCCAGGTTGGAAATGGTTTCATTCTTCTCCTTTGCCTCTGCTCCCCACCTCAGGACAGCGGTGATGACATTGAAGATGTGTCTCTCTTTGATGCAGATGATGATGGGTCCAGGAGATCCAAAAAGTCAAAAATAAGGTCAGTGGTGACAGAGGGAGTTCCTGGAATGCCTCTTCCTCGTGTCAGCTCCCAGGCAGTTATTTCCCATATTTCCAGAACACAGGGTTCGTGTTACAATGCTGACCCTTATCCTCTGCACTGCTGGGAGATCCCTTGGCATTGTCACTTGTCTGCAGGAGCTGTCACTGTCCTGTCCTTCATTCCAGGCACCCAGTGGCCTCATTTTTCCACTTATTCTTCCGGGTCAGTGCCATCGTTGTGTACCTGCTCTGTGAGCTCTTAACCAGCAGCTTCATTGCCTGCATGGTGACCATCATCCTCCTCCTGTCCTGTGACTTCTGGGCTGTAAAGGTGAGTTCCCCTGGTGCTTTCTGTTATCCTTGCCTTGCAGTGTAAAGATAACTGACAGTGGTATTCACGTCTCAGAAAAGTCATTTGTTTGTGCCTGTCCCACAAAGTGATACCCAAAACACCCTCAAGGACTGTGGTGGGTTGCAGAGTGTATGAAACAAACCCTGGCATCTCTGTGTACTCGATTCCTTTTGAAAGTCAGGTGGAGCACATTTATTAGGCTCCCCTTGGAGGCAGCACAGGCTTTGCTGCCAGCTCAGAATCACCACGAATCTGCCCCTGGTGCTGGATGTCTGAGAACACGGATTGCTGTGGATCCTGTTCTCCCTGATGTGAGGCAGACGGGCACCGTGGGCAGCAGCAGCAGCAGGCACTGAGCCCTGGCAGGAGGTTTCTTTAGCAGAAGACACAGAGCTGACGGGTTCCCTTCTCTCTCAGAACGTCACAGGGCGGCTCATGGTGGGGCTGCGCTGGTGGAACCAGGTGGATGATGATGGCAGGAGTCACTGGGTCTTTGAAGCCAGGAAGGTAAATGATTCTGTTCCAGTCTGTGCCTGTGTCTGCTCCGTGAACCCCCTGATATTTGGTGCCTCTGCTGGGGAGGGGAGATTGCAGAGGGCACTTCCACCTGCAGCCACAGATCTGTGACCTTTTGTGTTGGCTGCTGGATGAGCTTTTTGGTTGCTGAGTTATTAAAAGACCCTCAGGATGTGTTGATTTGGCTTCATACAAGTAATATTATAAGTATATGTAAGGCTGTGTGTATAAGTAATGTAAGTGTGTTTTTTGGAGGTAGGAAACAACTCCTTTGGCTGTTTCTAAGCTTTGTAACTGGACCATGCAGGAAATGTCATTTTTCCCAAACTTATCCTTCTAGCCCCAAGCATTCCAAGAGGTTTTGATGCTGCTGCCTCCAGTGATTCTGACAGAAAATCGAGAAGATTCCCTTAAATGGAAACACTTTCTGTTGCACAGATGTCTTTGTGTGATGCAGAAATTAGTCTTGGAAGCACCCGGTGCTGTTGTGTGGAGGGAAATCCCAGGGAGCCTGGGGATTCTGCCCTGGTTGTAAGGACATGGGATCTGTGGGATGGAGCAGCCTGATCACTGCCTTTTCCTTTCTGTCCCTAGGTGTCAGCACAAGGGGCTAAAACCTCATCTGAAGCAGAGTCCCGAATTTTCTGGCTAGGCCTGATCAGCTGCCCGATGATCTGGGTGATCTTTGCCTTCAGTGCTCTCTTCTCCTTCAAAGTGAAGTGGTTGGTGAGTGCCCCCTGAGCCCAGGGGGGTCTGGCCCTGGCTGGGGCAGGGGTGACAGCTGCTGACCTTTTGTCCCTGTCGCAGGCCGTGGTGGTGATGGGGGTGGTGCTGCAGGGAGCCAACCTCTATGGCTACATCAGGTGTAAAGTTGGCAGCAGGAGGAACCTGACCAGCATGGCCACCAGCTACCTGGGGAAGCAGTTCCTGCGGCAGGTGAGGCCTCCAGGCCCTTGGGATCCCTGGGAACAAGCAGAGGGGTTACAGAGAACACTTGGTGTTTGGAGCTGTGCACTGGGACCCTTCCCACGCTGCTGCCTGGGGAACCTGAGCCCCGTTAATTAAGGCCCAGAGCTCTGCTAATTGCTGCCACCCAGCCCCGTGTGCAGCCAGGTACTTCCCATGGATAAATGCCATGGGAGTCACTGGAATGTGACTGCTGTGGTGGAAATAACCCTGCTGCCTGCAAGGGCTGCCACCTCCACCCAGCTCCTCTCAGCAGCTCCTGTTCTCCCAGCTCTGGGCTTCCTCCTTCCAGGAAAGGGAGCAAATGTTCCAGCAGGAGCAGCCACCCCAGTTCCACTGCCCTGCTGCTGGGCTGCTTTTTCTGGCTGTACTGCTCACTCTGGCAGAGGTGTTTTGGCTCTGGAAAAACCCCAGAGCCAAAACAAAGTGTTTGCTGGAGTTAGTGCCATCAGTGTGGTCAGAAGCTCAAACACTGATGGACCTTCCTTGGCACTCTGAGCTGGGCCCATCCCCTTCCTGGTTTGCTCTGGGTGCTTGTGCCCTGGCAGGGGTTCCCCAGATGCCAGGCCAGTCTCAGGCTCTGGCAGAAATGAATGTTTTGCCCCAAAACCCCAGCAGTGACTCACAGAGCTCTCCTGCCCTTTGACCTTGCCTCCTGCAGACCATGGCCACAGAGGAGCAAGCAGCGTCCTGAGCGTGGTGGGAGCCTCCAGCCAGGCTGCATCCCCAGCAGGGACCAACAGAGGAGGTTGCTCTGACCAGTTTGGGAGCTGCACACAAGGTGTGAATCAAAAGAAGTAAATAAATTGTGCAAGACTTGAGGTTAACGCTCCTGGCAATTCCTATTGCATTTTCCACTAGCAGTTTGTGTTTAAGTCCTCTCTCTTTCGTTTGATTAACAAGAATTAATTTGCTTAAACTTTAAATTGAGATAGCCTGAGTGGGTTTCATACAGGCTTAGACCTACTGGATGAGTTCAGAGAGAATTGCTGGAGGTTCTTCAGAAGAGCCATGTACAAGCTGAGCCCTGGAAGTCTCCTGCTCCTTCAGCACTCGGCGCCTGGGGACTTTCAGCTGTGGACCAGTTCTGCTCTTGGAGGTTGCTGCTGCTTCTGTTACAGTTCAGGGAGCGATTTTTGGCCCTGCATCCCTCACTGTGTGGCCAGAATGGTGCTGAGTGGCTGCAGTGAGGGGCATCTGAAGGAAATGGAGCTGCTGGGAAGGTCCCTGAAGTCTCATGGCAGCTGCAGACAGTGACCTGTGAGCAGGCCCTGCTTTTCTGAAGCATTCACAGACCTGGGGAACATCCTCAAGCCCTGGATCTGGGGGAATCCCTGCGGGCCTGGGCCTGTGGAGGGAGTGGCAGGAGTGGAAGCAGTTTCCAGGGAAGGCTGCAGCCCCCGTGCAGTGAGAGCAGCTCCTGTCTGCCTGGCCTGGCACACTGGGGCCATTCCTCGGGCCAGGAGGGTGTGGGCATGTGCCCAGCAGGTCCCTGGTGGCACTGGCAGGGTGTCACCCTGCTGCAGTCTGTGCCCTGAGCTGTCCCTGAGCTCCCCAGGGAGTGTGGGCTGGCAGAGCCCTCCGTGGGCTCCTGGCTGGCCGTGCTGTGCTCTGGGCTCATCTCTGCACAGGGCCACTGCCTTCCCTGGGGCTTCTGGCCCTGCAGCTGCTGCTTCCACAGCAGCAGGTGCTGAAGCCTCTGCCTGGGGACCTGGAAATGAAAATGTGGTTCCTTTGTGGCTCCTGGGTGCTGTGGGCTTGCAGTAACCTGGTTGCTGTCCCTGTGCTCTGCAGGGCTGGCAGCTGTACATTCCTTCCACTCTTGGGATCGATACCTTCCTTTTGTAAATGCCTATTTATAAAATCTGGACATTAAAATACTGCTTTGTTCAACCAGCCCAGACATCCCTTCTGTGGTTCATGGCTCAGCTTCATTTCTGCCCCGTGCCTTGTCAGGCACTTCAGCAGCAGTTTGTTGTCCCAACAGTGCTGCTCCTCCAGCTCTGGCACAGTCCCTGTGCCCTGGGCTCTGCAGGCTGAACCTGGGCACACACTGCCCAGCTGTGGCACAGTCCCTGTCCCCAGGGCTCTGCAGGCTGTCCCTGGGCACACACTGTCCCTGGGCTCTGCAGGCTGTCCCTGGGCACACACTGCCCAGCTGTGGCACAGTCCCTGTGCCCTGGGCTCTGCAGGCTGTCCCTGGGCACANGCTGCACCTGGGCACACACGGCCCAGCTGTGGCACAGTCCCTGTCCCCAGGCAGTCCCTGTCCCTTGGGCTCTGCACGCTGTCCCTGGGCTCTGCAGGCTGTCCCTGGGCACACACTGCCCAGCTGTGGCACAGTCCCTGTCCCCAGGGCTCTGCAGGCTGTCCCTGGGCACACACTGCCCAGCTCTGGCACAGTCCCTGTCCCCAGGGCTCTGCAGGCTGTCCCTGGGCACACACTGTCCCTGGGCACACACTGCCCAGCTGTGGCACAGTCCCTGTGCCCTGGGCTCTGCAGGCTGTCCCTGGGCACACACTGCCCAGCTGTGGCACAGTCCCTGTCCCCAGGGCTCTGCAGGCTGTCCCTAGGCACACACTGCCCAGCTGTGGCACAGTCCCTGTCCCCAGGGCTCTGCAGGCTGTCCCTGGGCACACACTGCCCACGCTGCTGGGGCTGGCAGCAAGCAGAGCTGAAGTCGTCTCCCAAAGGCTCCTTTTGGGGGCTCTCTGAGGTGCCCCCAGCCCAGACCCTGCCCTGGGCCCCCACCAGAGGAACCTCAGTCCCTCTGATCAGTTCTGGGGAATCAATGTCAAGAGGCCAAATTCAGTCAAAGCCCCAAGTAAAGACCCTTCAGCAGCCACGTGGGGACGGGCAGATCCTGCAGGGAGGAAAGGGAATCCTCCCTGCTCCAGCCCGGGCAGGTCCTGCAGGGACAAAAGGGAATCCTCCCCGCTCCAGCCCAGGCAGGTCCTGCAGGGAGGAAAGGGAATCCTCCCCGCTCCAGCCCAGGCAGGTCCTGCAGGGAGGAAAGGGAATCCTCCCCGCTCCAGCCCAGGCAGGTCCTGCAGGGACAAAAGGGAATCCTCCCCGCTCCAGCCCAGGCAGGTCCTGCAGGGACAAAAGGGAATCCTCCCTGCTCCAGCCCAGGCAGGTCCTGCAGGGACAAAAGGGAATCCTCCCTGCTCCAGCCCAGGCAGGTCCTGCAGGGAGGAAAGGGAATCCTCCCCGCTCCAGCCCAGGCAGGTCCTGCAGGGACAAAAGGGAATCCTCCCCGCTCCAGCCCAGGCAGGTCCTGCAGGGACAAAAGGGAATCCTCCCCGCTCCAGCCCAGGCAGGTCCTGCAGGGACAAAAGGGAATCCTCCCCGCTCCAGCCCAGGCAGGTCCTGCAGGGACAAAAGGGAATCCTCCCCGCTCCAGCCCAGGCAGGTCCTGCAGGGACAAAAGGGAATCCTCCCCGCTCCAGCCCAGGCAGGTCCTGCAGGGACAAAAGGGAATCCTCCCCGCTCCAGCCCAGGCAGGTCCTGCAGGGACAAAAGGGAATCCTCCCCGCTCCAGCCCAGGCAGGTCCTGCAGGGACAAAAGGGAATCCTCCCCGCTCCAGCCCAGGCAGGTCCTGCAGGGACAAAAGGGAATCCTCCCTGCTCCAGCCCGGGCAGGTCCTGCAGGACAAAAGGGAATCCTCCCTGCTCCAGCCCAGGCAGGTCCTGCAGGACAAAAGGGAATCCTCCCCGCTCCAGCCCGGGCAGGTCCTGCAGGGAGGAAAGGGAATCCTCCCTGCTCCAGCCCAGGCAGGTCCTGGCTGCTGCTGGGCCGAGGGGCTGGCACAGCTCCAGCCACGAGCTGCTGCTTCTAAAATGTGTTAAAAGGTTTGGACTCAATGTTTATTCACCTGCTGCCAAAGGTCCCCCCAGATTCCTGGAAAACAGGGCTTTTCTGGAAGTTGCAGTTTATTTAACCAAGGACAGAGGCATTTCTTAGTAGGTGCCTTTATATAGAGCCTTCTCCGGGTTATTTTTAGTCTTGGCAAACATTCAGCCTTTTGGCTTCTGAGAAACTGGCAGTGGATTGCATTTCTGTCATGGATCAGAACCAAATTTCTTATCTCTGCTGCAGTTGGGTGTGAGTCTGCTTTGGTTCTCACTCGCTGTGTGCCGGGCTTTCCTGGGGAGCAGGAAGTGGGAGTTGCCTCCGAGCAGAGAAATTCTCGGAATGTGCTTTTTCCACAGGCCCCAGGACCGCACGCTGAGCCGGCTGCCGGAGCATCAGCGGGGTAACGCTGGCCACACCTCACACCGGGCTGGGGCTGAGCTGGGAGGGTTTGCAGAGCAGAAATACTCCAGGAGCAATCATCATCATCATCATCATCATCATCATCATCATCATCATCATCATCATCATCATCATCATCATCATCATCATCATCATCATCATCCTCTTTGCTCTGAAATAGCAGAATACAGCTGGGATGGTGCAGGCACAGCTGGAGGGTGGGCTTGGGGTCTCCTCAGTTCACAGGCAGAGCCCTGGCTGGGGTTTTGGGCCAGCAAGGCAGGAGCTGGGCCAGCACGGGCCCTGGGGCACTCTGGCTGCCCGGGGTGCTCACAGCGGTCCCTGCTGTCGCTGTTTGGTGCCGGTGGGGAGCTGTCCCCTCCTTCCCTCCCTCCCCCCCCCTGAGCGGGTGCTGGATGCCCCGGGAGGTGCTGATTTGGGCACAGGGGCACTGCTTTCTCTGGCCCTGTGCTTTAACACATTCCTGGCGTGCATCGGGACATTCCAACGCCAAAGACGGCTCCGGGCAGCTTTTCCCCGTTCCCTGCCCTCGGTGCTGCCCGGGATGCTGAGGGCAGCCGGGTCTGGGCACCGGAGCCTGCAGAAGGTCCCTTCTGGCTGCCCTGGCACCCTGGGGTGGGCACCGCTGAAATCCCGACCTGGGGGAGGACGGCTGGGTTTGCCTCTCGTGCAGCCTGGGAAGGGAAGCATCCTGCTTTCCCAAGGGATGTTTCAAGAGGAGAAGGAGGAGACAGGGTTTAAAGCCCAGGAAGCAAACCCGTGGAGCTGCAGCCTCCTGAGGTCATGTCAGGTACTGAATTAATTATTTCCCAGACAAATGAAATCCGCTTCCAGCAGCTGAGTTTGCTCCCGTGGAAATGGCCCCTGTGCTCATGCCAAAGGTCCCCCGAACTCAAACTGCCCTTCCTGAGCCTGCCTGATGCTGCTGCTGCTGAGGAATTGCTGATGGAAAACCAGGGTGCCCCTCTGGCCCCTGCAGCCCGCGCCAGGCTGTGAGCAGGAGCCCCCGGCTGTGAGCAGGAGCCCCGGGCTGTGAGCAGGAGCCCCCGGCTGTGAGCAGGAGCCCCGGGCTGTGAGCAGGAGCCCCCGGCTGTGAGCAGGAGCCCCGGGCTGTGAGCAGGAGCCCCAGGCGGTGAACAGGAGCCCCAGGCTGTGAGCGGGAGCCCCAGGCGGTGAGCAGGAGCCCCGGGCTGTGAGCAGGAGCCCCGGGCTGTGAGCAGGAGCGCCAGGCTGAGCACAGGAGCCCCAGGCTGTGAGCAGGAGCCCCCGGCTGTGAGCAGGAGCCCCCGGCTGTGAGCAGGAGCCCCCGGCTGTGTCTGCACCCCCAGCTCCGGCAGGTCTGCAGCTGGCTCAGGAATTAGCGGCATGGAAATCCTCCCGTGGCCATGAACTCCACGTGGATGCCGGGTGTTCCTGGGGAACCCCCCCGGTGACCTTCCCCGGGGACGGGAACTCCCCTGCCTTTGTTTTGTTCCAACCCTTTTTACGGATTTCCTCCCCTCAACTATTAATTTGTGAATAACCCAATTAACGGCCGTTAATGCCAGGTCAGCCCATCCCTCACTGCTGCACATCTCAAAGAGCTTTAATATTTCGCAGGATATTTGCCAAAGGCACCTTGAGGTTCTTCAGCGGATTCTCCTGTGAACCCCGCTCTGCAGAAGTCCCAACAGCCTCCTCCACATGGGAGCTGGGCTTTCTGCTCTGTTGTTCCTCACATTCCTCCAAGAATCCTTAAAAACCACCAGGATCACACTTGCCATGTCCCACCCATCCGGCAGCGGGAGGAGCATCAGGCTGGGGATTAATTTCTCCCTGAGGTCATTCCCGAGCCCTCCGGGCTCCTCCTGGAACCTTCCCGGGCCTGTGGAGTCGTTCCTCTGAGTTCTCCCTCTCTGTCTCACCAGCTTCCCTCCGTTTAGTTCATTTTGGGTCAGTTCTGTAGCGTTTTCTCCTCCCCTTTTGTTTTTTTTTTTCACTCGCAAAGCGCTGTGTAAACAACTCCTCAGTGACTGGAGCCCGTGAGTCACTCAGCTTTGTGTGCCACGGGCACGCTCCCTCTCCTGCTCTGCCCATCGCAGAGCAGGGCAGGGCTCCGCTGGTGCTCACCCTTTCCTCCTCAGGGCACGGCTGGTGCTCCGGGCCTGTTTGATGACCTGTTTGACCCCCGCAAACCCTCCCCGTGGCCGTCCCAGGGCAGCAGCAGCAGCAGCGAACATCTGGAGCCGCACAGCTGGGCTGGCCCTGCCCCGGGGCCCTCCAGCCCCCGCCTCCCTTCGCTCCATCCTCTCCCACCCCATCCTCTCCCATCCATCCTCTCCCATCCATCCTCTCCCATCCATCCTCTCCCATCCATCCTCTCCCATCCATCCTCTGCCATCCATCCTCTGCCATCCATCCTCTGCCATCCATCCTCTGCCATCCATCCTCTCCCATCCATCCTCTCCCACTCCATCCTCTCCCATCCATCCTCTCCCATCCATCCTCTCCCATCCATCCTCTCCCATCCATCCTCTCCCATCCATCCTCTCCCATCCATCCTCTCCCATCCATCCTCTCCCATCCATCCTCTCCCATCCATCCTCTCCCATCCATCCTCTCCCATCCATCCTCTCCCATCCATCCTCTCCCACTCCATCCTCTCCCATCCATCCTCTCCCATCCATCCTCTCCCATCCATCCTCTCCCATCCATCCTCTCCCATCCATCCTCTCCCATCCATCCTCTCCCATCCATCCTCTCCCATCCATCCTCTCCCATCCATCCTCTCCCATCCATCCTCTCCCATCCATCCTCTCCCATCCATCCTCTCCCATCCATCCTCTCCCATCCATCCTCTCCCATCCATCCTCTCCCATCCATCCTCTCCCATCCATCCTCTCCCATCCATCCTCTCCCATCCATCCTCTCCCATCCATCCTCTCCCATCCATCCTCTCCCATCCATCCTCTCCCATCCATCCTCTCCCATCCATCCTCTCCCATCCATCCTCTCCCATCCATCCTCTCCCATCCATCCTCTCCCATCCATCCTCTCCCATCCATCCTCTCCCACTCCATCCTCTCCCATCCATCCTCTCCCATCCATCCTCTCCCGTCCATCCTCTCCCACCCCATCCTCTCCCACCCCATCCTCTCCCATCCATCCTCTCCCATCCATCCTCTCCCATCCCACCCCTCTCCTCCCCAGCCCCGCGCGGCAGCAGAGGGAGCCCTTACGCTGCCGTTTAAAGAACAATTAAATAAATTACAATTTATAAACGGGGCGGAGAAAGCTTTCAGGACGGGCTCGTTGGGAACAACCCCCGGGATCGATCCTGCGCCGGGGGCACGGTGTCACCTCCCCGGGTGCCACCCCGTGCCTCGCGGGGGGTGACAAGGACGGGGACAGCCACCAAAGGCAGCGCGGGGGCCGGGCAGGGACAGAGGGGTGTGGGGGATATAACGGGAACGTGAATCACTGCTCTGGGCTTGCAGGGGCCGTGAGCAACCGCTGCAGCTGGAAAAAGGCAGGAAAAGGGGATTTGCTGCCAGCTCTGTGTGTGGGAGCGGCTGCCTGGGCTGGCTGCTCAAACAGCCCTGGGGCCCGCCCCAGTCTGGGGGAATTGGTGTGATTTCATAAACGCTGCCTAGGAGAGGAGCCGGCCCGGGGCCTCCGGGGGAAAAGGCCATGAAAAATCAGAGTCCAAAGGGCCAAGGAGGGTTCTCCATCTGCATCCGAGGCTGCAAGCAATGCAGGCATTGGTGGGGAGAGCTGTCATCCTGCAGGGATTTGTGCAAAACATAGAGAAAGTCCAGGCAGGGAATGACAGACGGGAGCAGGTGGGAACGGGTGATCCCTGGGCTGGTGCATGCACTGATCCATGCACTGATCCCTGCACCCATCCATGCACTGATCCCTGCACCCATCCATGCACCCATCCATGCACTGATCCATGCACTGATCCATGCACCCATCCATGCACTGATCCATGCACTGATCCATGCACTGATCCCTGCACCCATCCATGCACTGATCCATGCACTGATCCATGCACTGACCCCTGCACCCATCCATGCACCCATCCATGCACCCATCCATGCACTGATCCCTGGCTGATCCCGGGCTGATCCCTGGCTGATCCTTGGGCTGATCCCTGGGCTGATCCCTGGCTGATCCCTGGCTGATCCCTGGCTGATCCATGCACTGATCCCTGGGCTGATCCCTGGCTGATCCCTGGCTGATCCTTGGGCTGATCCCTGGGCTGATCCCTGGCTGATCCCTGGCTGATCCCTGGCTGATCCATGCACTGATCCCTGGGCTGATCCCTGGCTGATCCCTGGCTGATCCTTGGGCTGATCCCTGGGCTGATCCCTGGCTGATCCCTGGCTGATCCCTGGCTGATCCATGCACTGATCCCTGGGCTGATCCCTGGCTGATCCCTGGCTGATCCTTGGGCTGATCCCTGGGCTGATCCCTGGCTGATCCCTGGCTGATCCCTGGCTGATCCATGCACTGATCCCTGGGCTGATCCCTGGCTGATCCCTGGCTGATCCTTGGGCTGATCCCTGGGCTGATCCCTGGCTGATCCCTGGCTGATCCCTGGCTGATCCATGCACTGATCCCTGGGCTGATCCCTGGCTGATCCCTGGCTGATCCCTGGGCTGATCCCTGGGCTGATCCCTGGCTGATCCCTGGCTGATCCCTGGCTGATCCCTGGGCTGATCCCTGACTGATCCACACACCAGTTGGGGATCCTGCAGTTTGGCTGTCGCTGCCTGGCTCCACCTTGACCTGTGCAATCTGGTGGAGGGAAGGCAGGTTTCCCTGGAAGTCCAGGTTTCCCTGGAAGTCCAGGTTTCCCTGGAAATCCAGGTTTCCCTGGAAGTCCAGATTTCCCTGGAAGTCCAGGTTTCCCTGGAAATCCAGGTTTCCAGTTCTGGGGTGGCCTTTGCCAGGCTGGGAGAGGAAGGCCTGTGGCAGGGTCTGTGGGATTGCCCATGGGTTTGGGATAGATTACATGGATGTTTGAACTTCAGTGCCTGCTTTACTTAGGCTCAACACCAGGCAGAGGTGTGGAAGCAGCGGGAGCCTTGCAATTCCCTCAGGGAATAACTGCCAGCTCTGCCCCCTGAGCGCCCTCCTCCAGCCAGGAGCATCCACAGCCCCCGATGTGAACCCACAGCTCAGGTCTCTCCTGCTCTAAATGTGCACCAGGAGGAAATTCCAGCCCTGGCCCCTCTTGGCAAAGCTCTGGGCTTTGCTCTCGTGGTTTGAGCCGCAGGACCTCTGACTTGCAGCTGCAAAAATCTCGTAGTTACACAAGAGGAAGCAGCAGAGCTCACGTGCACGGGGATGATCCCGTGTCCTAAAGCTCTGCTGGGGCTGGGAGCCATCTGTGTGACCCTCCGTGGGGTCGGAGGGGAGACGTTCCACCTTCCCTGTGTCATTCCCAGTAAGGAGCCCCAAGCTGGCTGCTGCTGGCAGCCCTGGCAGGCCGGGGCTGTGTGTGGGACACGGAGCTCTTTTCCTGCAGTGTGATTTCACAACGCCCCGCCGGGAGCCGCCGGACCCCGGGGACGTGGCCGGGCCTTCAAGGAAAGGGGAGAAAAAATGAGCACAGCTCAAGGGCTGAAAGCCTGGAAGTCTGCAGGACTCAGCAGCTGCGAGGGGAAATGGTGACGATGTGTCTGGAGGGAGTTTAGAGCATGGACGTGGATCCAAGCTGTGGGAGCAGTGCCTGTGTGGGAGAGCGAGGGGGAGTGGGGACGGCGATGGGAGATCTCTGGGGTGCAGGGCAGCTCTTGGAACGTGGTTTATTGCAGAGGTTGTGGGTACCAGAGCTGTGCTGAAGCTGCCAGCCACAGCTAAAGTGTGCCCAAGCACCCTGAGATCCTGTTACAACACATTATATCTCTTTCTGTGCTGAATATTCTAATTGACACCAACCAACCAGTACAAGACACAAATCCGATAGAATTTGCATACAGCCTGTAAGAATTACTACATTACCACACTGTGTTACATTTGAAACCCTAAAAACGACTTTCTAACCCCTTTTTCTTCCGTGCCACACTGGCAGGGTCCCCCTGACCTTTGGTCCCCTGGCATGCCTTTATCTGCTGAGGGTGTTGTTCAGTCAGAAGAGATTCTCCCTCAGCTGCTGAACCATTGTCTGTTCCAGTTGTTCAGTCACTGCCAGCTCAGGATCCCACAGCTCAAAGCTCGCTGTCATTGCTACCTGGCTGACAGGTTTCAGATTTTCACAATCTTTTGCCAAGCAATCACATTTATCAGGCTCTCCTGTTCCATCTTCCCCAACAAGCCTGGACACTGCCAGAGGTGGAATTTATTGCAGCTCATGGCCATTCATGTTTGCTGGTGGCTGAGCAGTGTCGGTCACCGACAGCCAGAGAAGGCACCAATTAACTGATTTAACTTTCAGTAATTTGTTCAAACCAACCCCATACAGGTGAGGTCAAACCCACCCCATTTTGAGCCCTCGGGACACCCCCACCTCCAGGGGATCACGGTGTCCCAGGAGCTCTCAGCAGGTGGCTTTGGTGTGTCCAGCTCCAGGCGTGACAAACCACCCCCAAAGAGCCTGCTTCTCTCCGAAGAGAACAAAACTGCCTTTTAACATTTAATTACCGGCGTTGGACTCGATGTCTCCACCGTGCCCCTCTCCTTCCCAACACAAACGTGTGCCAGGGCTGTGAGATAAACCCCAAATACCCCTAAGTACCCTGACTTCCCGGGAGAGATGCTGCTGCGGGCCCTGCCTTCCCCCGTGCCCTGGCGGTGCTGGGGCAGCTTTGCGGGGTCGGGAGAGGCTGGAGCTGCTTTGCCGGCTCGGGAGAGGCTGGAGCTGCTTTGCGGGCTCGGGAGAGGCTGGAGCTGCTTTGCCGGCTCGGGAGAGGCTGGAGCTGCTTTGCGGGGTCGGGAGAGGCTGGAGCTGCTTTGCCGGCTCGGGAGAGGCTGGAGCTGCTTTGCGGGGTCGGGAGAGGCTGGAGCTGCTTTGCCGGCTCGGGAGAGGCTGGAGCTGTCCGAGCACCGGCCGGGACAGCGCTCCCACCGCTCCCACCCCGCGGAACACCGGCGTGACTCCGATTTCCCGGGGGTGTTCTTATCTCGTCCTGCCCGGCGCTGTCTCAGCAGCAGCCCCTGCAAGAGCTGCCCTCAGCCCTTCCCCGGCGTGCTGGGCTTTCCTGTGCATCCCACACCCCCGGGCGCCGGGACAGCCCCGGGAGGGCTGCGGGCCGGGGCAGGGCTGTGCCCCCAGCTCAGCCCCTCCTGCCAGGAGAGGCCCAGCAATCCTGCTCCAGAATCCCGGGAAAGCCCTCCAGAGGCTCAGCCCGGCCCCGAGGGGCTCTTAACCGGGCAGAGGAGGAGGAATGTATGTCATGCTGGGTGGAAAGGGACTCTCTGGGACTGTGGTGGGACCTCTTGGATGTGATCCCGGGCAAGGAATGACTCGGAGTGGCTCCACAGGCATTTCCCTGGGCATCCCTATAGAATGAGCACCTCTGGCTGTAAACAAGAAATCCTGGAGATCGTTCCACTCCCCCTGCACATCCCAAAGACGCCTGGAAAGGAGCCCAGCCTCGGGGAGGAGGGTGGTGCAGGCCATGCCGAGTGTCTCTGCAGGGACAGGGCTTTGGTGGAAGTGACGCAGAGTTTGGATTCGTGTCACACCGGATCCGTGTCACACCGGATCCGTGTCACACCAGGAGTGGCCTTGACTCCCTGTCCTGCCAGAGCCCAGCCTGGAATCATGCTCAGGTCATCCTCACGCTGCTTTTTCCAGAGCAAGGCTCTTCCCAGGGCAGGGGACTCCCAGAGGAAGGGATTATTCATTTCCAGGAATGTTTGAAGCAGTGGGAGCTGCTGGAATCCTCCCCAGTGCTGGATGTGTTTCCTCAGCACTGGACTGGGGAAAGTTCCCCACTGGGGCTGGGGAAGCCTCTGGCATCAGCTCCTGGTGCCACCCTGGGCAGCTCCAGGCTGGGCTGATCCTGGAGCAGCACGGAGCCTGCCAGGCTGGGCAGAGGGTGCTGACCCCTCCTGGGCAGGCCTGGGCTCTCCCAGGGCAGGGACTGTTCGAGCCAGGGGTGTTTCCATGAGTGCAGACAACTCATCCCGATGGAAGCCTCTTCCCTGAGCTCCCTCCGGCCTTACAGCGGGACAAGCACAGGACCTGTGCCCCAGCCTGTCACAGACTAACCTCAAACAGAAAAACCCCTCTTTTTGCTTGTTCTGAACCCGCATCCCCTGCTCTGCTTCCCACGGCCTTGGGGGGCTCCTTTGGCACTTGGGAGCCGTTCCCTTCAGCCCCCATTGCTCTCATCCCTCTGGCACGGGCCACCAGCACCCCTGAGCAGGAATCCTGCCGGTTTTCAGGTGGAATAACCTCATCCTCAGCTCTGAGCCCTTTTCCTCCCCTCTCCCCGAGCTGTGTGCAGCCTCCAGCCCGCAGTGCCCGCATCCCCGCTGCCGCAGCGCCGGGCGGGGCCGGGCTGAGCTCAGCGCTGGAACTCCCGGCCCGCAGCTCTCCCACCCCTGGGCGTGGGCCAAAGGCTGCTTTATTTACGGGCTCTGTGCAAACCGGCACCGCAAAGGGGCTCAGCGGCGGCAGGCCCCGGCTCCCTGGAGAGAGCCATGGAGGTGCCAGGCCATGCCCAGGAGCTGCCACGGACGGGGATGGGATGGGGCCAGTGCCTGTGACCCCCCCAGCGCTGCCCACCCCTGAGAAGGGCTGCCCTGGGCGCAGAGCAGCCCTGCTCCCGCCGTTGTTTTGGGTGGAGTTCCTCGGCTCACTTGGACGTGTCGGTTTCTCCGGCTGTCTTTTCGGGAGCATCCTCCCATGCTGTCCCACCTCGGCCCGTTCCAGCTCCCCCCCTCCGCCCCTCCCGCGGGCGTCCCCCTGCTGCTCTCTGACCGCACCGCTCAGGATTGCGATTGTGCAAATCTGCCCCAAATTACGAGAGAAATGTGCTGTCCCTCCTCCGTGTGGGCTGAGGCTCCCGCTGCTCCGGGGACACGGCGGGGTCACACCCCGTCACCGCCTCGGGGTGACCCCGCGGGCGTCTGGCACTGCCAGCCCTGTGCCCTGGGTGGTCCAGCTGTCCGTCCCTCCCGCAGGCATCCCCCGGGGCTCTCGTGGCACGGCAGGCTCCATTACACACTTCCCAAACTCGCTGCTTGCTGCCAGAGACGTTACTCACGGCAGGCGCAGCGTCCCGACCCCATCCCGTGCGCAGCCGGGCCGGGAATCACGGCCCGGGCCCCGCGGGGAGCCCCGGCCCACCGGCTGCAGGTGAAAACCAGCTCTGTGCACCAGGGCTCCGTGTTCCAGCTGCAAAACCTCTGTTCTGTGCCCGCAGGGGACGGCACAGCCCGGGGGCTGCAGGGAGAACCGGTCCCCTCCTGTCCCCTCCTGTCCACCAGCGGGGCAAGCACAGCAGCTCGGGGCAGGGCACACTCAGCCCTGCCCTGCCCCAGGGAAGGAGCAGCAGGGACAGGATGGAATCCCCGGGATTCCCCGGTGACCGCGCTCCTCCCACAGACTCCGCTTCTCCTGCCGCTCGTCCTCAGGAGCAAACGGGAACCTCTGGGAGGGAGCACGAGCTCCAGTTTGTTGTAAAAAGCAAACTGGAAGCTCTGGGAAGGAGCACAAGCTCCAGTTTGTTGTAAGAAGCACACTGGAAGCTCTGGGAGGGAGCACAGGCTCCAGTTTGTTGTAAAAGGCAAACTGGAAGCTCTGGGAGAGAGCACGAGCTCCAGTTTGTTGTCAAAAGCAAACTGGAAGCTCTGGGAGAGAGCACGAGCTCCAGATTGTTGTCAAAAGCAAGCTGGAAGCTCTGGGAGGGAGCACACGTTCCCCAAGGCGTTGTGCAGAAAGCCTGCATGAGGTCACCCCATTCCTGCTCTTGCAAAACCTTTCCCTCTGTGGATCTTCTGTGTAGGGTGGGATCTGCCCTGAATCCAGCTCTGCTCCAGCAGCTCCTGGGGCTGGGCTGGAGATTTTTAAAACACGTGGAGGTCAAAGCAGACTCTTGAGAAGGGTCTGTGAGGTGACAGCACTGACCCATGGCAATGCCCCGTGGCTGTGCTCCTGCTCTCTGCCCCCTCTGCGGGGAGCCCAGCCCTGCCCAGGCTGTGGGGCTCAAAGACAAGCTCACGGCAGCACCTGAACTGTTATTCCGTGGTTGAGACCAGGAACCAGCTCTTATGGCAGCCAGGACATGGCACCTGCACTGCCCCAGCGGGGATTCCTGTAGGATTTGTGTCAGCTGCTCAGGAACAGGCAAATCCTTGTGGAGAGGTAACCAGGGGGCAGAGGAACACTTGGACAGATGGATGGGGCTGTACAAGGGCCACGCACAGGACACCAGGAACGACTGGAGACATCCAGGCTGCTGTTGGGCTGGTTTGCTAAGGAAAGGAGCTCTGGAGCACTGCGTGCCCCGGCCCTGGGAGCCCTCAAAGCACCCGGCTCACCCAGCTGGACCCAGCAGAGGAGGAATTCCCCAAGACCTTAAAACCCCTTTTGGGGTGTGTGGGGCTGGCGGGGGTCGGGCTCAGCTGGTGGCACTGCAGGAGGTGGCTCTGGGGGATAAAAGCAGCTGGGCTGGGGGTGCTTTGTGCTGTCACAGGCACCAGCAGTGGCTGCGTTCCTGGGTGTGTCCGGAGCTCCAGCAGGCGCTGCCTGCTCCCTGCTTGGCTGCTGCACCCCGTGCTGCAGGTGGGAACGGGCATGGCTGAGGCTGGCACCTGGACACGGCAGGGAGCTGAGCTTGGGGAACCAGAGGGCACGGGAAGGGGACACCAGGGCGTGGCTGCAGCCCCAGCCTGGACCCTCTGCCCAGCTGGCCCAGGGCCCAGCAGCCCCTCACAGCCCGGTGCAGGCAGTCTGGGGTGGGACTGTGACTCCCAGCTCTGGAATGAACCTCACAGACAGGGAAGGTTCTGTGACAACCTGGGGTTAAGGAACACACAGAGTGGGAGGATGGGGCTGAAATGTCCATCACCAGCTCGACCCCTGGCTTTTCTTTAGAGTAGGTGACTTTGCCACCTGCCTGTGCTTTCCAGAGCCATCAGCTCCATGTGCAGCATCCAATACTCCAAGGCTTTCAGCCAGGCCCACCTGTGCTCCTGAGCCAGGCAGGCGAGCACCAGAACATCTCTGCAGGAACTCTGTGGGCAGAGAGCAGCTCCCTGCAGGCTGCTCCTGCTGGGGGACACGGTTCCTTACAAACCTCGAGGGGTCTTCAGGAGAAACAGGCCCTGCTGCCTCTGAAATGGTCCTGGGGACTCTGGAATGAGTCCTGGCAGCCTCACACTGCCCTCCTTGGTTACAGACCCAGCGAGTTTGACCTCCTGAACTTCTGGGGAATGAACAGTCGGGTCCATGCAGAGCCCAGGCAGCCTGAACTTCCCAGCTTTGGGGGAAATGCCCACACGTGTCCAAGGGGGGACATGGGGTCGGTGGTCTGGGGAGGCTTCACCTTCCCGGTGCCTCAGCCGAGGGGGAAAGGAAGAGGGCAGCACACGGCTGGAGTTGGATCAAAGGAGGCTGCACCTCCAAAGCCTCGGGAGAGACCTCAGGGGGTTTGGCCCGTGGGCTCTGCCTTTATTCCAGCAAAGCTGCAGACTCCTGTGTCTCCTTTATGGACATTGGCCTTTCCTGGCGTGACTTTTCACACCCTCCTGACCTGTCCCTGAGGGAGAACAAAGGAAAAAACCTCGTGGTCACGTAGCCAAACACTAATTTGTCTGTTTTGTACCCCCACTATAGATTCAGTGAGACAAATGGGGAGTCTTTTAAAGAAAATCCTGGAGCTAACGGAGCAGGATTCCTTTGACCACTCGACAGGGATGGAAAAACCTTGTTCCAACATCTTCGAGGGCCTGAGCTCAGGTGAGGGCAGCGATGGGCACGGGTGATGGGCAGGGTTACAGCAGAGGATCCCCAGTGGGCACCTCCAGCGTGGGCATTTCCCTCACGCTGCTTTCCTGCAAAACCTCGGGACGTTTTTACCGACAATCCTAAATCTCCCCTGGGCTGGATCAGTCCGTGGCTGCTGCAGGTGGAGATGGTTTGGGCTGGGGCTCGGGGCTCTGCTGTGCCGGGGCTCGGGGTGGATGTTCTGTTTTTCCGTGGTTGTGCTGCTGTTCGCGTCCTCCAGCGCTGCGGGAAGCTTTCGGTCCGTCGGGATTTCTGCAGCTCGCAGGGAGTCGGGATTTACTCTTTGGTAAAGGTGGGCGCGTTCCCGGAAATACCGGGAAATACTCGGATTTTGTTTCAGGCAGCGCAGCAGAAAAGTGAACCTCGCCTTTAAGTTCTTGCAGCAGCTCGCTGCCCCAGGTCTAACTTCCCCCTCCCTGACTGACGGTAATTGATGCTAATTAGTAGCTAATTGCAGCCTCGATGGTCTGGGCTGCTCGGGCAGGGCGTTTGTGCTTGCACCAGGTGACACCGAAATGGTTTTCTGGGTTTTTGGGCGTGGCTGGTGCAGAGCGAACATTGAATTTGGTGCGTGCCACATCCTCTGCAGGCATCGGGGCCGCCCGTGGGTGCACAGAGGCTTCACTGTGTGCGGACAGCAAGGGCTGGAGTCTGCGGCACAATGAGATGATTACGGAGTCTGTGATTTAATTCCGGGCACTTTGAATGTCCCTGCACGTTCTCACCTCCTGGCAGTTCTGTATCTGCTCCGCGGCTCCTGCCTGGCACGGGGATGTGCCTTGGCCCAGCCCTGTGGCCACCTCGGGTCAGCTGGAGGAGCCCCTGCACCAGGCTGAGGGGTGCAGGGCTGCCCCGGGCCCCTCAAAGTGTGGGACCGGCTCCCCGAGCACCCCCGGCTTCCCCCGGCCCCTCCAGCCCGTCCGTGCCCGGGGCAAGGGCCGTGTTCGCCCTGCGTGCCCGGGAAGGCTCCGGGTGGCTCTGCCGGGCTTCACCTGTCGGGCTGAGCCCAGGAATGCCCCGGGTGGCTCTACCGGGCTTCACCTGTCGGACTGAGCCCAGGAATGCCCCGGGTGGCTCTGTTGGGCTTCACCTGTCCGGGCTGAGCCCAGGAATGCCCCGGGTGGCTCTGTTGGATTCACCTGTCGGGCTGAGCCCAGGAATGCCCCGGGTGGCTCTGTTGGGCTTCACCTGTCGGGCTGAGCCCAGGAAGGCTCCGGGCTGCACCTGTCGGGGCTGAGCTGCTTTCCAGCCCCGTTTAGGGCAGCGAGCCCTCCTGCTCCACCGCAGGAGGAGGTTCTGTGCCCCCCAGGTTTGCTGGGAGCCGCGGGCAGCGGTGCTGGAGCAGACAGGGGGCCCTGCTGTGTGCAGACAGACAGATAGACGGACAGAAGTGTGCTGCGTGCGCCTGGAGCGCTGCCGGGGGAACATGGAAAGCAGATGTTGGATCGGGACCTGCTGGAGAGCCCGGGGCCCTCGCTGCCTCCCTCCCTCCCGAGCCTCTGTGCTCAGGGCTGGAGTCGGGAGCTGAGAGGGCTCAGGGCAGCCCTGCTGAAGGAAATGTCTGCTGAGTGCTCAGGGCTGGATTTCGGGAGCTGAGAGGGCTCAGGGCAGCCCTGCTGAAGGGAATGTCTGCTCGTGTGGCTCTGCACAACGCCAGCACAGCCGGGAGTCACGTTCCGTCGGGGCTGAGGCACCAGCAGGAAGCTGAGGCGCTTCCACTGCTTTTCCCTGTCCTAGGGAAGCCTGGAGCTGCTCTGAGTCACCCCGGGGTGACCACTGCAGGGTGGGGGTTCTCCTCAGAGCCTGCCCTGCCCACCCAGAGCCAGCCCTGCTCCTTCTTCAGGGGCCAGCACTGGAGACCTGGACACTTCTCCACACGGCTTTGGGCCAGATGCTCACATCCCTTTGAACTTCCCAAAGAAAGAGCCCATGGGGGGATCCCAGCTGGGCTCCACAAACCTCCCAAAGACCCCATGGGGGGATCCCAGCTGGGCTCCACAAACCTCCCAAAGACCCCATGGGGAGATCCCAGCTGGGCTCCACAAACCTCCCTGACTTCTGAGGAATGGGCATTGTCTCCCTTCTCCCTGTCCTGTGCTGTCCCCTCGTGCTCGCTCCCGGCTGTGGGGTGGGCAGTGGGGGATGTACCTGGGCCCTGGCAGAGGAACCTGGTCCAGGGCTCTGCAGCCGTTCCCGTTCCCCTTCCTGCCAGCCCTGGCTCCTGCAGCTGGGATGTGGCAGAGCAGCAGTTCCTGCAGCACAGGAGGTGTCTGGGGGAGCTGGAAGCCTTTCTGCAGCTTGGTGTTTCTTTGCTCTCAACAGCTNCGTGTGGCTCTGCACAACGCCAGCACAGCCGGGAGTCACGTTCCGTCGGGGCTGAGGCACCAGCAGGAAGCTGAGGCGCTCCCACTGCTTTTCCCTGTCCTAGGGAAGCCAGGAGCTGCTCTGAGTCACCC
The DNA here is from genome assembly GCA_013400495.1 of Nicator chloris. Taxonomy (NCBI): domain Eukaryota; kingdom Metazoa; phylum Chordata; class Aves; order Passeriformes; family Pycnonotidae; genus Nicator; species Nicator chloris. Next base: position 100,159 of record WAAE01003095.1, read on the forward strand.
CGGGGTGACCACTGCAGGGTGGGGGTTCTCCTCAGAGCCTGCCCTGCCCACCCAGAGCCAGCCCTGCTCCTTCTTCAGGGGCCAGCACTGGAGACCTGGACACTTCTCCACACGGCTTTGGGCCAGTTCCTCACATCCCTTTGAACTTCCCAAAGAAAGAGCCCATGGGGGGATCCACAAACCTCCCAAAGAAAGAGCCCCATGGGGAGATCCCAGCTGGGCTCCACAAACCTCCCAAAGACCCCATGGGGAGATCCCAGCTGGGCTCCACAAACCTCCCAAAGACCCCATGGGGAGATCCCAGCTGGGCTCCACAAACCTCCCTGACTTCTGAGGAATGGGCATTGTCTCCCTTCTCCCTGTCCTGTGCTGTCTCCTCGTGCTCGCTCCCGGCTGTGGGGTGGGCAGTGGGGGATGTACCTGGGCCCTGGCAGAGGAACCTGGTCCAGGGCTCTGCAGCCGTTCCCGTTCCCCTTCCTGCCAGCCCTGGCTCCTGCAGCTGGGATGTGGCAGAGCAGCAGTTCCTGCAGCACAGGAGGTGTCTGGGGGAGCTGGAAGCCTTTCTGCAGCTTGGTGTTTCTTTGTTCTCCACAGCTAAAAAAAAGCAGGAATTTTCTTCTGTGTGGCCCATGGGCTCTGCTTGTGGATTTCCAAAGGGGTTTGGAGGTTCAGAGAGCAGACAGAGGTTGCTGCAGGGAGGAGGGATCAGTTTTGCTGAGCAGGAAACTTCCGTGGAGTGATTTTGTTCTTGGAATGAGGAACGGCACTGTTGGGAAATCCACGCTGCAGAGGATGTTCTGAGGGGCTTGTGCCTCTCCTGCTCCAGGCCGTGTGTGCAGCTGGAGCAGCCCCAGCCCTGGCTGACTTTCAGGGCAGATTAGGAAACCTAATTGGATCCAAATGCCCTGATCTGGCTCCTCTGGCCGTGGAGCATCTGAGACCCCACGGGTGATTTAAAGTGCTCGGTGCCTCTGGTGCAGGGCTGGGTCGCACAGGTGAGGGCTTGGACAGGGCTTTGCTCTGGAGAAGGAAAGCAGCACTTTGGAGGGGATTAACCTTTTGCTGAAGAAACTCCAGCCAAGGGTGTGTCACTGCTGGCAAGGCAAATCTCTGGATGCTCTTGGACACCGTGGTCTGTGCTTTCGTTTGAGGGTGCCTCTGTTCTTAGGATTCCAGCCCTTTATGGGCTGTTAATCCGAGACATCCCTTTCCCACCGGCTCAGGGAAAGGGCAGGGTGGGGAGGGGGGCACTGGCTTTGGCTGCTCCGGGCTTTTGCCTTCCTTGCACCCCTCGACTCGTTCTGATTTCCACTGCCATGGGGAGGAGGCAGAGAGTGCTGGGAGGCTGAGCCGTTCTCCAGGCAGGAATTCACTGTGAGTTTTCCTGAGCACAGCTCAGGAAAGGCAATGCTGTGAGTGATGAATGCTGTGCTGGACTCTCCTGTTTCTGGGGAGCCTTGTGCTCCTGGTGTCCAGGCTCCTCTGGTGTCCCACCTCATCACATCCCTGCAGGGATGTGTCAGGGGTGCAGCAAAGTGCAAGCAAAGCTCTTGGGGACACCTGGAGAGAAGCAGAGCACAGGTTTTGCTGTGAGTGGCTTTCAGTGAGACATTTAGTGAGGGTTTCAGTGTGCCATCAGGTGTCCTGCCTGCCCCTCTGTCCCCCGAGCAGCTCCTGGTGGCCTCTGTCACCCCCGGAGTGTCCAGGGCTGAGCCCTGCTGGAGGAGCCGCCTGTGCACAGCATCTCCTCTGCAAAAAAGGATGAAGAGCTGCTCCAGAAAGCACCACAAAGCTCCTCAGGTCACTCTGGATGTGCTGCAGGACTCGGGGAATGCTGCTTTCCCTTCTGGTGGGGTGTGGTCTGAGAGTGGGGAGAGTTTCCTGTGCTGAGTGAGGCTGACAGAAAGCTGCTGCTGCTGGTGGCAGATACAGGAAGGGTGACACGAGTGGTGACATGAGTGGTGACACAAGTGCTCTGAGTGCTCCCTTGATGACAAAGCTGTTCACAGCTTCGGGTGTCAGAAGTGAATTCCCAGCTCTGGATCAGAGGGGAGAGGTTTGCCCAGGAGGGGCTGCTCAGGCACAAAGCCCAGCTCCCTTGGGAGAGTGCTCCTGCTGGGTTTGTGACATCCCCGTGGAACCCAGGCCTGTCCTTTCCTGGTGCTCCTGCTGGGTTTGTGACATCCCCGTGGAACCCAGGGCTGTCCTTTCCTGGTGCTCCTGCTGGGTTTGTGACATCCCCGTGGAACCCAGGGCTGTCCTTTCCTGGTGCTCCTGCTGGGTTTGTGACATCCCCGTGGAACCCAGAGCTGTCCTTTCCTGGTGCTCCTGCTGGGTTTGTGACATCCCCGTGGAACCCAGGGCTGTCCTTTCCTGGTGCTCCTGCTGGGTTTGTGACATCCCCATGGGATCCAGTCCTGTCCTCCCAGAGATAAATGTGTCCGTGGTGTGGGACACCCACCAGGGACCTGCTCATGAGCAGGAAAGTGAAATCATCCAGACATTGCTTCAAGTGACCCCAAATCACTCAGGTCCTTCCAGGAGGCTCCCAAAACCACAGAGCCCCCACCAGAACTCGGCATCCACAACTCCTGGAGGGGATTTCTTCCCTGGATGTGGATATTTTATTTTTATCCTCGTGTGCAGCTGCTGCTCTGGCAGAAGCTCTGGAGACCCTGGGGCTGGGGGATCTGTGCTGGGGGAAAACACAACAGGAAGGAGGGAGAGCTGCAGCTGAAGCACTCCAGGAAGGCATTTAATGAACCCAGAAATGTGACAGCCCCAGGGATAATCCGTGTGCAGGACGGGTCCTGCTGCTCCAGTGCTCCAGCCCTGCCTGGGTTATATTTGGTGGTGGGTCTGGGCAGGGTTTCCTTTCCTGCCCTTGTGCCTGTTCTGGTTTGCTGTGAGGAATGAGGGGCTGGGGACCATCCTGGGTTTGCTGGGGATGGGCAGGGGGAGGCTCCCTCCCCGTGGAAGGTGAATTGTGCAAACTGAGGCGGGTCTGGTGGGACACTGAATGTTCCTGTCTCACATTTCTGGCGTGGCAGGGAGGTGCCACAGCCCTGCAGCATCCTCCTGCTAAAAACGGCTGCTGGCCCAGCCCTGCTGCTGCTGCACGGGGTGTCCAGGACAGCTCGTGTCCAAGGCCCCTCCCGGGAATGTGGGGTGGCTCAGGGATGTGTGACGTGACCTTGGCCACCCTCTCCTGCTCCATGAACAGCCTGCCCAGGCCGGGGTGGCATCCCTGTCCCTCGGGATTGAAGAGCTCTGGGTGTGACACTTGGGGACAGGGTTTGGTGGTGGCCTTGGCAGTGCTGAGGGAATGGCTGGACTTGGCGATCTTGGAGGGCTTTTCCAGCCCAAACAATTCCCTCAGCCTGGGATTTCAAAGGGTCGGGTTGCTCAGGCAGGGCCGGGGTTTGAAACGCTGGGTGCAGCAAAGCCGAAAGCCCGGAGCTGCCGGGGGCAGGGAATTGTGAGCCGGGGGCTGCTGCTGGCTCCGGGCTCGGGACGTGTCTGGGCAGTGACATCCCCCGGGGCTCTGCAGCTCGGCAGGGGCCAGCCTGGGAGCACCGGAGAGCCCAGCAGGAGCAGCCGGACGAGCAGGAACAGCCGAGCCCCGTGCCTGGAATGTGGTGCCTGGGGCACGGTGTCACTTGTCCTGTCACTTCTCTCAGCCCACGTGCTGATGGGGCTGGCTGCGAATGTTTCCCTGTGCTGAGGAGAATTTCGCGGCAGAATGAAAACAAACAGTGCAAGTTTTCCATTTGGAGGGATTGTTTTCACTGAAAAGTGAGATTTTCTGTTCTCTTGCCTGATCACGTTTTTGATGCAAAGTGGAAGTTTTCCAGTTTTTCATCTTGTCAAAAAGTCAACAGCTCTGAAAAGTAGATTTATTCCAGCAAAATACTTTCAGGCTGGAGCTTTTTCTTCCCAACTCCTTTTCAGCCAGCTCAACTCATTTTTGGGTTGGGGTTGGATGTCTGCTCATCTGAGTGCCTTCACACAGAAATCCTTGTCCCATATTAGAGAGCGGAATTTTAGTGAAAACAGAAAAAAGCACAAAGCAGAAGAGTCTCCATTCTGTTATTAAAAACCTGCTGGGCACTGCCCAGGCTCCCCAGGGAACGGGCACGGCCCCAGAGCCCCAGGAGCCTTTGGACAGGGGTGCCCAGGGGGGATTTTGGGGGGGTCTGGGCAAGGACAGCGGTGGACTGGGTGATCCTGGGGGTCCTTCCAGCTCGGGCCGTTCCCTGGGTGTGATTTCCAGTGGAACACGTGCTGTGTGGCTGTTCCCGGTGCCCCGGGGGCCGGGAGCGGCTGTTCTCCATCTGTTTCCATCAGATGGAGCTGTGGCTGTGCGCTGGGTTTCCCTTCCTTGCTCGCAGTGTCCCGGCTGTCGGGGAGGATATTCCCGTGCCAGCTCCCCTCCAGGTGCCGGGGCTCGCTCGCACGGAGCCGGGCGGGTCCCTGCCCTGCCTGCGGGGGACACGCTCCCGCTGTCCCCGCTGCCACCGGGGTCGCAGGCGGGACAGTGCGGGCTCTGTGTCCCGTGTCAGCAGCCTCGGCAGCGGGGCTGTCCTGAAACCACCCCCGTGCCCTGGGGGCGGGCAGGGCCGGGAGGGCGGCGGGCAGGGCTCAGAGGGAAGGGAGGACGCTGTTCCTGCCCTCGGTGCTGAGCGCTGAGGAGGGGACACGTCTGCAAACAGCAGCGCTGGCAACCCCGGCCTTAATGGGACTTTGGTCCTACAAATGCCTTTAGGAAGGAATTGTTCCCTGTGATGGGGCAGGCCTGGCACAGGTGCCCAGAGCAGCTGTGGCTGCCCCTGGAGCCCTGGCAGTGCCCAAGGCCAGGTTGGACATGGGGGCTGGAGCAGCCTGGGACAGTGGGAGGTGTCCCTGCCATGGGACAGTGGGAGGTGTCCCTGCCATGGGACAGTGGGAGGTGTCCCTGGGACAGTGGGAGGTGTCCCTGCCAGGGCTGGGGTGGCACTGGATGGGCTCTGAGCTCCCTCCCAACCCAACCCATCCCATTCTGGGGTTCTGTGCAGCTCTGACTGCTGTGCCAGGGTTGGGCTTCTCTGACTTCCCCCCACGGGGCCGTCCCAGCCTTGCCCGTGCTGGGCTGAGCCCTCGTGGCTGGGGCAGAGCCTGCACGGTGCCATCACACGTGGGCACAGCTGCCTCAGGGCTCTGAGCAGCTTCAGGCTGAGCACTGGGCCGGGCTCTGTGCCCAGCTCAGCCTTTGAGAAGGCAGGACCCCAGGAGGGTCACCTGGGAACATCTGGGGACTGCTGCGGGCTTGGAGAATTCCCTGCTTCTGCCAGCAGGAGCTGCAGGAAGAGCTGGGAGCTCCAGAGGTGCCTGTCCACCCCTGCTGGGCTCGGCTGTTGTTTCTGGGCTGGCCCAAGGCCTGTGGGGCAGGAAGCTCTGGGGGCTGAACTGCGCTCTGTGACTTGCCCAAGTCAGGCAGGGAGGTGTCCACACCCCGCTCCTCGCTGGGACAGGGAACTGGGCAGGACAGGGAGCTGCTCTGGGTGGGCTGGGTGTCACTGCTGGGGACAGCCGGAGCCTGGTGTGGGATGGTGGCTCCGGGGCAGAGTGCTGGGTCAGGGGCACCCTGGGGCTCGGCAGGGCTGGGCTGGGAGCTGCTGTCCCCTCTCCAAAGCGGGATGGGCTCAGCACTGGTCCCTGCAGCACCCCCAGGTGTGGGAGGTGCTGGGAGCCTGGGCCCTGGGGCGCCTGCAGGCGCTGCCCCTGTGCGTGCTGCGAGCACTGAGGTTTCCTGGGGAAAGGATTCTGGGGGGCTGTGGCAGCAGCAGGGCAGGAGGCGGATGTGGAGCCACTGCTGAACGTCTTGCCCTTTGCATCCTGCTTCATCTGCACTGCAGTGCAGGGCACTGTGTCTCCCAGGGGGAAAAATGCCCAGAAATTCCACAGACCCTTCAATATGGTTTCTGTTTTACAGCGAGACAAAAAGGGGCCCTTTGTGTGAGGGCTGAAAGGAACAGCCCAGTCCCACAGCCTCCCCAAAAGCTTAATGTCAACTATTTGCCTCCTTGTGCTTTCTCATAAACAAGCAAGTGCTTTCTCCTGAATTTCTGTGCTCTGGTGGCTGCCCCAGCTCGGTGTTCCCCGTTTGGTGGCTCCCGTGGCAGGGACACGTCCCTGCTGTCATCTCCCAGCCAGGCTGTGCCCTGCAGGAGGGCTGGGGTGGCTGGGGGGACGCAGGGAGTACAGGAAAGGCGACCAAAGCTGGGCTTGGGGAGAAGAGAGAACCTTGAGCAGAGTTTAATTCAAGACTCTGCTGCTTGTCTGCCGGCAGGGGTGAGCTCCTGCTGCCAGATCTGAGCTGGAGCAGCAGCAGCAGCCTGGTGAATCCCCATCTACACCAGCCTGGCCAGGACCCGTTCCTGCTCCTGCTGGGACATCCCTGTCCCGGGCCAGCCGCTCCCCTGCCCTTGTGGCTGTCAGAGGAGCAGCAGCAGCAGCCGGGAGCCGCCCCTGCTGCTCTGGGGCTCTTTGTGTGGGCGCTGGAGCGTCTGGGGTGCAGCAGCACCAAGTTCTGTCCTGAGCCCCCCTTCCCTTTGTGTGTGTTCTCTCTGGAGCCTCTGGGGTGCTCTGCCCTGAGCCCCCCTTCCCTTTGTGTGTGTTCTCTCTGGAGCCTCTGGGGTGCTCTGTCCTGAGCCCCCCTTCCTTTGCTGTTTGTGTTCTCTTCCCCTTCCCAGAGAGAACAAACCCGGGGTGCAGGGAGGGCTGAGGATGGGTCTGCAGAGGACAGAGCTGTGCTGAGGGCGAGGGGCAGCAGCCCTGAGTGCCCACGGCTCAGTGCCCCTCTCCTGGCCTCGGCTGCTGTGTGTCCCCAGGGGTGCTGTCACTGCCCCCAGGAGCGCTGTCCCTGCCCCAGGGGTGCTGTCCCGGTCCCCAGGAGCGCTGTCACTGTCCCCAGGGGCACTGTCCCAGGAGTGAGGGGGCCCGGGGCAGGAGCGCTGTGACTGTCCCAGGGGTGCTGTCACTGTCCCCAGGAGCGCTGTCACTGTCCCAGGGGCACTGTCACTGTCCCCAGGGGCACTGTCCCAGGAGTGCTCTCACTGTCCCCAGGAGCACTGTCACTGTCCCCAGGGGCGCTGTCACTGTCCCCAGGGGCACTGTCACTGTCCCCAGGAGCACTGTCACTGTCCCAGGGGCACTGTCACTGTCCCCAGGAGCGCTGTCACTCTCCCCAGGAGCGCTGTCACTGTCCCCAGGAGCACTGTCACTGTCCCCAGGGGCACTGTCACTGTCCCAGGGGTGCTGTCACTGTCCCCAGGAGCACTGTCACTGTCCCAGGAGTGCTCTCACTGTCCCCAGGAGCACTGTCACTGTCCCAGGGGCACTGTCACTGTCCCCAGGAGCGCTGTCACTGTCCCCAGGGGCACTGTCACTGTCCCAGGGGCACTGTCACTGTCCCTGGGCGTGCACTGCCTGTGTCCTGCTGCTGCTGGGGAAACCCTCAGGCTCCCTCCTGCTCTCCCACTGCCACTTTCCAGCCCTGGGGCTTTTTGGGGGCTGCTCCCAGGGTCTGAGCGTGGCTCCTGGGCTCGGTGAGGGGTGTGATCCACTGGGGTTCCTTCCCACCTCAGCACCTGTTGGGCAGTGCTGGGGAGTGTGCAGCCCCCTGGCCTGGGCAGGACCTTGGCTCTGCAGCCAGCCCAGTCAGCCCTGGCTCCATTCCCGGTGGATCCAACGGGCCCTGGAGGCAGAGGATGGGCCCTTGTCCACTCCACCCGAGGTTGGGTCCAGCCTGTCCCGGAATAGACAGGGATAAAATACTTGTTGAGCTCTTTGTTCCTTCTGTTGGCTTTTCACTGTAGCCCTAGCACCTAGACCAGGTTTTTCACCTTCCCTGGAATCTGTCCTGGGATCCTGACTGCCCAAATCTGCCGTGCTGCCTCTTGTGTGGATCTGTGCCTGCTGCTCCCCTTTCAGAGCCTGTGATCCTCTCCTTCCATCTCCATCACACAGCCCCAGTTCACACACACAGGGAGGAGCTTGGCTGGGGAGCTGCTCGTGCAGGACTTCAAACAGTGGAACCAGATGAATGAATAAAGGGGATTTTTGTTGCTCTTATCCTTTCATCAGCTGGATTTGGTTCCCAGCAGTTGATTTTGCAATTGCTGTTCCATCTTTGTGCTCAGGGTCAAATTAAAACCCTGCTGGAGACGGGAGCAAAGTGCTGTGGAGTTGTACAGGACAAGGGAGGGCTGAGTTCTGCTTCTGGCGAAGGAGCACCGGGTTCTCCTCCTTTTGCTTCTGCTGAGAGGTTGGAAAGCCGTGGGTGGGAGCCTTGGAGGGAGGAGGTCTCTGTCCTGAGGATGCCCAACCCGTGCAGGCCAAGAAGGGAAATGCAGCACTGAGGTGTTGCCAGCAGTGCCCGTCAGCCTTGCTGGCCCCCAGGCTGGGGGCAGGGGGGACATCAGCTGCTGCCTCTTCCCAGGGGAGCCCAGGGGCTTTCTGGGCTCAGCCTCCTCCCCTCGGCTGTAGGAAGGGGAGATGTTTCAGAGGGAATGAAAACCCCGTGTCAGGGGGGCTTTGTGGAGCCACCAGCGTTGGAAGAGGCCTCTGAGGCTGCAGCCGTGGGTGTCACAGTGCCACCCTCCCCCAGGGCCCCGCTGCTGCTGGGGTGACACCCCAGGCAGGACCTGTCCCCCAGCCTGGAGCCCAGGCTGCAGGGCTGTGTGGGTGCCCTGGGTGCAGGGCTGTGTGGGTGCCCTGGGTGCAGGGCTGTGTGGGTGCCCTGGGTGCAGGGCTGTGTGGGTGCTCTGGGTGCCCTGGGTGCAGGGCTGTGTGGGTGCCCTGGGTGCCCTGGGTGCCCTGGGTGCAGGGCTGTGTAGGTGCCCTGGGTGCAGGGCTGTGTGGGTGCCGTGGGTACAGGGCTGTGTGGGTGCCCTGGCTGCAGGGCTGTGTGGGTGCCCGGGCTGCAGGGCTGTGTGGGTGCCCTGGGTGCCCTGGGTGCCCTGGGTGCAGGGCTGTGTGGGTGCCCTGGGTGCAGGGCTGTGTGGGTGCCCTGGGTGCAGGGCTGTGTGGGTGCTCTGGGTGCCCTGGGTGCAGGGCTGTGTGGGTGCCCTGGGTGCCCTGGGTGCCCTGGGTGCAGGGCTGTGTGGGTGCTCTGGGTGCAGGGCTGTGTGGGTGCCCAGGCTGCAGGGCTGTGTGGGTGCCCTGGGTGCAGGGCTGTGTGGGTGCCCTGGCTGCTCCTGCCTCCCACGGGAGCCACGGGTGGGATGTCCTGGGCTGTGTCTGTACCTCTGTCTGTACCTCAGGCCGCGGTACCCCAGGCAGGGGTGTGGGAGCCACGTGGCCAAAGCCAAGGGAAGGGGAGGGGGCCCGGGGCCTGGCAGCAGGGACTGGTTAAAAACAAATGAAGGAACAGAGGGAGGAATATTGCTAATGACTGGGATTTTCAGAACCAGAAAATAAAAGCTTGTTCTTTCGCAGAGGTCCCTCTGCAGCCTGTCATTTCATTTCCCCCATTTGCTTTTCCTGCCTGCTCTGGGCCCTGTCAGGACCCCCTGATTTACAGGCGACAGCTCTGGCTCTTTGGCAGGCCAGGCTCTCTAAATAGAAGAGTGTGAAAGCTGTCCTGCTGCCAGCAGCTCTGGGGGCTGAGCTCAGGGGCTGTGCCATGAGGCAGAGTGCTGGGTGCTTTCTGACTCCAAGGGCTCTCAGGAGAGCCCCCTCCCTCCTTCCCCCGGGGAGGGTTTTGCCTGTGTTACCCCAACCTCTGCTCCTGCAGCGGGATGATGGAGCAGAGCAGGCAGGAATGTTTCATTGGTGTTTGCTCTCTGCTGCCCAGCCCTGTGCTGGCCCTGCAGGGCTCAGCTCTGCTCCTGCAGCTGGGTGATGGAGCAGAGCAGGCAGGAATGTTTGCCCTGTGTGTGCTCTGTGCTGCCCAGCCCTGTGCTGGCCCTGCAGGGCTCAGCTCTGCTCCTGCAGTGGGATGATGGAGCAGAGCAGGCAGGAATGTTTCATTGGTGTGTGCTCTGTGCTGGCCCTGCAGGGCTCAGCTCTGCTCCTGCAGTGGGATGATGGAGCAGAGCAGGCAGGAATGTTTGCCCTGTGTGTGCTCTCTGCTGCCCAGCCCTGTGCTGGCCCTGCAGGGCTCAGCTCTGCTCCTGCAGCTGGGTGATGGAGCAGAGCAGGCAGGAATGTTTGCCCTGTGTGTACTCTGTGCTGCCCAGCTCTGTGCTGGCCCTGCAGGGCTCAGAACCACCAGGCACAGCTCTGTTGAGCAAGGCTTTAGCTCCAGGGCTTGCTCTCAGGCTTTGTTTTATTCTCATCATGAAAAGGTAAAGGAAAGGAGCCAAATGAAGCCTCCCACAGTGGCAGTGATACAGCACAGTCTGCTGAGGAGGTCAGTTGATAATTATGGCTGAGGTTTGGGGAAGCCTGAGCAGCTCTCAGCACGTGCTTTAGGCTCTGGCTGATGAGAAGCTGTGTTCTCTGTGTGATGATACTCCTGGGAATCTCTGGTCTGTCTTTGGTGGGAGTTTTTTGGATGCTGTTAAAAAGTGTGGACCTTTGCCTGTCGATGTCCCAGTGTTAACTGGGATTTAAAGGGGGCCATGTGTGTCCCCCCTCTCCCAGAAATCAGAATTCTATAATGAACCATAAAATTTTGCCCGTTTTCAGATCACAAAAGGGTCATTGTTTGAGCAAGGGGTCTTTTACACTCTGCTCTCCAGCGGGGGCTCCTGTGGAGCCCCAACACCCTGAGCCTGATTTACAGCCTGGCTGGGCTGAGCCTGGGGCTGCTGCTACTGCCAGAGCAGGGGGGAGCAGGCTCAGGGAGTGCTGGCTCTGCTCTGGCTGCTGCTGAGCCACAGCTGGATGCAGGGGGCAGCTGGTGGTGCACAACGGAGGCGTTTTGATTCGAGTTTTGGACTGGAGCAGAGAATCTCAGACTGGCTTGGGCTGGGAGGGACCTTAAAGGTGCCACCCCTGCCACGGCAGGGACACCTCCCACAGACCAGGGGGCTCCAAGCGCTGCCCCCCTGGCCTTGCAGAGAAGGGCACAAAGTGCCCGCAGGTGTCTGCAGGGGCTGGGCTGGCTCCGGGGCTGCTCCGTGCTGTCCTTTGGCTGGCTCTGGGCAGCTCTGAGGCCCAGCCATCCTCTCCTGGAGTCTCGTGCTGCCAGCCCAGGGTGGGAGCTCCCACAGCCCTGCAGGGTCACGGCTGCAGCTGGTTTTGCATCCTTCCAGTCACGCCGAGGGGACGCAGAGCTCAATGTCCTGCAGAGCCTGGGAGCAGCTCATGCCCAGGGGTGAAAGCTGCCAGACTGAACCCTTGGAATGGCTGCCTGCTGTGGGGGCCTGGCTCATCTCGGGTGCCACAGCCTGGAGGGAACATCCCAGTGCCACCCGTGCCCCAGGGCCTCAGGCAGACCCCGAGGTGGCGTCGGGCTGGGACAGGGGTGTGTGGGAGCATTTCCCCCTGCAGCAGGTCCTGATCCCTCGGCGTGGACACCTCCAGAAACACAGGCACCAAGGCTGGAAATGATGGCCAGCAGCCGCTTCTGCCCTGGCTTCTTTGGGTCTCGATGCAGAGTAGCCACAGGCACTGCTGTCCCTCGGGGCTGTCCCTTGGCGCTGTCCCTCGGCGCTGTCCCCAAAGCCGTGGCTGAGCCCTGTGCGGCCCCTGGCTCCCAGCAGCGTCCCTGGTGCCACCACAGGGCTCCTGGGTGACCCTTCCCGGGCTCCTGGGTGACCCTTCCCAGGCTCCTGGGTGACGCTTCCCAGCTCCTGGGTGACCTTCCCAGCTCCTGGGTGACCCTTCCCAGGCTCCTGGGTGACCCTTCCTGGGCTCCTGGGTGACCCTTCCCGGCTCCTGGGTGACCCTTCCTGGGCTCCTGGGTGACCCTTCCCGGCCCCTGGGTGACCCTCCCCGGGCAGGGGAGCTGGCGGGACGCCGCCTGTGCCCTCACGCTGTGTTTTTGCCTTGCAGGGGATGTGCTGCCCTCGCCCAACGTGGGGCTGCCCAGCGCCCTGGTGCCCCGGGAGCCCCCCGGGCCGGCCTACGTGACCCACACGGGCCGGCTGGTGAAGCTGCTGGCACAGGAGGGGCCGGGCAGGGCCGGCCCCGCTCCGCCCCGACCCCGCACGGAGCCCCGCACGGAGCCCCGCACGGAGCCCCGCGCCCAGCGCGGCCCGGGCGNGCCCGCGGCGATGCCCGGGGCGATGCCCGGGGCGATGCCCGGGGCGATGCCCGCGGCGATGCCCGGGGCGATGCCCGGGGCGATTCCCGGGGCGATGCCCGCGGCGGTTCCCGCGGCGATGCCCGGGGCGATGCCCGCGGCGATGCCCGCGGCGATGCCCGCGGCTCCCGCCTCGGCACCACCCAGCGTTTGCCACAGGATCATTTTCGCGAGAAAACCTCCCTCGGCCGGGCCGGCCCGGAGCAACGCGGCGCGTTCCGGCCGGAGGGAGTGACGCGGCTGCGGCTGGAGCCAAGGACAGGCAGGAGATGCTCCTGGGGGTTTTCCAGGCTCCATTAAACTTCCCCTGCGAGCAGCGTTTGACTCTTGGAGTCTTTTCCTAAAAGGCTGGGTGGAATGAAAGCAGAAGGGGGTGGAAATGCGTCCTGTTCTCTGCTCTCGGGGCTGGAGCGAGCCACAGCCTCTGCATTTGAAATAAAATGTTGAACTTGTGATGGTGGAAAAAAATTGACCCTTTTCTTTTTTTTTTTTTTTTCCTGTCAAAAAGAAATTTGCTTAAGGAAGCCGTTTGTCCTGGAAAACCCTGCTGGAGTTGTAAACAACTTATGTGATAATCATGAGTATTTTCTGCTGCATCCAGTGTGTGCTTCCTGCTGCTCCTGGGGTTTGGGCTGCTGTGGGACCGGTGCCACTTGGCTGCTGAGTGCTTTGGGAAAAGTGTTTGGCTTCTGCAGGGAAAAAATGTGAAGAATGAGAAAATGTGGCAAAAAAAAAAAAAAAAAAAAAAAAGGAGAAACTACCACTCTCTGGGGCTGGATAAATAAACTTGTTCCCTGCTCTATTTTGAGCCTGGTCCCTCTCCCTGTGCCTGCAGCACGTCACGAGCCCCGTGCTCAGGAGTGGCCCTGCCAACCCCCAGTGCTGGTCACGAGCACAGAACGGGGAACAGATAAATAAGGAAATAAACAAGGAAATAAATAAGTAAATAAATAAAGCTCCCTTTCCAGCTCTTCCCTGGGGCTTTGCTCGGGGAACTCTGGAGAGGGACCCAGCCAAGTGCAGCCTCCCTGCTGGGGCCCGGGGGCTGTGTCCTCCCGGCTGTGACGGGGGGACTGTCCCCTGCCCCTCCTGGGGACACAGCCCCGCGCTGGGCAGTGCATCCCAGGGCTGTCCGTGGCTGGTGGGATGGGAGCCCCCGGCCGAGGCTGGCGGGTTTGCTGCTCAGTCCCGCATTCCCAGGGCAGCGGGGAAGGCGCCGATTTCCCGATTTCCCGGTTTCCCTCCAGGGCTGCTGTCAGCCAGCCCTGCCCGTGCCGGGGATGCTGGAGCCTCTGGGAGTTGTTTGTGCTTGCTCAGGGGTGGGCAGAAGGCGAACACCCCTTCTCCTTCTCCTTCTCCTTCTCCTTCTCCTTCTCCTTCTCCTTCTCCTTCTCCTTCTCCTTCTCCTTCTCCTTCTCCTTCTCCTTCTCCTTCTCCTTCTCCTTCTCCTTCTCCTTCTTTCTCCTTCTCCTTCTCCTTCTCCTTCTCCTTCTCCTTCTCCTTCTCCTTCTCCTTCTCCTTCTTTCTCCTTCTCCTTCCCCTTCCCCTTCCCCTTCCCCTTCTCCTTCTCCTGGCTGCACGGAGGCTTTTCCGGGGGGGGGCCGGTTCTGGTTAAAGCATTTTCAGCCTGCGCCTCCTCACCCCTCAGGTGGATGGCCAGAGCTATTTGCAGGCAGTTCTGCGGCAGGAAATGGTGTAGGAAAAGGTTGGAATCATCCCTGCAGAGGCGGGAACGGTGGCTGGGGTGGCTGAGAAACATCCCCGTTTCTCTTTAGTGCGTGGAAGTGTTTCCACGAGTGCTGTGGGGAGGTGTCCCAGGACACCCCCGTGACTGTCCCTGCAGGTGGGGAACCTGAGAAAACCTCTTCATGCCTGCTGAGCCTGAGCCCGGGGTGCTGGAAGCCTCTTGGAGGAGTCCTGGCCCTCAGCTGAGCCAGGGCAAAGCTGAGGCAGCCTGACCCGGGCTTTGCTGAGTCACTGGTATCACAGAGCAGAGGCAAAGCTGCCGTTTCCGTGCGAGGATTCCCTCCCCGAGCACTGCTCCATCCTCCAGGACACAGAGCTGCCCTGTTCCTGTCCCAGCACTGGTGCTGGGAGCAGCTGTGCTGCTGCAGCTCTCCCAGTGACTCTGCCTCAGTAGGAGCTTGGTATGATGTCAATGCTTCGAGTGGGTGAAGCAGAGGAGGCAAAAATAGACATTTAGACATTTTTCCAGTTGAGCCTTTTCAGAAAGGAATATTTATAGCCCGGTGCCTGAACACAGGCTGTCTTTGTGAACCTGCTGCCCAGTGCAGCACAGCACAGCACAGCACAGCCCAGCCCAGCCCTGCACTGCCCAGCACAGCACAGCCCAGCCCAGCCCTGCACTGCCCAGCACAGCACAGCCCAGCCCAGCCCTGCACTGCCCAGCACAGCACAGCCCAGCCCAGCCCTGCACTGCCCAGCACAGCACAGCCCAGCCCAGCCCTGCACTGCCCAGCACAGCACAGCCCAGCCCAGCCCTGCACTGCCCAGCACAGCACAGCCCAGCCCAGCCCTGCACTGCCCAGCACAGCACAGCCCAGCCCAGCCCTGCACTGCCCAGCACAGCACAGCCCAGCCCAGCCCTGCACTGCCCAGCACAGCACAGCCCAGCCCAGCCCTGCACTGCCCAGCACAGCACAGCCCAGCCCAGCCCTGCACTGCCCAGCACAGCACAGCCCAGCCCAGCCCTGCACTGCCCAGCACAGCACAGCCCAGCCCAGCCCTGCACTGCCCAGCACAGCACAGCCCAGCCCAGCCCTGCACTGCCCAGCACAGCACAGCCCAGCCCAGCCCTGCACTGCCCAGCACAGCACAGCCCAGCCCAGCCCTGCACTGCCCAGCACAGCACAGCCCAGCCCAGCCCTGCACTGCCCAGCACAGCACAGCCCAGCCCAGCCCTGCACTGCCCAGCACAGCACAGCCCAGCCCAGCCCTGCACTGCCCAGCACAGCACAGCCCAGCCCAGCCCTGCACTGCCCAGCACAGCACAGCCCAGCCCAGCCCTGCACTGCCCAGCACAGCACAGCCCAGCCCAGCCCTGCACTGCCCAGCACAGCACAGCCCAGCCCAGCCCTGCACTGCCCAGCACAGCACAGCCCAGCCCAGCCCTGCACTGCCCAGCACAGCACAGCCCAGCCCAGCCCTGCACTGCCCAGCACAGCACAGCCCAGCCCAGCCCTGCACTGCCCAGCACAGCACAGCCCAGCCCAGCCCTGCACTGCCCAGCACAGCACAGCCCAGCCCAGCCCTGCACTGCCCAGCACAGCACAGCCCAGCCCAGCCCTGCACTGCCCAGCACAGCACAGCCCAGCCCAGCCCTGCACTGCCCAGCACAGCACAGCCCAGCCCAGCCCTGCACTGCCCAGCACAGCACAGCCCAGCCCAGCCCTGCACTGCCCAGCACAGCACAGCCCAGCCCAGCCCTGCACTGCCCAGCACAGCACAGCCCAGCCCAGCCCTGCACTGCCCAGCACAGCACAGCCCAGCCCAGCCCTGCACTGCCCAGCACAGCACAGCCCAGCACAGCACAGCCCCCTGACCCTCGGGTGTGTGCAGGCAGCGCCGAGCCCCTGCCAGGGGAGCCTCTGTGTCCCTGGACGTGCTGAGGTGTTCCCAGCCCAGGCACGGGGCACCCGCGGGGATCTCGGGGGGCTCTGGGGCTGCATCCCTGCCTGCAGACTGCCCTGCTCATCTGCAGGGCAGGGTGCAGCCCGCTGGGCTCTGAGCCTGCATTTGGGGGTTGACTCTGGAGCATGAGGATGGCGATGAGGGAGGTGTGCTCAGATCGCTCACTGCTGGGTGTGGGAGCTCCCAGTCTCTGCATTTCACTTCACCTCTGCTTCCTCACCTGGGGAATTTGGGTCAAGGGCTTCCCCACACAGTTTTGAAGTGCTTTGAGACCTTCTCAGGGTGTTGTTTCACCTCTCCAGGTCTGATCCTGCTTGCGAGGAGCTTTGGGGTGTTCTCACGAGCTCAAGCTCTCCCGGTCCTGCTCTCTCCCTGCCTCAGCAGGAAGGGGAGCCTGGGTGTGGGTGGCAGGTGAGGAGGGTCCAAAGGTCAGGCCTGGCTCTCCACAGCCGTGGGAGAGCTGTGGGAGCTGCACTTTCCACCAGGTTGTGCTGCTGCCCCTGGCCAGAGGTGCTGGGTGGGTCTGGCAGCCCTGGGCTGGTGCCCTGCAGGGCTGTGCCCCGTGGTGTGCTCAGGGGGGCTGCCTTGGACACTTGGATTTGGGCATTCTGGACACCTCGGAGAGCAGCTAATGGAGGCAGAACCCTGACTGCTGCGGGGGCAAAACTCCCAGATCTCTGTGGTGGGGAAAAGCTTTGTGGCAGGAGGGTGGGGCTGATAATGCCTGAGAGGCTCTGCAGGTGGGTTCAGGGCCCTGCAGGGTCACTCCTCTGGGATCCAGGGGGATTTAACTCTTGCACCTCAATGGCAGGAAAATAATCCTGATGGGCAGCGGGTTAAAGCCTGACTCGCTGTGCCCTGCAGCTCCTTTTGGACGGGGAGCCTCCAAAACGTGGCCAGAAATCTCCATCTGGCCTCCAAGTGCTTTTCCTCCAGCCTTGGGCTGACCCCTGGCATGTTCTCCAGGCTGCTGGAGTGGGACAGAGCCCAGCTTTGTGCCAGCTCCCCAGGCTCCCCACGCTGGCTGCGGGCTCTGAGCCCTCCCTGCCCGGCTCCAGCAGCCTCTGCTGCCTCAGCACTGGCATTTGGAATCCTCCTCTGCTCTGGCAACATCCACAAAGGTCGAGTTTAGGAACAATAGCACTGAAAATCAGTGACTCCTCCTCTAGAAAATGCAGATCAGAAAGTCAGAGAATCACAGAAGGGGTTGGGTTGGGTTGGAAGGGACCTTTGGGAACATCAATTCCACCCCTGCCATGGCAGGGACACCTTCCCCTGTCCCAGGCTGCTCCAGCCCCAATGTCCAGCCTGGCCTTGGGCACTGCCAGGGATCCAGGGGCAGCCACAGCTGCTCTGGGCACCTGTGCCAGGCCTGCCCCATCACAGGGAACAATTCCTGCCCAAGATCCCATCCAGCCCTGCCCTCTGGCAGTGGAAGCCATTCCCTGTGTCCTGTTCCCCCATCCCCTGTCAATTGTCCCTCTCCCTGTTTCCTGCAGCTCCTTCAGGTCCTGGAAGATCACACTGAGGTCACCCCAAAGCTTCTCCTCTCCAGGTGAACACTCCCAGCTGTGCCAGCCTTTCCTCCCAGCAGAGCTGCTCCATCCCTCTGCCCATCCTGGAGCCTCCTCTGGGCTCTGCAGCAGCTCCAGGTCCCTCCTGTGCTGCTCTGGGGCAGCTCTGCAGGTGGGGTCTCACCCGGGCACAGGGGCACAATGCCCCCCTCAATCTCCTGGCTGCTCCTCAGGGTCTGTGCCTGCCCCGGGGGTTTCACAGCGGGATGGCAGCCCAGGCCAGCCCTGCTCCGGTGCCCACAGGTGGCTGCTCTGCTTTCTCTCCCCACACAGGGATGCAGCAGCAGCACATTTCCTGGCAGACAATTGCCGCAGCAATTAAATCAGCATCGATCGCTGGGGGCTGGGAGCGGCTGTGCTGAGAGCCGGGAGCGGCTGTGCTGAGAGCCGGGGTTCTGGGGAGATGAGAACCTGCTGGGGGAGCAGAACCCCTCTGTGGCTGTGCTCAGAGCCCGGGCTCTGGGGAGCTCTGGGGGGGATGAGACCCTGCTGCGGGAGCAGAACCCCTCTGTGGCTGTGCTCAGAGCCCGGGCTCTGGGGAGCTCTGGGGGGGATGAGACCCTGCTGCGGGAGCAGAACCCCTCTGTGGCTGCCAGGGCCGCTCTGGGCCAGGCTCCCCGGGCTGCATTAATGCAAAGTGCAGCCCCGAGAGCACAGACCCTCCGGGTGGGGGCTGATCGCAGCCCGGCGGCTCCAGCCCGGCTGATTCACTCCCCGGTGGATGACCGGGGATGCGGTGCCCGTGCCCTGTGCCCGTGCCCTGTGCCCGTGCCCTGTGCCCGTGCCCTGTGCCCGGCTGTGCAGGGAAAGGCCGCCGGGCACGGCTGTGGCACCGCAGACACGAGTCAGCACTTCCCCAGGGAGCTCTCCCGGAGGATGCCAGAGCCGAGGGTGGGGAATGTCGGGCTGAGGCTGTAAAACCGGGCGGGGCAGTGCCCGGCTGCTTGCCGTGACCTCCTGGTGGCCGCGGGGCCAGGTGAGAGCTGCGGGGCTGCTCCGCCCTCGGCACAGCCCCGGGCAGGGAAAGGCGGCCGAGGAAAGGCTGGGAGAATCCACCGAGGGAAGGTTTTGTGTAGCCTTTGGCTCGGGAAAGAAAACACATCCTGCTTGGACGAGAGAGCTTCTGAGGGAGCTGCTGGTCACTGGGATCAGGGGAGTTCAGAGAGCCTGGTGCTCCCAGGGGCAGCTGGAGCCCTTGCCTGACTCCTAAAAATGCTTTCCACCTGAGAAAGATGTTCTGAGGTGAAACCAGCGGGTTTAGGACCCGGGCTGTCCCTGCCCTGCCACAGTCAGTGCCCTGGGGGCTCCGGGGGTGGCACTGGGCTGTCCCTGGTGCCTCCCGGGAAATCCTCGGGCTGGGGAAGCCTCTGGCACCCCAGGCCTCAGTCCCAGCCTGGCTGTGTTTTCCATTCCTCCTCTTTCCTCAGGGGTTGGAGGGCAGAACACCCAACAAGGCACCGCTTTTTACTTAAATATCTGTTTTACGGGGGGAAATGAATCAGCTGAGTTAAAGCCAAGGCTCAGTGGGACATTCTTGCCCACACACGACCAGGACCCTCCTGGTGACATCCCCGGTGGGGTCAGTCCCAGCTGGGCCACGCGGAGCAGCTCCGGCTCTCACTTGGCTTTGTGCTGACTTGAACCTTAAAATGCTCCATTGCCCAAGTGTGAGGGCCCACCGTGGTCAGACCCAGCCCCTGCTCTGCTCGCTGGCCCGGGCTGAGCAGAGGTTCCTGCTGTTCCCCCACACCGGGACCGAGGTGACATTTCGAAGTGGGCACAGTGAGACCTCACACACAAGTGAATTTCCCTGCAAATTTCGGCCAGGCCCTTTGCTTCCAGCGCTGCAAACGAGGCAGATCAATTATTGTGAAACAGAAAGTGGAAATTCCTGGCTGCCCTGGCTTTGTTCCAGCCTCTAGGTTTGCTGGAAAACATTCCAGCTGATGTACTCCACACAGACTCCCTCTGGGATAAAAGGCATCCCACTGCGTGTTCTCATGCCGATCCCTCCAGCCCACCCCGAGCCCTGCCCACGGTTGTGCTCGTGCTCCTGGGGTGCTGCAGGTGCTGGGGACAGCCTGGGAGCAGCTGGGTGACAGTTCTGAGCTTTGTGCTGTGCCCGGGGCTCTGCACCCCGGCACAGGCACTGCAGGAAGAGATTTTTCCCAACAACTCGGCTTCTTTTCCTGCAGCTGGACAGGCTGGGACTGGTGCAAGTTTTGTGACGAAGAAGCAGAGCCAGGAGTGAGCCCTGCCTGGGAGGGCCATTCCCAGGGTGAGCCCCTGCCCTGCTCCCACCTCCTGCAGGGAGGAGAAACCTTTCCCAGAGTTATGTCACAGCAGGGACGTGCTGAGGAGAGGTTTCACTTCTTCAAACAGCCACGTTTTGGACAATTTCCAGAAGAGTTCTGGTGATGAGTAAGCACTTTTGCCCTGGAAAACTCTTCCTCCCCCCTCCCTGGAGCAGCACAGTTCTCCAGCTCCAAGGGCCACATTGCCTGAATTCCAGGCGAGCCTCCTCCCCTGCCGTCCCCTCCCCGTCCTCCCAGTGCTGACACAGCTTTTGGGGGATGGATCTGGGGGCTGTGGGACCCTCTGCCAGCTCCACATCATTCTCTGGGTGGGGCTGTCCCTCTGGTCCTCTGCCTGGTTGAAATAACCTCCCCCCACAGACCCCCCAGGGATCCTTGACTAGCTCAGGTATTAGGGAGATCTTGGGGGGAACTTAAATCATAGGTGACAGGACAAGGGTATTAGAACAGGCTCTTACCACAGATGGTGATTCGCAGAGATGGTTTTATTCAGGCCTCCTTGGGGGTAACATTCGAGGCAGGAGGGCAGGGGCGAGTGGCCAGGGCAGGATGGTCAAGAGGCGGTGGTAAAGAGAGTGGTAAAGAGCGTGGTAAAGAGAGAGAGGCAGGAAGTCTCTAGGGTTTTATGGACTCTCTAGGATAGATAAGTTTGGCTTTCAGCCAATGCAAGGTCTGGGGGGGAAGGACTATGGGGGAAAGGACCATGTGACTATCTGCCACAGGGGTTCTGGGCAAGCCCATTCCCCCTAGAGGGATACAACACCTGGTGACAAGCTGGGGTCCCCAAGTGCAGCTTCTCTCATAATTTGTCTGAGGTCACCTTACACGGGGTTGTGTCACCTGCTCCTTTCCTTTGGGACAAACCTGGCGTGTCCTGATGATGTCATTGAGGTTGTGGGTGCCCCAACAGCAGCAAGACAAAGCACTCCTGCCCAGCTGGGTGTGGATCCACCCCTGTCCGTGGGACACAGGCTGGGTGTGGATCCATCCATCCATCCATCCATCCATCCATCCATGCCTTCATCCATCCCTCCATCCATCCATCCATCCATCCCTCCATCCATCCATCCATCCATCCATCCCTCCATCCATCCTTGGGCAGGATTTGGGAATGAGCACTTTGGCAGATGTGCTCCCTGCCCTCCCTTTCCCTGTGTCCTTGTGAGATCCCAGGGAGCTCCAGGTGTGTGTCCACAGCCACACATTCCCAGTCCCGTCCTGCTGCACCCAGCACAGCCAGACCTCACCAAGGCCAAACCTGTCTTCTGTTGCTGTGGAGAAACGGGGATTTCGCCCATCAGACCAGCAGAACCCGGTTATTCCATCCTGAGGAGCCCGTGGGGTGCCCAAGGGGAATGGAATTGCTCTGAACCCTTCTTTGTGCCAACTCTCAGGAACATGAAGTTGGAAAAACACGGTCTCAGTTTGTGTCTTTGCTGCTTGCCCGTGGCACAGCATTTTAACTGCAGCAGATAAAAGATGGGTGGGGATGTCGTGGGGATGAGTGGGATGGGAGTGTCTCAGACACTACAGCACTGAAAGTTATTCTCAGGATGACTTTCCATGTGAAGCAGCAGGTTAATTGAACCTGAGCCATGCAGTAGAAATGTGCTGATTCCAACAACATTTTCCAGCAGCAAAAAAAAAAAAAAAAAAAAAAAAAAGGTGAAAATATTTTGTTTGGACAGCCTAGAAACTCCAGCAGAAGGTTTCTGTTCCGTCATTAAATTAATTTCATGTCATGTAGAATGTAGATTTGCATGTGTTGCTGCCATTCGAGGTTGTATCCGTCCTCACACACGCAGTGTGATTCAGGAAAGGCACAGGAGGGACAGGAACCATGAAGTGAAACCCTTTAATGGCCCTAAACGGCGGCCTGCGAGGAAATGCTGCTCCTTGGCAAGCACAAGGATTCCAGCTTTTTGTGCAGAATCAGGAGCAGTCTCTCCCTTCAGGTCAGGATTTCCCAGGCAGTGGAAATTGCAGCTCCCGGCCAGGATGTTGTGTGTGTGTTAATTGTTCCCTGGAGTCGGATGGAGCAGGAGATAACCGGGAGGGGGGCGGGAGAACGGCCCTGCCTGGAGCCATTCACACCCCGGGAGGCCGGGAACAGGGCAGGGAATGCTCAGATCCCGGGGGTGGATCCCGGGGAGGGATCCTGGGGAGGGATCCTGGGGATGGATCCTGGGGGTGGATCCCAGGGGTGGATCCCAGGGGTGGACCCTGGGGATGGATCCTGGGGAGGGATCCTGGGGGTGGATCCTGGGGGTGGATCCTGGGGGTGGATCCCGGGGATGGATCCCGGGGTGGATCCCAGGGGTGGATCCCGGGGTGGATCCCGGGGTGGATCCTGGGGATGGACCCTCAGGATGGATCCCAGGGGCGGACCCCAGGGGTGGATCCCGGGGGTGGATCCTGGGGATGGATCCAGGGGTGGATCCCAGGGATGGATCCCAGGGGTGGATCCCAGGGATGGACCCTCAGGATGGATCCCAGGGGCGGACCCCAGGGGTGGATCCCGGGGGTGGATCCTGGGGATGGACCCTCAGGATGGCTCCCAGGGACGGACCCCGGGGGTGGATCCCGGGGCTGGATCCTGGGGATGGACCCTCAGGATGGCTCCCAGGGACGGACCCCGGGGGTGGATCCCGGGGCTGGATCCTGGGGATGGACCCTCAGGATGGCTCCCAGGGACGGACCCCGGGGGTGGATCCCGGGGGGGAGCCCGGGGGGGATCCTGGGGATGGATCCTCGGGATGGATCCCGGGGACGGACCCTGGGCCCCTCCCAGGCCTGGGGTCGTTGTCACCCCTGCTCCAGCAGTGACAATGGCAGGAGCATTTTCTGACTATTCCATGACAAACTTGTGTTCACCTTGAAAAAGCAGCAGCACCTTCCCAAAAACCTTTCAAGGAGGAAAACAATTTTCTGTTCCTTGTAAGCTGAGCCGGCTTTATCTTCATTTTTCTTCTCCACAAAAGTTTCCATTGTGTCCAAATGCCATTTTCTGTCAAAAAGGGTTTTGATGGAAAATATTTTACTAAATCTGTTTGCGCCTGGTTGAGAGCTGTGCCAAGGAAGAGGGAAGGAGTGAAGCCCGTGAGGCTGCTCCTCGGCACACCAAAGGGAATGTCCCGGACTTCCCACAGCCTCGGGAGGGGTTTGGGTGGTCCTGCCGGAGCCGGGATCATCCCAGCCTCCGGTAAATGCTAAACTAACAAATAAATCTGCTTCACTCAGCAGCCAGAGCCGAGCCTTCGAGCTGGGGGGAAGCTTTTAAATACCAGCAGGCGTATTTTCTTTAAAGGAAGGAAGGATCTCAATTCCAGCATTCTGGCCCAAAATAGACGTCCCTAAGAATAGCCCTTCCCCACGGCAGGGCAGGATGCTGCCAGGAGGACCAGGGGCTGGGGGAAATGAGGAGTGCTTTCCCTGCACAGCTGGAATTGGGAGGTGATGGGGTTCGGCTGTGGCCGGGGGTGGTGTCCCTGGAGCGTCCAGCCCCACGGGGACGGCTCGGAGCTGCTCCCGGAGCCGGGGCTGGGGCAGCCGGGGGCTCCTGGCTGGGGGAGCCGTTCCCAGAGCCCCTCTGTCCCTGCACGGCAGCTCCTGGCCGGGGGAGCCGTTCCCAGAGCCCCTCTGTCCCTGCACGGCAGCTCCTGGCTGGGGGAGCCGTTCCCAGGGCCCCTCTGTCCCTGCACGGCAGCTCCTGGCTGGGGGAGCCGGGGGCTCCTGGCTGGGGGAGCCGTTCCCAGGGCCCCTCTGTCCCTGCACGGCAGCTCCTGGCTGGGGGAGCCGTTCCCAGGGCCCCTCTGCCCCTGCACGGCAGCTCCTGGCTGGGGGAGCCGTTCCCAGGGCCCCTCTGTCCCTGCACGGCAGCTCCTGGCCTCCCCAGGCCTGGTGACAAAGTGTCTGTGCCTTGGGTTCTGATCCTGGAAGGCAAAACTTGGTAAAAAAACATGGGATTTGGAGAAAACTGAGAGGCTGGCTTTGGGGGATGCAGGTGAAAATCCCAGCTCAAACCTCAGCACTGGGGCAAACCTTCACCAAGGAGAGCCCTCAGTGGTTTCCATCCTTTCCTCTTGGTCTGAATGACTTCTGTCTCTCCAACACATGCCAGGATTAACCTCTTCTGCAGGCAGCTCAGCATACAGTCAGAAAACATCGTTTGCTTAAGGTTCTTGAACACCTCTGTCACTTCAGGGGAAGAAGCCCGTGGCTCCATCCCTGGTTTCCATTTCCACAGGGCTCCAGGGGTAAAAGTGTCGTGGAAGATGACAGAAAGTACCAGCAAAATATTTATGTAATGAAATGGTAACGATCGCTCCAAGGCCTGTGGCAGGGCAGGGCCAGAGGAGCCTCTCCTCTTGCTGCAGTGTCACCAGGAGGGACAGGTGTGTCACCGGGAGGGGCAGATGTGCCACTGGGAGGGACAGGTGTGTCACCAGGAGGGACAGATGTGCCACCGGGAGGGGCAGATGTGCCACCAGGGGGGACAGATGTGTCACCAGGGGGGACAGGTGTGTCACCAGGGGGGACAGATGTGTCACCAGGGGGGACAGATGCCCACAGGGCGCTGGCAGGGGCACAGAAAGGGCCTCTGGTGGGAAATCTGAGCTGCCCTTTCCAGCAAAAAAACCCTGACCAACGATCCCAAGTCATTGGCAGGATCTGACCTGATCGCAGCTGTGTTAACTATTCTTCAGCTGGACATGGAAAAAACAGAGGTTTCCCTTTGTTTTGGAGGATAAACATCCTCTGAGCTCCTTGGCCAGAGAGAAGGCAGAGAAGAGAGCGCTGCTGCCCGGGGCTGGGGGCGGGCTGGGCTGGGGGCAGCCCCAGTGCCATGGGGCACCCGGAGAGGGAAGGGCTGCAGGGACAATTCCCCAGGGTTGGGAGCAGCCCCAGTGCCATGGGACACCCAGGGAGGGGAAAGGCTGCAGGAACAATTCCCCCGGAGCTGCAGGGGGCTCAGGGGGCTCAGGGGGTTCAGGGGGAGCTGGGGCTGTCATGGGGTTATTGCAGCTCCTGGATCAGTGACCCTGCAGGCCAGCAGTCAGGGGCACTTAGCAGCAAAGGCTCCTCTCTGCTCACGCCCTGGGGGGCACCAAAAGGACGTGGAACATCCCCAGCCTGGGCCAGGGACGGGACAGGCACGTCCCCCTCCCCACGGGCCCTGCCTGGGGAGGGTGTGGGGATGAGCAGGGAGGGAGCACCTTGGCAGTGCTCAAGGGCAGCTGAAAAGTGAGGAGAGAGGTCTTGGGGGTTGGGACTGGAGGATCTTTAAGATCCCTTCCAACTCAAACTTTCTGTGATTATTATTTTTTTTTTTAAGGCGATTTCCATGAATGCTGGTTTGGGTTTTTTCCAGATGAGCTTTCTGGGCCCTTCCACACCAGGACGGTGTTCAGCCCTCACTGTTTCCTGAGGGGCAGGAGCTGAGGTTGTTCCTGTCAGCTCTGCAGACATTTTGATCCTTTTGCTGTCTGAGCAGTCACAGCCTGAGTACGATGACAGGAAAAAAACCACAGTGACTCTGCCTCCCTTTCCCAATGCAAGCCCTTTGCCAAAGCAATAAAACCCTTTAAACAATGGCCAGGCATGACATAAACCAGCCCTGGAGCTGTCTGCCAAAACTCACCTCAAGAAAGGAGGTCCAGAAATAAACAGTAACCTATAAAAAGCCCCACAGACTTGGAGAGAGTCTTCTCAGTGTGTTAATTGCTTTCACATCTGGCTCCTAAATGAGGAGAGTGTAAGGCAAGGAGAGGCCACCAATAACCCACTGCAGCTGAGCACTACAGCACGTGTGGAGCATCAATCACCAGAGCCATCCACCGCTGCTCAGAGACCTCAGATGCTGGGGCTCACTTTCCAATTTTGTGTTTAAAGTGCCCTGAAGGAATGGGGCTGATGTGAATAAACAGCACGAGGTTAAACGCTTTCACAGGTGGGATATTTCAAGGTGAATGTGGAGAGGCCGGGTTCATTTCCCCTTTTCCTCCCTCCAGCAGTTGTTGGAGCAGTCTTTGCCTGCCCCTCCTGGGAAGAGCTCAGGCCCAGGGTGGGTGGAAGGTTTGGGAATCGAGGGCTGCAGCGAGGTGGGCCCTGCAAAGGGAACACTGGGGTGGTTTCAGAGGCCTTTGCAGCGTGCCAGGGAGGTGACCCCAAACTGCAACCCTGTGTGAGCCTGGCTGGAAGGTGAAACCCCCAGGGCTCCTGTCAGATCCCAGCGCTGAGCTGGGGTGGGTCTCTGCACCCTGCTCTGGGCTCCTGGGCACCTCTGCACCTCTGCTGTGGCTGCAGGAGCTGTCTCCTGCTGCTCCCACACCCCGGGTTTGGGCTCCTGGGGGATGCTGTGCTGTGAGAGCCCCGGGGCTGTTGGATGCAGCTCAGAGCACCATCCCCACTGCCCTGGACTGTGCAGGGGCCCCGGGGCAGGGAGCAAAGCCCGGAGCTCCCCCAGCCCGGGAGGGACTGAAGAGGCTGTGGGGAGGCTCTCCCTGAACTCAGGTTTTTGTTTCTGGTGGTTCCTGGGCACTGCTGAGAGCATCACCAGTAAGTGATGACGTTTTCTGAGGTCAGCACTGCTGTAATTGCAGGAGAGATCCCAGGCTTAGCCCTGGGGATGAGCAGAGCCTGCCCTGAGCTCTGTGGTTTGGTGGTTGTGACTCATCACCAGAGCTGGGGAGGGATTGGTGATGATTTATTCATGCCACATTTATTGTTTGGAAAGCTCAGTCAATGCTGCTCTGGTTAGACTGAATAATTCAGCTGCCAGCCTACTTTTAGTCTGCTTTGGGTTTGGTTTTGAGCTCTTTATTGCTTTCTGTCTAAGAGCCTCATGTTCAGAGGTGAAGATCGTCTCAGAGAGCCATGGAACGGTTTGGGCTGGGAGAAAACCTAAAGCCCATCTCATCCCTGCCATGGGCAGGGACACCTTCCACTGCCCCAGGCTGCTCCCAGCCCTCTCTGGGCTCCTGTGGGTGAACAGTTCTGTGAATGAGCCCTCGATCCCTTCCAGGCAGGTGCAGCACTTATGGGAGCCAGGGGATATTCCAGCGTGGGTAGAGCTGTGACTGGGCTGTGCTGGGTACGTGCAGCCTCCCAGGGGGTGCTGGAAAGGATCTGGGTGTTTCCAGCAGGGCAGCTCCCGAGCCAGAGGACTGCTGTATTAATAGACAGCAGAATGCAGAGCTGTGACACAAACACTGACAGCTCCTGGCAGCAGATTGTGTGCTCAGGTATCTAAATGTGTCCCTGGGAATTCCAGTTTGGCCGGCCTGGTGCTGAGAGCTGGCACCCCTGCTCCCCCCAGCCCCCCGGGGCCAGCCTGGCCGTGCTTTCCTCCGAGCTGGGCTGGCTGGGGCTGCAGCACAAGCTGTGTCCTCACGTGGCCACCCGAACTGGACGTGCCCCAGCACAACTGGGTGGGGACACTCTGTCATTTTAGGGATGTTGCAGCTGTTGGAGTTGTAGCCAGAATTAAGGAGCCAGATTTGATTACTCCAATAAATGGTGGTGGTGTAAACAGCCTGTTTAATTCCTGGGGTACTCAGAGCTCCGGGATTTTGGGATCACAGGCTGTGCACTTGGCAGCTACTTGAGAGTCACTTGTGGTGTTTGACTGTGTTTCCTGTGCCAATTCTCATCTTTGCAGCTTCTAGGATGTGTGAGAGGAGGTCTAGGTTGGATTTAGGAAAGGTTCTGCCCCCAGAGGGTGCTGGCACTGCCCAGGCTCCCCAGGGAATGGGCACGGCCCCGGAGCTCCAGGAGCCTTTGGATGGCACTGCCAGGGATGCCCTGGGGGGCTGTTGGGGGTCTGGGCAGGGACAGGGTCGATGATCCTGGTGGGTCCCTTCCAGCTCGGGACATTCTGGTGGACCAAAGCCTGGCCCTCTGTGATGTCCCCACTGTCCCCCTGCTCCTGGTGCTGCTCGGGAAGGTCCTGCCTGGGCTCCGCAGAGCCCCCCTGGGCCATTTACAACATCATCGACTCTTTATTGCCTGATTTAGCAAATCCCTCCCAAGCCCTGGGGTTGCCTCCCACAATTAGTGGCGTCCTGGCCGGGCCGTGATTCATCTGAACAGAATTAGCCACGGGCAGGGCGTGAGAGCCCGGCTGGGGCCGGGAGGGTGCGAGGGGCAGAGAGCTGGGTGCTCCCGGGTGGGTGGGTGGGTGGGTGTCCTGCTGGGGACAGAGCTCAGAGCTGGGTGTCCTGCTGGGTGTCCTGCTGGGTGTCCTGCTGGGTGTCCTGCTGGGGACAGAGCTGGGTGTTCCCAGGACTGGGGAGAGACCCCCTGGGATGAGCTGGGCTGCCTGGGCTCACCCCAACATCCCTCCCCAGCCCCTCCTGTCTGCCCCTTCCCAGGCTGCAGCCGGAGACAACTGGGAAAGCATTCCCAGAAATCTTCCCGGTGCCACCGGGTGACCGGTGCTTGTCACCCTGGTGCAGGGAGGGGCTCTGGGGACATCTGACCCCACACTGGGGCACCCGGTGGGGCTCTGGCTCCCCAGCAGCACCAGTGAGGACGCTGGGTTGCCCAGTGAGTTTCCCAGGAGTGGCTCTGGGATGCACAAGGGCTGCACTGAGGTGCCCACTGATGGCACTGGGCGTTGCCCAGGGAAGGGTTCAAGTTGCCCAGGGGTGGCACTGGGTTACAGAGAGTCTGCCCTGAGCTCCTGACTGGAATGCTTTGGGTCAGAGAGGACCTTAGAGCTCATCTATCCAACCCGTGCCATGGCCAGGGACACCTCCCACCAGACCAGGGTGCTCAGAGCCCCGGCCAGCCTGGCCCTGGACACTGGGGTGGCACAGGGTGGCACTGGGTTGTCCACTGAGGGCACTGAGCTCATAGGACCATAAAATATCCCAGGCTGGAGGGGAGCCATCAGGACCCTGCTCCGTGCAGGACATCCTTCCCCTAAATCAGGTGGCCACGGGCATTATCCAGCCGCTCAACACCTGCCCCTGGGTGCCCAAAGCTGCCCAGCAGGGCAGGAGGATCAGGGCAGGGACTGGCATGCCCTGGCAGCTGCTCACTGGCCCTGGGTTGCCCACCCAGCAGCCTGAGTTGCCCAACAGCCATCGGTGTGGCCATCAGAGGGCGGGTCAATGGCCAGGACGGGTCACAGAGCCCGGCCGGTGTCACAGAGGCCCCCGGAACGCCGTCCCCGGGCACGGAACCCCCCGGCCGTAGCAACGGGGCCCTGCAGAGCGGGGCAGTGCCAGCACCAGCAGCAGCAGCAGCCAGTGATGGGCAGCAGCACCCCCAGGCGCCCCCAGCCCTGAGCTCACCCCGCGCCCGCGGCCCGGGGGAGCTGTGCCCCTGCAGAGGGAGGAGCAGCACAGCCGGTATTGTCCCCAGCCCCAAAGCTCCTGCAGCCCCAAAGCTCCTGCAGCCCCGCACAGCCCGGCCCGGGGGAGCTGTGCCCCTGCAGAGGGAGGAGCAGCACAGCCGGTATTGTCCCCAGCCCCAAAGCTCCTGCAGCCCCGCACGGCCCGGCCCGGGGACAGCTCCTCCCGTGCCCAGGGCTGCTGGCAGCTCTCAGGCTGGCGTGGCTTATCCCGAGGGGGAGGCAAGGCCGTTCATTTCAGCTGGAAATGCGTGGACAAGTAACCCAGTCCATTCCCAAAGGTTTTTTTTTTTTCCCAGGGGATGGCAGTGGCCTGTCCCCAGCAGGGACAACAGGGCTGGCATGACTGGTTTGTGGGAGCAGCACACGCGGGGGCTGTGGTGGAGCTGAGCACAGACATCTCGTCCTGGCTTCTGCCAGAGTGACTCTGAGCCAGTCACACCTGTGACAGCTCTGGGGCTGAGTTTGAGGGTGTGAGTTTCCCAGTGCCCATCCCAAAGCCTTTGGCCAGGCTGGATCCTGGGATGAGTCATTGGCCTGGGTTGGAAGGGACCCCCCAGCCATGGCAGGGACACCTCCCACTGTCCCAGGCTGCTCCCAGCCCCAGTGTCCAGCCTGGCCTTGGGCACTGCCAGGGATCCAGGGGCAGCCACAGCTGCTCTGGGCACCTGTGCCAGGGCCTGCCCACCCTCACAGGGGGGTCATTGGATTGACAGGGAAAATGAAGGAATAATAGGAAATAAGGAATTAAGGAATAAGGAAAACAAAGGTATAAGGTCTGTCGTCCTCCCAAGCAGCCATGAATTGTTTCTGTCCTCAGTTCAAGGCCTGACACAAGACACCAGCAGCAGGGTTGGTATCAAATCCCTCCCTCTGCAAAGACTCGTGATGCTGTCAGAGGGGATGCACATTCAGGAGATCTCGGGGCTGTGTGGGTGCCCTGGGCAGGGCTGGTCCCGTCACAGCCTGGGTGTTGCTGTAAGAGGCACCACGAGGACAGGAACTTTCTGAGCGAGGTTTTCCTCTGCCCCTTGGCGCAGGACCCGCACCAGCAGCGTTCCAGGATGGAACTCTACGGCTATCCCTTAAAAGCCAAGTCTCACCAGCCACGGACACCACCTCCCAAGGTGCTGCCAGCCAGCACCATGAGTGCCAGCTACAAGAACCGCTCTCCCTACCGTCCCGAGAGCGCCAGCATGCCGTGGTTGCCCAACTCCTACTACAAAGCGGCTGCCCTCAACCCCACCCTGTCTCCCCTGACCGAGAGCTTCCCGGGCCTTCCCCCCAGCAAGATGATTCCTTTTGTGTCCGAGCGGCCGGGCGGCGTGTTCAGCCGGCACACGCTGGACGACTGGCACAGGTCCAACATGACCAACTACAAGGAGTCGGAGACCACGCGGCACAACGCGGAGCGCCTGCGCGCCGACCTCAACCGCACCATCAAGGACGTGTACCAGCAGGCCAAGAGGAGCCAGGGGGAGAGCACCCAGAACCTGGGCGAGCGCGTCAACGACATAGAGTACTGGAAGTCCGAGCTCTGCAACGAGCTGGATGCCATGATCAGGGAGACCAACTCCCTGGCCGACATGCAGAAACGGCTGGAGAGAGCCTTGGCCGACACCGAGGGCCCCTTCCAGGTAGGGACCCTGCACGCCCCAGCCCAAACATCTGCAGCCACTCAGACCTCTCATAAGGTTCTTCCCAGCTCCGTAACGTTGGAAAGTTTTCCTGAAGGGCCCATGAGTTGAGTCAGTGATAAACAAATCCCCTGCATCTGCTGCATCCTCCTCCAGCACGTGCTGAGCACGTCACTGCAGGGTTTGTTTAAGCAAATGTTTCCGTATCCACAATCCTGGCTTGGGACACAAAAGCCCACGTCTTACCATGGGGCACTGGGGAGGTCAGCACCGAGCCTGACACGGGTCCCTGCATTCAGCCCTGGTGGCCCGGGGACACGTGGGCTCCCTCTCTCTGGTTCCATGCTGATGTTGCACTTGGCTGCTGTTGTCAGCTAACCCAGCTGCCTCGGGCAGCTTTTCCCAGGCTGCCATCCTGTGCCCACCTACCTTTTCCTGCATTCCCTGGCACGGGCAGTGTCCCTGCAGGGAGCCCTGTCCCTGCAGCCAGCGCTGATGTCACCACGTGTCCCCCCCAGGTCGCTCACAAGTGTTTGCTCAATCGGGAGAAGAGGATGGGCATCGACCTGGTCAACGACGACGTGGAGAAACAGCTCATCACAGTGAGTCTGGCAGCACAGAGCCTGTGGCAAAGTGATTTTTACCCAAACTCCCCTAAACAAGTTTGGCAGCCCTGTTCCCTCACTGGCTCCTGAATTCTTCAAGCCCCAAACCTGCTGTTCCCACCCAGCAGCCTGTCCAGGGGAGCAGAAGGCAGAGCTGGAAACGAGCTGGGTTTGTGTGGCATATCAGGGTCCCCTGACCCTCTCTGAGCACTCTGAGATGGTCCTGCCCTTCTGAGTCCTGCCTGCACACATCTCTCTTTGTTTATGTGGTCTGTCTCTATGTCTGTGGCACATTCTGTATATCACACACACACATGGAGAGGGCAGGGGGTGCCTGTCTGCTTTCCCCAGCTATATTAGCTGGGCTAATAAAAGATATTAATTGCACTTCCCCCAGCTCTGCTTTGCTCAGGGCAGAGTGGCTGCAGCAGGACTGTCACTGTGTGCCCACGCAATGGGTTTGATAGAAATCATAAAAACCTGCACTCCTGCCTGCCCTTATCCAGGCTGCTTTAAATCATGAGTTAAAAGCAAACACGGCACAGCAAATGGGATCCTAATGCAGGGTACAGCGAAATGTAATCACTGCCAAAGCCTCACAAAACTGGGAGGGAAATTGCAGCCCCTGGGCCTGTGAAGCCGCCGCTCTCTTAGAAGATTTTTTGTTATGAGTCAGGCCCTGAAAAATTAAAATATTAGTTTAAAGGTCATGAGGGTTTAGGAAAATTATCAGAGCTGGTATCTCCATAATGCCATTTGTGGTTTTTAATGTTTGGGATGCATTTAGGCTGTGCTTTCAGCTGGCTCCTGCAGACAGGAGGGATTGAAATTCACTGGGTTTGGAGCACTGATCACCTGTCTCTGGATGCCTTCCTGGGTGCAATAGGCTTGTGCTGGAGTCAAGGGAGCTGAGAGCAGCACGAGCCTTCCTCCAGGGCAGCTGACACCTCCTAGAGCTGACTGGGGCCTTGCACCAAAGCCCTCTTGTCCCATCCAGATGGGATCTCTTGTGGGGAGGACAATGCCCTGGGATTGGGGATGGGGATGCGTTCATGTCAGCTCAGGATCCAGCCCTGTCTACTTGTGATGGAGAGCAGCCCTGGCCATTGATGTCAAGATGAAAAAACTTGGGAACCCACCCTGAAAGTGATTTCAGAGGCCCTGGCTGTGCCCACAGCCCCCTCCTGTGCCCTCCTGTCCCCTGGCTGTGCCCACAGCCCCTTCCTGTCCCCTCCTGGTCCCTGGGCATGGCCACAGCCCCTTCCTGTCCCCTCCTGGTCCCTGGGCATGGCCACAGCCCCCTCCTGTGCCCTCCCTGGCCCTGGCCGTGGCTGGGCTGCTCAGGGGGGTGCCCTGGGGCTGGGGTCCCTCCTGCCCCCCTGGGTTGCTCTGGGGGAAGGGGAAGCTCCTGCTGTGTGCCAGGCTGGAGAGCCCCGCGGGGAGGAGAGCCCAGGGAGTCAGAGCAGCCGTGCTGAGGGCTTTGTTCTGCCTTTGCCCAGGAAATCAAGATCATCAGGTCCTGCCGGGAGCGCTTACAGCAGTGCCTGGACACGGTGAACGCCCAGCTCATGTAAGGAGGGCTGCAGGGCTGCTGAGCCTTTGCAGCTGTGCCGTGCCCCCCACAGCGCCTGCTGCTCCCCTCGGGGGGCTGAGAACCCCTTGGGGGGCTGAGAACCCCTCAGGGAGGCTGAGAACCCCTCGGGGGGCTGAGAACCCCTCAGGGGGCTGAGAACCCCTTGGGGGGCTGAGAACCCCTCGGGGAGGCTGAGAACCCCTCGGGGCAGCTGAGAACCCCTCAGGGCAGCTGAGAACCCCTCAGGGAGGCTGAGAACCCCTCGGGGAGGCCGAGAACCCCGCGGGCTCTGCAGGAGGCAGGCAGGGATGCTCCGGGAGCACGGAGGGGCTGAGGGCAGCGGGGTGGGCACAAACCATCCCACACCTCCATCACGCCTGAGGCTGCTGTTTGCATGTCCCAGGTGCAACAAGGAGGCCCGGCAGGAGCTGGAGAAGGACCTGGCTGACAAGCAGATGGGCCAGCACATCGACAGCAAGTGCTACCAGCTGAAGAACCACTCCAGAGGCCTCCACTTCTTCAAGGGCGTGGAGAGGATCGACGCCACGTGAGCACGGGGGGCCTGGGGGGCACAGAGCCTGGCCCGGCAGGGAGCTGGGATCTCCCAGCCCTCTCTGGAGCACATCCATCCTCCTCGGTTCCCTCGGGGCTCTCCAGGGGGAGAAGAACCCTCTGCTTTCAGCTGGTACCGAACAGCTGGCGGGCAAAAGCGAGCCTGAGCTAATTAAACATTAGATCAGGGCTCAGAGCTCAGCCTGCAAACGAATTCAGCCCAGCACCTCTGCACAGCTCATTAAGTTCATGAATATTTTCAAAGATGTCTCAGTGCTTGCCTGAGTGCTCCTCACTGATGGAAAGTCTGGGGGCTCACCCCTGTATGGAGAGGGCCTGGCAGGGAGCTGAAATGACCCAGAAAATCAAGAAATGAGAGCGTGGTCCCGGGACAGGGTTCAGCTGCTTTTGGGTGCCAGGAATTCGGCTTTGGCTCTGCAGTAAATGAACAGTGACCTAACCCAGCACCACAGAGAGATGCTCAAGTGGCAGAGGGCTGAGAGGATAAATCTGCTCACACAAACCCATAAAGTTTCTGGAGAGGCACAGACTGAGACAATTTTTTCTAGCAGTTTGAATAATTATTCGCAGTAGAGCTCAGACATATTTAGACAGGCAAATGGATTGCAAAGGATTGAGGCTGAAATTCAGAGGGGGGTAAAATGTGCCGAGAATCAGCAGGTTTTAAATGGAGCTTATGTGGTATTTAAGTCTTTTGTTGACCTTGTTCTGGACTACTGCACAGGCAGGAACTTCGTCCCAAATGCACAGGCAGGGAATGGAGTGGGATCTAAAGCTCGTTGGGTGTAGTGGGAGACTGAGATGGGCTGTGAGCAAAAGGACTTGGCTGAATTGTGAACCTTGTGTCCTTGTGAGGCTGGGAATTCCTCGGCACTTAATGCCTCGAAGGTGTAAATAGGAGCACCGGTTGGAGTCTCTGTTTTTCAGGGGAGAATCCTTTGTTTGTCTGAGCTTTCACGAGTTGTCTTCGTTGACACGCCCTCGTTCGATAAATCCCATCAAGCAAACGGCGCCCAGAGGTTTCACGTCCCTGGAATCCAATCCAGAGCACGGATTCCCCTCGCACCACAGATTCCCTCAGCAGCGTTGCCAAGGGGCTGTGCTGTCCCCGCAGGGTGTCGGTGCCGGAGACGTGGGCGCGCTTCACGGACAACAACATCTTCCGCTCGCAGAGCGCGCGCGCGGCCTCGGCCAAGCTGCGCGCCAGCACCGAGAGCCTGCTCATGGGCACGGCCGACGAGATGTGGCGCCAGTTCAGCAAGGTCAACGACGCCTTCACCAGCCGCATCACCGAGACCGCCAACGCCAAGAGCAAGATCCAGACACACCTGGCCAAGGTGCCGCCCGCGCCGCCTCCCGAGGGATGGCCGGCTCTCCGTGCGCTCCCTGCCCTGCTCTGCCGGGCACGGGGGGAGATCCCTGACGGGACCTGGCCAGGCCAGTGGGACTCGTGGGAAGCTTCCTGCGAAGGGCTCAGGCTGGATAAGTTGGCTGCACTAGGGGCTGATGCCACATCCTTAAATGAGGAGCCATTAAAACCTTTCCCTGTATTAGCTGAAGGATGATCCATTCTTGCAAGCAGCAAATTTGGGAAGCTGGCGATTCAATAGATCCATCACTGCTCCTAAACCTCCT
This sequence comes from Nicator chloris, assembly GCA_013400495.1. Taxonomy (NCBI): domain Eukaryota; kingdom Metazoa; phylum Chordata; class Aves; order Passeriformes; family Pycnonotidae; genus Nicator; species Nicator chloris. The sequence continues at coordinate 135,312 of WAAE01003095.1, forward strand.
CTGCTCTGATGTGGCAGCAAGAGCAAAGAGTTCTCCCTGAAAACTCTGCTGGATCTGTGCCCTGATGTGGCAGAGCCACAGTGGCCTGGGCCCAGGGGCTGTTTATTGAACTTGGGTCTTTTTGTGCACAAGCAGGAGAAAAGGGAATGGAGTGATCACTCGAGACGATATTTGTTCATTGATGGCTGTGTTTGTGTCACCCCAGACACGGCAGGAAATCTTCCAGATCGAGACCAAGATCCAAGTCATCCAGAAGACCATCAGGGACAAAGAGGCTCAGCTGAAGGTGGCCCAGACCCGTCTGGATGAGCGCACCAGGAGACCCAACGTGGAGCTGTGCCGGGACGCGGCCCAGATCCGGTGAGGCCAAGCAGAGACCACAGCTGCTCACCCCTGTCCCCGCTGGCACCAGCTGCTCTGGCAGACGTGGCTGAACGTGTCCAGAGCTTTGGCACAAACGTCTCCACTCCCCCCACGGAGGTCGGGAGGAGCCGTGCCCTCGGCTCCCCCACAGCGGGGCCTGGGGCGCTGGGCTCGGCCTGAGCGTGCTGACGGGGGAAATGCTGAGCCCAGGGGGCCCCTTGGGTGCACACCCCCTCCCCGGGGGGCTCTGACGGGGTCCCGCCGTTTTCCAGCCTTGTCCAGGAGGTGAACGAGATCAACGAGACGCTGCGGAACCTGCACCAGTGCCTGCGGGCCTCCGAGGACATGCTGCAGATGCTGGTGCGCTCCAAGGGGGTCCTGGAGCACGACCTGGTGGTCAAGAACAACTCGCTGTTCATCGACCAGGAGCGCTGCATGGGCATGCGCAAGAGCTACCCCAGCACCGTGCAGATCCTGGGCTACGTCTCGGCGGGGCTCACCTGAGCGCGCGGCGCCCGGGCGGGACACGGCCCCGCTTTTCCTCCGCTTCTTATAAATACATTGTTGCAATTTCACACATTTCTGAGGATTGCGTTTCCTGGTGTAAACTCCGGGCAGAAATTAAATGAGTGCTTTGTTTGTTGGGTTACCAGGATGCTTCTTTTCCTTTGTATTTTCTCTTTCACTGTGTGCCAGGAAGGAGCTGAAAATATCCTGGATGTCACCAAATCCACCCACGGGGATCCATCCCTACCCTCCCAGTCTGTGTTTTCAGGAGAAAAACTGTTGCATCTTCCTCCTTTTGAGTGAGTGTGATGTGGAAGAGGCACAAGGGGAAGTGAAGCCACTTGTCAGAATAATGAGCTGCTGACATCCAGGATAGGTTTTTAATGGTGCAGCAGAAGAAACACAAACTGTCCCGGAAAGAGTTGCAGCTTGGGCTGTTCCTAAAATAGAAAAATGTGCATTTTAAGCTGATTTCTAATGATGACTGTCTTGCTTTTGAAAAATGTTCAACACCATCAAAACTGTCAGTGCTGGGGTCTTAGAAAGAGGAAGTAGATTCTGCTTGGAGAAAGTTCATTGAAGAAAATGCTGTGGGTTTAATTTTGGGTTCCTAATTTAACCTCTCACGTGTAGTTTGTTGGTGGGAGCACCAAAGCACTTTGAAGGTAAAGAGATTAATCCGTGCCCCTCTGGCTGCACGGAGCCTTCTCTCCTGCTGTAAATCCCACTGCTTTACCAAGTGTTGGGGTTTTCAGAGGGGTAAGTCTTCCATCAGTCTGAGGCTGAGTGTGAAAGTCACTTTGCAGTTTCTCTCCTCACACTGTCACAACTCTTGAGCCTTTTAACCTGGGCTGCTGAGCTCAGCCTGAAGCCTGTGGGCACCAGGAATCCCAGCGGGGCAGAGGCTCCAGTCCCTCCCTCCCTGGGGCATGCAGGGCAGGGCCCAGCAGCTCAGCCTGGCAGGAGCTGGGAGCCCTTTGCGTGTCTCCCGTGCCCGGTGGCTCCTCCTCACCCCACAGCCCCCTCTGCCTCCCCACCCTGCCCGGCCCCAGCCCCTGCCCGGCCTCAGCGTCCTGGCAGGATCTCCCTCCCAGCACCAGCCCTAAACAGGAAGCAATTGTCTTTCTAACCTTTTTTTCTTTACTAGCACTTTTGTCGAGACTAAAAATAGATTTCCTCTACTTTGTGTGCGTCTTGGGGCCGGAGTGTGTCGGAGGCAGCAGCCACCCTGTCCAAAGGAAGGAGACAACTGTGAGCAGGAGAAACTGCCCAGCTGATCTCACCTTCCCTTTCTCCCCTTCCCTGCCTCCCGAAGGAGCCAGAGGCAGCTGAACTCACCCCCAGTTTTTGTCAGCACCCTCAGCAGCCCTCGGGCTGCTCCCTGCCCTTCTCTGCCTGTGCTCCTTTCCCGAAGCCTTCCCAGCCCTGGTGATTTTGGCTGCTCCTCCTGTCTGCAGCCCCACTCCAGATGTGCTCAGGCAGAGCTGCCAGGCTTTGGGCCCCAGGAGTTTGTCCCCAGCTGAGTGTGGGGCAGCAGAGGCACCCACAGCCTTTCCCTGAGAGGCTCCAGCCTTGGAGCCAAGTCCTGGCACCAGCAGCAGCTTTGCCTTCGTTTCACTTCCACCTTTGCTTTTGAGTCACGGCAAAAATATCTGGGCTCTGTTTTACAGTGAGGGCACGCCAGGATCAGTCTCCACTTTTCTCCTATTTTGCTTTCAGGGCTCCCCAAACACTGATCTTCCCCACTGGCCCAGCTCCTTTAGGGCTTTCTCCTGGCTGCCAGCACTGATGTGGTGCTGCAATTACCCCGCTCCATCTTCTCTTGCTGTCCTGGCCTCTCGATGCTCCTCTCCACAGCACTGCCAAAGACTTCCTTTCCTCTGCTTGAGCTGTGACCAGAGGAATTTCAGCTTCAGCTCCTCTAATTTCTTTCACAAATACTTTCCACTTTCCTGCAGCAGTTTCCCAGACGTTAGAGAATTCCCAGGTCCCTCTGGGGCTTTGTTCTCTCCACGCCAGTTTTCCATAAGTTGACAGTACTGATGTTACTTCTGGCAGCTGACGTCCCCCAATCCCCCCCAGACACTTTGATCAGAGCGTCCCACGTGTGCCTCAGTGTGAGTCTCCTTCTCCCCCCGAGGGGAGCCTGCCCTGCCACAGGCTGCTGTCAGATGGGTCTCCAGGGAGAGCCTTTGGGTGCAATTCCGATGAACACGTGGCTCCTGGCCGGCTCTCCTGCACAGGGAGGGATTTGCTTTCCATGACAGAGCTGCTGCTGAGTGAAGCTGCTCCATTTAATCCCTGCAGGGCTGGCTTTGGGATTTGAGCAGCCTTTGATGTGCTCCGGGAGATGAAACAACAGCCCTGCCTCCTCCTGCTGATGGCTGAGACGCCTTTGCTGCCGTGCCATTAAATGATTTCCTTTCAGAGATCGCTTCTAAATCACAGCCCAGGCCCATCATCTGCCTTTCTGTGCCGAGGGGATGGCTCCTTTCTCCACGAACGACGTGTCTGCTTTTATTGCTATTTATTGCTGGTTTACTGCTGCCTCTATCAGCCAAGTTGCTGAGAAAGTGACTTTGTGGAAATTCCTTTCCATCTTACATCCGTATTCCCACCCTTCTGCATCATTCCATTTGCATCACTGCTGCAGAGCTGGGTGTGTAAATTAATTGTTCACTGACTGGAGGAAAGACAATAAATTAATAAACCCGGGACACAGTTGCTTTGTGTCGGTCCAGGATCCAGGTGAACACTCCAGGCAGGGCTAGCAAGAAACTCCTCAGAAAGGAGGTTTTGTTGTTTAAGAAAACAAAAATCATTGAATGTCCTGGAAGGGTCCGATATGAATTGGGGTGAAATCAAAGCCTGGCAAACCCCATGTTAACAATGTATTGCATAACTAGTGCAGATTGTTGGGCTCAAGGGAGAGAGAATTCCCCAAACAGCATCAGCAGTCAGAAAAAAACAACCCTAAACTCATTGCTATGATGGAAAAAAAAAGGGAGAAAACTTTGGCAAAATGCTGAGGGAAAATTTGGGGAGTGTAGGATCACAGAAATGCTGGCTCAGACCAAAGTGCAGCCTCTGGTGCAGCCTCTGCCAGAGCCAACAGGAGATGCTGAGATGAAAGTGCCAGAAGGCAGCAAGAACTCTGTGAGATTCTCCCAGCCCACTTTCCCAGCTTCCAGCAATTAGTGTCCCGAGGACTTCCTGAGCTGACAGGGCTGTCCTTGGGTTTAATATCCCCCAATGGGTTTGTTCGAGTTGCTCTTGGAGCTCGTGCAGCATCCGCCGTGTCCCTGGGCAGGACCCGCAGGGCGCGGAGCATCCGCACCCTCAGGGCAGCAGTGGGGCCCCTCTGGGGACCCTGTGGGCACTGACAGAGGGGCCACACCTGGCACTGCCGGAGCCAGCAGTGGAAAACTCAACAGTTTGGGCAAAAGTGTGGCTGGAAGCTGCTTTAGCCCGGAGTCCTCCGTGGGTCTGTTCTGTGCTGGCAGGAGGAGCACGGACCAGCAGCTCAGAAAGTCTCTGAGGATGTTCACAGCCCCAGCTGGGGAGCCCCGTCGGGTTTTTGAGGGTTTTGGGGTCAGTGGGTAAATTTTGGTTTCCTTGAAGTCAGTGGGATTTTCTCCAGTGATTTCAGCCTGGCTCTATCAGTGCTGACAACTGGCTTGGAGTGGAAAGCAAAAAGTTGCATGAAGTTGGTTTGGGGGCATGAATGCAGACAGGACTAAAGTATTTTATAAACTCTTCATGAATTGGTAGAAAACAAATCGGGAAAAATAAGTCAGTGCCTCCAAGATACATTAGACCTTTTGTTATTCAAGCTGGCTGAATATAAAGTCTCCCTTTATGTCTTTTTTTCTGGTTAATTTTTTTTTCCCAATACCCATTCCACCGGTGTAAATGTATTTATATATTTACATATCTATCTCTATGTATCTATACACCTGCACGTGTGTTCTTGGAGGCAGCACTGCAGATCCTGCACAAAGTGCACTCAAAGCACATCTTGCTCTCCTCCTTCTCCCAGAGGCACAGTCGTTTGAAAACAGGATTTTCCCCGCCTCGTTCCCTCCCCAGCCCCCAGCGGGCGGCAGGAGGGGTTTGCCGATGGCAGCGCAGATTTCGGCCCCCGCCCTTTGCATTTCAAACCCTCCTCGCTAATGGCTTCACCACCAGGGAAGGGAACAGGAAGCGAGTCCCTAAAACTGTGATGAGAGAGCAAAACGCGGGGTTAAACAAGTTCATCCTCACAAAGACATACAGAGGAAATGTTGCCTTCTTGTGTAGTTGGAAAGGATTTGTCTTAAGAGGGGTTTCGTTCACCTGGCCCGGGGAAAGGGATGAGCAGAGCCCTGATGTGCTGAGCAGTTGATGCCACACAGTTCAATGAGATCCCTTTCAGTCCATCCCTGCCTTGGCAGATAAGCATCTGAGCCGCATAAAGTGATGGAAACCCCACTTTCCCTCCTGGATTCTCATCATTTTATTCTAGAATTTCAAGCTGAAGCATCATATTGAAAGTAGTCCCATGGAATAGATTCAAAGTGAGAAATACACATTTTTTACCAGGCGTTTATACAGCTCGTCAATCTTCCAGTATTCCCAGCACAGCCTGTGGCGAATCTTATTTGTACACAAAACATTTTTCCCATTTATTGTGGCGCCTGTTTCGATTTCAGCGGGGCTGGCACTGCCACCGAGCCCCGGGAGTGCCTCCAGCCCCTCCCGCCTTGGGTGACCTTGTGTCTCCAGCAAAACCCCGAGGGCTCTGCTGTGCCCATCCTCACTTCCCCAGGGCTCCGCTGTGACCATCCTCACTTCCCCGGGGCTCCTCTGTGCCCATCCTCACTTCCCCAGGGCTCCTCTGACCATCCTCACTTCCCGGGGGCTCCTCTGTGCCCATCCTCACTTCCCGGGGGCTCCTCTGACCATCCTCACTTCCCCAGGGCTCCTCTGACCATCCTCACTTCCCCGGGGCTCCTCTGACCATCCTCACTTCCCCGGGGCTCCTCTGTGCCCATCCTTATTTCCCCAGGGCTCCACTGACCATCCTCACTTCCCCGGGGCTCCTCTGACCATCCTCACTTCCTCCCCGTCTCCTCCCTGCACAGGCTCCCTCCAGCACCCCTGGCTGACCGAAGGCGTGCAGAGGAGCTTTGCCCCAGCCCCGGAGCTGTGTCACAGCACTCGCAGCAGCAGCTGATGTTCGTCCAAAGCCCTGCTCGGTTTGAACAGTGCACCTTTCCAAAAGTGTCCAAGCAGTGCTGTGCTCTTCTCTCTGGGCTTTCTCCACCGTTCCCGATGCACGGCTCTCAGCCAAACTGGCTTTGATACCCACAGACAGCTCTTGTCCCTGGTTTGACTTTCAGACATTTCTCCCCACGCTTCAAAAGCTGCTTTTGGCCCCTTTTTGAGAAGCGGAGCCGGGGCGGTTTTGCTGTCGCCACTCCCGGGGGAGCTCGGGGCTGTGTGCGACCCCCACAGGTCCCGGTGCTCCGGGGAACAGGCTGGGTGTTCTGTCCACAGACAGCGGCCGCGACCTCAGGCCGCAAACCCGCAGCAGAGGATGGTCTCTAGCAGAGCCCGGATCGCAGCCCTGCGGACAGGACCGTTCTCCCTCAGCCCCGAGCGCGGGGGCTCCTTCAGGCAGCCTCATTAGCCAGGGATGTTCCGATGGTGGCGCAGATGTCCCAGTCCTCTGGATGGCACCCACGGGCGTCACAGGGTGCAGAGGGACGGCAGCAGCAGAGGAATTGGCGGCATTTTTTGGAGGGGAAGGGAAATCGCGTCCTTTGGAATCTCGTTCCAGCCGCTGCCTCTCTCCCCCGACCCCCCCGGGGTGCTCTCAGCTCCTCTCCCCCTCGCTGGCTGATGCCTGTGCCGGGACCCCTTCCGTGAGTGTGAGGAGCCCGTGCTGCAGGAACACGGCTCTGCTTGCCAGGAGAGAGGAGCCAAGCACGCTTCCCCAGCTCCCTTCTCCCGGGATCTACAGTGCCGGTGGCTGGACGCCGAATTCCCGCGTTCGTGCAACAATGCGGGAGGAGCCCGGAGCTGTGCGGGGAGAGGGGACGTGATGGGGGATTGGTGTTAGTGCCCAGGAGTGTGCAGGTCTCCTGGCCTGGAGTCTCCTGGGGTGATTTGGGAGCTGGGGGGGACTCTGTGTGTGGGGGCTGTTTGAACAGATCGGTTGTGCTTGAGGAATGAGCGAGGGCGGCAGCGCAGCCACCCCTTCCTTCCCGAGCCCCTGAGTCAGAGAATCCCAGAATGGTTTGGGTTGGAAGGGACCTCAGAGCCCACCCAGTGCCACCCCTGCCATGGCAGGGACACCTCCCACTGTCCCAGGCTGCTCCAGCCCCAATGTCCAGCCTGGCCTTGGGCACTGCCAGGGATCCAGGGGCAGCCACAGCTGCTCTGGGCACCTGTGCCAGGGCCTGCCCCATCACAGGGAAGAATTTCTCCTCAGTATCCCACCCAACCCTGCCCTCTGGCAGTGGGAAGCCATTCCCTGTGTCCTGTCACTCCATCCCTTATCCCAAGGCCCTCTCCAGCTCTCCCGGACCCCTTTAGGTACTGGAAGGAGTCTCGGCTCTCCCCAGAGCCTTCTCCAGGCAGAACAGCCCTAACTCTTCTGAGCGTCCTCCAGAGCTGTGGAAAATCGCACCCTCTGTTTAGTGAAAACTTGCTCAGTTCTACCTAATTTGGCTCTCAAGTGCTAAAAGGTCGACTCCAAGTGCTTGAATGCCTTCAGCTCAGCCAGATGCTCGTTCCCGAAATCCTGTGCCAGGATCCTGTCCAGGGCTGCACAAACCCCCGGGCGGGGTGAGGGGACCCCGATGTGGGGAGCTCTGTCCCCTCCGGTCCTGTTCAGACACCCCGGGGCTGCAGCGCCCACGCTGTGGGACACCCCCCACCCACGGGGGCTGCTCGGAGAGCGGGGCGCAGCCACCTCTCCCCCGCCTTCCTCCACGGCAGCCTAGGCAGTGGGGGCTCAGGAGAACGGGGTGCTCATCTCTTCTCTCCCCCCAAAATCTCCTCCCTGTCGGGCGGGAGCGGCCGGGGAGTCGTGTCCCGGGAAGGTAACGGGCCCGGGAGCGGTTCCCGGCCGTGTCCAGGGAAGGCAGGGGGCCCGGGAGCTGTTCCTGGCCGTGTCCCGGGAAGGCAGGGGGCCCCGGAGCGGTTCCCGGCCGCGTGCCGGCGGGAGGCAGGGGCCCAGGAGCTGTTCCCGGCCGTGTCCAGGGAAGGCAGGGGGCCCGGGAGCTGTTCCCGGCCGTGTCCCGGGAAGGTAACGGGCCCGGGAGCGGTTCCCGGCCGCGTCCCGGGGAGGGCAGGGGGCCCGGGAGCGGTTCCCGGCCGCGTCCCGGGAAGGTAACGGGCCCGGGAGTGGTTCCCGGCCGTGTCCCGGCGGGAGGCGGCGGGGCCGGGCCCGGCGGGGCGCTGCCCGGTTTATAGGAGGGCGGCGGGCGGCGGCTGAGCCCTCCCCGCGCCGCAGACGCAAACGGGGCGGTGGCCCCGGTTAAAGGGGAAACTTGACAGCGCCGCCGCCCGCTCCGCTCCGCGCCCGCTCCGCCGCCGCCAGCGCGCTCCGCTCCGCCGCGATGTGAGTACGGAGCGCCCGTCCCCGCCGGGGGAACGGCCGCACCGCGGGGACACGGGCTGGAGGGACCCGCCGGGGGCTCGCAGCCCAGAGGGAGGGGAGGAGCACCCTCGCTCTGGGGGTTCTCTAAGGAGAGGGGTCAGGGCAGCCCCTTCCCCTCGACACCGAGGGGGAGGTGGGCTGGGGAAAGCCCCCCCAGCTCGGGCGAGGGTCCAGGAGAGCCATGGTCCAGGAGAGCCTCTGCCGGGGGAGCCGAGGGGAGATGGGCTGAGGACACCCTCGGAGAAGAGGGGCCGAAGCAGCCCAGTGGGTTGAAAGGGGCAGGGGCTGACGCTCCCCGCTCCCCGTCCCCTCCCCGGGGGTCGCCAGGGCAGATGAGCCCGGTAAGAGTCCCCCTGGGGTGGGGGCCGGCAGAATCACCCACACTGCTGGCATGGGTGGGTGGGCAAGGCACCCCCGCCCCTGTTCCGTGCGGAGCGCGGCCGGGACAGCCCCGCGGGTGCGATGAGCCGGGACCGAGCCCTCCCGCCGGGGCGGGGCCGGGGCACGTTCCCTTTGGAGAGCGGGATCGGAGCCTCTCGGGGAGAGGGGCTGGGGGAGCCCCCTGGGGAACCGCCCCCCTTTGAAGGTCCCCGGGGAGGGGACTGTGAGGAGCCCCCTCGGTGGGAGAGGGAAAACAGGCTCGGGGGAAGGTCTCGGGGGACCCCCGGGGGATTTCGGGGAGCGGGCCGAGGGCTCGGACCCCTCTCCATCGGCGGGGCCCGCGGAGAGGACCCGGGCGCCGGGCACTGCCCCGGCAGCATCCCCCGCGCCGGGCGGGGCAGAGCGGAGCGTTCCTGCTGCCCCCGGACAGACGCACGGACAGGCAGACACACAGGCTCAGCATCATCCCTGTCCCGCTGCAGCTCTGCGCTCCACCACCGCCAAGATGCTGCTCTTGCTGCTGGGGATCATCGTGCTCCACGTCACCGTGCTGGTGCTGCTCTTCGTCTCCACCATCGTCAGTGTGAGTGCGGATTTTCCCTGCCCCGGGGTTCCACGAGGCACGGACACGGCGTGGCAAGAGCAGGGGGTGTTATTTTTATTTATGCCCGGTTGTACAGCCTGGCTGTTAGCAGGAAGCCTTTACTGGCTGCTTGCTGGTCTCAGTAACAGCGGGATTTGGGAGTTTGGGAGTTTGTGCCGTCAGGGGAAGCTGGTGGGACGCTTGGCTGTGTTCTGTGGTGGTTGGTACAGAGACACAAGGGCTGTTGGAAACCATCTCCTCATCCTCCCCAGGCTGGGTCACATCAAGGAGCAGCCTCGGAGCACCCCAAATCCCCTCTTTTGGGGTGGCGCCGCTCTCCCCTTTCATAAGGGAGCTCCACCTGCTACTGAGCTTCAGGCGCAGGACCAGAGCAGCCAGACTGAGCAAAGCCCCTGCTCGGGGCTGCCTGGGCACTGACTCCTCAGCACAGCCGTTCTGCTCCCCAGCTCTCCTCCCTTGGGGCTGGGAATCAGCGCAGCCTCGCTTTCCCAACCCAACTTCCAAGGCTGAATCTGTGTGAGCAGCGGCAGGACCGAGGGCTGGATGCAGCTCAGAGGCTTCCCAGCACCGTCCCGGGGCTGCAGCCCAGTGAACACGTCAGCTGCCCGGGGAGAGGTTTGAGTTGGCTTTAAGGCAGCTCTTCTGTGGAGCCGGTGACTTCCAAGCTTGCTTCACCAGGGGCTTCTTTCCCGGTTTTTCTTTTTTTTTTTTTTTTTTTTTTTTTTTTTTTTTTTTTTTGTGGTAATAGTCATGGAAAACGTTACAAAAATCTTCCGAGCCGTTAGGAATCACGTGGAAGCATTCAAATATCCCGGCCAGGAGCGGGCGAGGCGGGCGAGGGGAGGGAAGCGCGGCCCCGCGGGACTCGCTCCGTGTTTGAGGAGCATAAAGAGCTTCTGTTCCTGTGCCGCTGGGGCTAAAGCAGTTAAAACCAAATATCGGGGTTTGCTTTCCAAAGCCCTCTCCAAGGAAAAACGTGTCCCTGGGAGCGCCTGGCCGGGCAGGGCAGGCACGTGCGGGGCTGCGGCTGCTCGGGGCCGGAGCCGGGGGGGCACGGCTGGCACTGGGGGGACACGGCTGGCACTGGGGGGACACGGCCAGGGTGGCTGCTCCTCCCGGGCCCTGCTCACGGGCTGTGTCTGTCCCGCAGCAATGGCTGGTGAACGGCGAGCACACGGCAGACCTGTGGCAGAACTGCACCTCCGGAACCATCTTCCACTGCCTGGCATCCTCCTCCAATGGTGAGTGCCCCCCGCCGGGATCGGGGCTGTGTCACCTCCCGGGATCGGGGCTGTGCCCCCCGGGATCGGGGCTGTGTCACCTCCCGGGATCGGGGCTGTGCCCCCCGGGGTCGGGGCTGAGCCCAGGATCGGGGCTGTGTCACCTCCCGGGATCGGGGCTGTGCCTCCCGGGATCGGGGCTGTGCCACCTCCCGGGATCGGGGCTGTGCCACCTCCCGGGATCGGGGCTGTGCCCCCCGGGATCGGGGCTGTGTCACCTCCCGGGATCGGGGCTGTGCCCCCCGGGGTCGGGGCTGTGTCACCTCCCGGGATCGGGGCTGTGCCCAGGATCGGGGCTGTGTCACCTCCCGGGATCGGGGCTGTGCCCCCCGGGATCGGGGCTGTGCCACCTCCCGGGATCGGGGCTGTGCCCCCCTGGATCGGGGCTGTGCCCCCCGGGATCGGGGCTGTGTCACCTCCCGGGATCGGGGCTGTGCCCCCCTCGGGATCGGGGCTGTGTTCCCCGGGATCGGGGCTGTGTTCCCCGGGATCGGGGCTGTGTTCCCCGGGATCGGGGCTGTGCCCAGGATCGGGGCTGTGTCACCTCCCGGGATCGGGGCTGTGTCCCCCGGGATCGGGGCTGTGTCACCTCCCGGGATCGGGGCTGAGCCCCCCGGGCTGGCTCGGCAGTGGGGCATCGCTCCCCCTCCCAGTCCCTGAAGCTGCGGTGGGGCTTAGGACGAGGACTGGAGCCGGTGCCCATGGCTGTGCCCGGCTGCCCTCGGGCTGAGGGGCAGCTCCAGGGCAGGGTGACAGCCTCAGCTGCGCTGGCGGTGACCGCTCGAGCCCTTTTGGGGGGGCTCCTGTTCTGAGCACGTTTTTCCTCTGAAGCACAAACACGAGGTGTTCCTTGGGGCAGGGTGGCTGGGCGCCTGTCACCCCCTTTTTGGCACAGCTCGCTCTGCTTGTGAGGGGTTTGAAGGATGCACACGGGGCCCCGAGGGGTGGACACCTGTCCCCACAGGACACCTGTCCCCTAGCTGGAAATCTGTCCTGCGTTTTGCCGCTGCACAGGCTGAGATTCGGGCCCAGCCCGGGCGCTGGGGTTTGCTGTGGGGGCTGTGCTGGGTGCTCGGGCCCTGCACCCCGCGCACCTGCACACCCGGGGGCTGAGCAGCCTCCGCGGGACCGGGCTGGGGGAAGGCTGGTGTCACACTGGGTGACATCACCCCGGACCGTTCGCTGAGGTCAGCAGGGGAGGAGAGTGCGCCGAGCCTCCGTGACACGCAGTTCCCAGGGTGACCAGCGGCACCAGGAACACAGAATCCGTGTCAGACAGTCGGGCAAGCCCGTGCCTCAGTTTCCCTGGAAGACAGCGCTGATGTCAGTGGTGCTGGGGCCAGCTTTTGTTTCGTTAGCCAGGTTTTTGCTTTCCTGCGGGAACAGATCCTCCCAGTGCAGCCCGCGGTGGCAGCAGCTGTGAACCCCCGGGGGACACGGTCACAGCGTGCCGGGAGCGCGGGCACGGCCGGGGGCAGACCTGCGGCCCTGCTGAGGGGACACGGTCACACCGCCAGCATCAAATACTCCGGGGGGTCCCGCAGCCAAGGGAGGCTGCGAGAGGGAGTTTGGAGGCTCCGATCACAATCGCCAGCCTTTGGGAGCGAAGCACTCGTGTCCCCCGCGTGGGGAGGGGATGTCGCCGCTCTGTCCCCGCTGTCCCCGGGCTCCGGTTTCGCTGGCAGGGGCGCTCCCATGGCAGCGCTGGTCTCTGCTGACGCCTGGTGGTGTCCGGGCCGGCCGCTGGAGCCATCCCCGGCCGGGAGCCTTCTGGAGCGTGTCCCGCATGGGCGGCTGGCCGTGTGGCCACCGGCAGCCCCGCCGCAGGGCAGTCATGCGAGCTCCCGAAGTGCTGAGTGAGCCCCGCTCTGCAATGAAAGGCAGCGCTGGCCCCGGGAGCCGCAGAGCTCTAAAGCCTCCCCAAATCTTTGGCTTTGCAAACCTGCACCGCTGTTTCTGGATGTTTACAGGGTGCTCTGTCGGTGCTGAGGGGGGCTTGTCCAAACCGTGCTTGGCAGGTTTCCACACGCCCCACGGTGCTGGGCGTGCCCAGTGCCTGCTCCCGGGGCTGCTGGAGCCTTTCCAGCGCTGATTTGCCATCGTTAAAGGGACGATAGTCAGGATGATCCTGTTGAAAATGCAGCTGGGTTGGGTCGGTAGCCCGGATTCAGTGAAAGGTGTCCGTGCCCACGGCAGGTGGGGTGGAATGAGGTGATCTGTAAAGTCCCTTCCAGCCCAAACCATCCTGGTGTTCCAGGATCGAGTGCCCCAGTGAGATGCTCTTTGAGTAGAAGGTCACTGTGCTCACGGCTGAAGCAGCTCTCTGACAGCTCTCACTCACCCAAAGGTTCTGCTCTGGCATCAGGAGAAGGGGTTTTGCTTGGGTGACAGCCTGTGCCCCATTCACCCCGCGGCCAGGCTGTGGGAGCAGTGCTGCTGAGGACCTGTCTTCATCTTGTGGGGCCCTGGAGGCAGGGTCCAGAGCCCAGCACCGCTCTAGGAACATAAAACCAAAGGATATTTCCTGGGCTTTTGTAGGGCTTTTAAGGTCTGTTTGTATAAACAACAAAAATGCCGCACGGTCCTGCAAGGTGCATGGCTGCAGTGGGTCCTGCTCCCTCCCTCCCCTGCCCCGCTGCCAGGACCTGCTCTTGGCCTCTCCTTGGGGCAGCAGTGAGGTCACAGGGCACTGTGGCACAGCCACCTCCGAGGCTCACGCTTGTCTCCTGCCCATCCTCACGCCCCTTTCCTAGGAATATGATTATTTTCAAAATCAGGAACGGTCCCATAGAAAAACCACAAGCCATCCTTGGTCCCAGCCCTCAGAACAGAGGCTGTGCTGCAGTGGGCTCCAGAGAACCATAAGAATTCATTTCCTGTGCCTGGGATGGTGCTGAGTGGTTAATCCTGGAGTGCCAAGGTGCTCTGGGGGAACAGCAAGGAATCCTCGTTGGGAATTTTGGCAGAACTTTCAGTCCTTACACAGGGGCAGGTTTTGCTCTGGCCATCACGGTGGCCTCTGGGGTGTGGTTATTTCTTCCTCTTTTTTCAAAAGGCAGTGGGACTCAGTGAGTGGAATCTGGGAATTAGATGGTGCTGGGTCACCTGTGTTCATCGTGGATGGGGACTTTGGGGGGTGCTGGTGCTGGGGGGCCCCCTTGCTCTCAGCTGAGCCTCCCCTGTCCTGTCACACAGGGACCCTTTTCTTAGGGGCCTTGCTGTGGATGCCCAACGAGAAGCAGAACTTCTAAATCCAGGTGCCAGCAGGATTTGGTTTCGTTTCAGCCTGAGGCAGGCTCAGGGCTACACATCATCCCATGGGATGGACCAGGCAGCAAAGGCAGGCCAGGGCAGAGCACAGCGCTGCCCAGGGGAGGATTCCGGGACATCAGCAGCCCCTGGGCTCTCCGGGGGCTGAGCTCCCACCTCCCCAGTTCCTCTGGGCAGGGCTGGGCCCTCGGGGTGCGAGGGCTGAGCCATCCCAGCAGAGCCCAGGGCACATTCCCACTCCCTCTCTGTGCACAACCGCCTGCTTGTTGCTTTGATTCCTGCATTTGCTGTTAGATAATGCGTTTTTTTCTTCAAGAGGCTGAGAACTATGGAAAAAATGCTGCAATCTTTGCTAGGTTTGCGCTGTCAGACATTCCTGGAAAAGGCTTATCTCAGGAATTCAGCCCTGCATCCCGGGACCGTGGGTCGGCAGGGCCGTGTGCCAGCCCGGCTCGGGGCACGCGCCCGCGCCCAGCAAGTGCTCCCCAGGAGATCCCATCCCAGATCTCCAGACAGGGAAGCTTCTTCCTCCAAAAATAGACTTTGCTTTCCACAGCTGAATGTGTTCTGCAGGAAGGAAGACTTGTTTTCTGCTGTGTTCTGCTCCGATTGTGGTGGGAGTGCTGAAGGTGGGGAGGCAAAGGGGCCGTCCATGGGCATCCCCACGTCCTTCTGGAACGCCTGGAGACCTTTCTCCTGTTGTCCTCCTACAGTTTCTGCTGTGGCTGGCTTGTCCACAGGCAGCCTGCTGGTTTGGGGCTGTTTTAAAGAGAAAAGGAACCCCTAAGCCTTGGGAAGTGCCCAATCCCCCATCACGGAGTGCCAGGGCCCTGTGATGGCCCCGCTGATTTGCTGATGTGGTGGCCACAAGCAAAGCCCAGGTGGTTGCCCAGAGCAGGTTTTATTGATGTCATTAACAATGGGTGACACCCTTAACCCGGGCAGGGCTGAACCCTCTCTGCCAGCCCTGGGGGACTGGAAGTTGTCCCTTGGTGTTCTGGAATCAGCTGAGGGGCATTCACAGGATCCCAGATGGGTTGGGTTGGGAGGGACCTTAAAACCCACCCAGTGCCACCCCTGCCATGGCAGGGACACCTCCCACTGTCCCAGGCTGCTCCAAGCCCTGTCCAGCCAGGGATCCAGGGGCAGCCACAGCTGCTCTGGGCACCCTGTGCCAGGGCCTCCTCAGCCTCTGAGTAAAAAATTTACTCCTAAAATCGAAAAATCTCCAAATCCAAGAGAATATTTTATGTTTCAGATCAGTTTGTCCCAATAACTTTCTTGCCCTCAATAGGAAAGGGATTTCCTCTGCTTAAAAGCAATTTTTTATTGTTGCTTGTTCTTCTTACAAAGAGCATCTGATAAGGAGAGGCTGGGAACTGGTGCTTTTTTTTTCTCAGCTGCTCCAGATGTGTTTGGCTCCCATTTTTTCTGAGAGGTGAGGTCAGACAACCTTCCCTGCCATATTTGTGTTCTGGCCCGCAGAGGAATGGGAGGAAGAGGGCAACGTGTGGCCAAAGGATGGCTGTCAAACCAGAAGAAAGGGTGGGGGAGTCCCCTGCAGAGTGCAGTGCTGGAAACCCTTCAGCCAACGTTGTTTTGGCCTTGGTGAGACTCTGGGAGGTCCCTGTGGGCACAGGCTGAGTGGCCTGCACCAGGTCTGTGGGCCAAGGCACTGCTGCTGCCCTCTCCTGCTGCTGTCCTGGGCTGGAGGTTCCAATTTCCTGGCACTGGAGTCCCTGGGAGCATCTGGCCATGGAATGATGGATGGGCACCTGGCACAGGCCAGCAGGAGCTCAGAGCCATTGGCAGGAGCTCAGAGCCACCGGCAGGAGCTCAGAGCCACCAACAGGAGCTCAGAGCCACCAGCAGGAGCTCGGAGCCACCAACAGGAGCTCGGAGCCACCGGCAGGAGCTCAGAGCCACCAGCAGGAGCTCGGAGCCACCAACAGGAGCTCAGAGCCATTGTCAGGAGCTCAGAGCCATTGGCAGGAGCTCAGAGCCATTGGCAGGAGCTCAGAGCCATTGGCAGGAGCTCGGAGCCACCAGCAGGAGCTCGGAGCCACCAGCAGGAGCTCAGAGCCACCAACAGGAGCTCAGAGCCACCGCGCCGAGGGCCTGGCAAAGGAGCTGCCCTGGACTTTGTGGAGCTGTTGGAAGGAGTTTTTGGTGGTGCCAGCAGCTCTCTGCTGCCTCAGGAGTGGCCTCTTTGGGTTGTGAGCCCCCATGGGATGTCAGAGGGGCAGCTCTGCAGAGCTCTGCGTGTCCTGCCCTCGGGCACCTCTTGGATGGAGCTTCGAGGAGAAGGAAAGGGAGGAGAGCCGAGAGCAGCAGAGGAGAAGACAGAGGTTTGAGGGCTTCATGTCCACCTGAAGGAGCTGCAGAAGAGGAGCAGGAGGCCTTGGACAGGACTGGGAGCGCTGACCTTGGGGGTTCTGAGGGGCCTCTGCTGAAGTGCAGCCCAGAGAGTGCTGCAGCTGAGCTGTGTTTCTGCATCTCCAGTTCACCCGTTCCCAACCCTCCCTGGGTGTCTGGATATCAAAACCACCGCGAGTCCCAGCGTTCTGCTGCAGCCTGGCCACTGCAGAGGGCAGGATGTGAGCTGGGCTCAGCATCTTGGTCAGGCCTTGACACCTGAGAGTGTGCTCTGGAACAACTCTGCTCAGAAAATGTGCCTTTTCCTGGCAGCCCTGGGCTGCTGCCTTTGTACCTGTGCTGCTCCTGACCCTGCTGGGATTTGACCTGCAGCATGCAAGCAGCAGGTTTTACAGCTGGGGGCATGAATTTCCCTCCCTCCAGCTTTGGCTGTGTTATGTCTACAGTTACCTCCTTAATGGATGTTTTCTTCCCCAGGAGTGGTTGCTTTTTAAATGTACCGAGTGCACACACTTGGCAAAGGGAAAACTCCATCTGCAAAACGTTCCCATCAGCTGCAGATCCCAGCACGGTGGGGTTTTTAATGCACAGCACTAATTCAGGGAGTTCTTACAGCAGTGGGTAGCTGAGTGCTCAGATAAGTGTCTTCAGTATGCACTTTGCTTTTCCTCCTTGGCTGGGGCCAAAGAGGGTGTGGGGGTGTGAATTAAACCCTGGGGAGGCAATGCCCGTCCTTCAAGGCCTCTGCTCCTGGCCAAGGGCACGTTTTTCCCTGCCCTGTCCGTCCTGTCAGGGCACAAAACCTCCCTGCAAACAGGGCTGGCTTGGCTGCTGCCCCTCTGGGAGATTCAGCTGCAATTTCTGCTCTGGCTTCCAATTTCTGCTCTGGGTTCCAATTTCTGCTCTGAGTTTCTTCTTTCCTGCTGGATTTTAGGTCTGGATTTTAGTGAAACATGGTCTTTTATCACCCCGGGGCTGAAGTCTTCTCCCCGCTGTTGTAAGTAGTGCTGTGAGCACATCAGGGCGTGCAGAACTGACAGGAAAATTCAAATTTGTTTTGTGAAAACTTCTTGCTTTGTCTCTGGCTGCCTGGAAGGGCCCTAAGCCCAGTGTCTCCGGAAGCGGCCTGCGGGATGTTATCTGTCCTTTCCACGCCGTTTCCTTTGCCTCTTCCTCCTGAAGAACACAGATATAAACACGGAGCTGAAGAGAGGCAGGGGGAAAACGGGATAACCAGCTCGCTGCCCAGGGGAAACCACAAATAACAGCCTGGGAGTGAACGGTGCTGACAGCCGGGCTGCCCTGGGGAAAGTGCTGTGTGACATCCTGAGGGCTGGACACTGCACTGACAGCAAGGGCCTCCCGTGGGGCTGAGGAGG
Source organism: Nicator chloris (assembly GCA_013400495.1). Lineage (NCBI taxonomy): Eukaryota > Metazoa > Chordata > Aves > Passeriformes > Pycnonotidae > Nicator > Nicator chloris. The sequence goes on from WAAE01003095.1 coordinate 153,120, forward strand.
GAAAAGCCCTCCCTGCAGTTGCTGGGGTGATTTTAACTGCACTAAAGGCAATGAGCTGTCCTAATCCAGCTGGGCTGTGTGGGCAGCTGGCGTGGAGCTGATGGAGCGCTGGAACTCGCGCTCGTGGGTCTCAGTCCTGGGCTGGCATCCTGCCCTTTGTTTGTTCACAAAGGAGGCCAGCAAAAGTCAGCAAAGGGCTGGATGTGAGAGCTCTGGTCTGTGGGATCATCTCCTGATTTCCCTGCTCCCAGGCTGGCTGCCCAAACCCTCTGGCCACGGTGGGCTCCCCGCTCAGCGCTGCCTTTCTCTGCTCTGACATGGCTCTTTATTCCAATGGGATTCTGCAAAGCCCCTATAAATCATTTGCATTCAGAACCAAAAAGCAGGCAGGGGAGGCGGATGCAATTAAAGGGCAGCTCAGCTCAGCTCAGCTTTCCGTCTAGACAGCCCTCTCCTAAAATAACCAGCAGTGGGAGCATCCACCTCCCGGCAGAAAGGGCTCCTCTCGGCCGGATCCCGTGGCCTTTGCAATCACAAAAGGCTTGGCCTTGTGCTCCTGCAGGGAACTGCAGGGCTTGGCCTTGTGCTCCTGCATGGAACTGCAGGGCTTGGCTTTGTGCTCCTGCATGGAACTGCAGGGCTTGGCTTTGTGCTCCTTCATGGAACTGCAGGGCTTGGCCTTGTGCTCCTGCAGGGAACTGCAGGGCTTGGCTTTGTGCTCCTGCATGGAACTGCAGGGCTTGGCTTTGGCTCAGCCGGTGCACGGAGCTGGACACAGCTTCAGGGCTTGGGAAGGGCTGAGAGCAGAGCTCAGCTTCCCCAGCTGGGGTGGGAGCCCTGTCTGTGCTGAGGGATGGAAGGGGTGCAGTTCAGCAGCTGCACGTCCTCTGGTCTGATCTGAGCACGGATTTGTGGTGATTTTGCCGGTGCTGGAGCTGCCTCATCCCGTTTCCCACTGGTGGAGGGCAGCCAGAGCTGGCGGGGCAGGTGGGGCTGAGGCAGGGGGGGTTCCCTGCCCGGCTACCTGCGATAGGGGAAACACATTGGACATTTTGTGTGCACATTGCAGTGAGATCCACCCTGGGATTTCCTGGGAGCAGCAATAGCTGCTCCTTGCTGAGCAATGGCAGCAGCTGGGGCAGGGAACCCGGTGCACTGGAAGGAGGGGAGGGCAGCAGCTGGGGAAATGGGAAGTGTGGCAGGGAGGGGAAGGAGCAGGCTGGCTGTGGGGAGCAGGGGCTGCTCTGGGTGGTTCCAGAGCCTGGGGAGCAGGGACGGCGTCTGCTCACTGCCCAAACATCCAGAGACAAGAGGCAAAGGCCAGGGGTAGGAATCCTGGTCCAGAGCCAAACACACAGACGTGACTGAGTGGCACAGGATGTTCCCTCAGCCCTGGAGTTGCTGGGAGTGCCCACGGAGCATCAGTGCCATGCCAGCTGCAGGCTGGGCTTCACTCTGCTCCCAGCCCCGCTCTGCCCTCCCCGAGTGCAGCTGGCAGGGCTTTGGTGGGGACGTGTGGTCACTTCTCTGGGCAGACACTGCCCTGGCCAGTCCCAGCTGCCTCCTTTGCTCCTCCAAGGTCGGAGGGGCCTGAGCTGAAGGGCAGCTTTGTTTGGAAGATTTGCTCCACTTCAGCCATTTGCTGCCGGGAGCCGATTCTGCAGGCAGGACACTGAAATTGGTGAGAGTAAAACTGTGGCAGGAACATGGGATGGAGTCTGAGGCTTCAGTGCTGCCCAATCCCATCTGAGGATCCAGCCCCAGGCAGGATTTTTCTGCCTTTCGCTGGGTGGTTTGTGCCTCAGTTTACCCGGACTGAGCCCTGCATTTTGATTTCAAGCTGTGTAAGGGAAGGGGAAGGCAGAGGTCTCCGTGAGCGCTGCCTCTTCCTGTCAGGCTGCAGCAGCTCGTGGCACAGAGCTGCATTCTGCTTGTTTATTTATATTTTTTTTTGCGTGGGGAGTTACACACCCACCGAGGCTGGAAATAGCTGAGCAGTGACTCACACGGGCTGCTTTAACCGGCCTGCTCTGGGACCAGCTGCGTGTGGCAGCTGGGGAGGGCTTCCAAAAGCTTCATCTCCGCAGGGGCCGAGCGTGTTCTCGTTCCCGTGTGTTTGTTCGGCCCCGGGGCGCGGCCAGCGCGGTGTCCCAGAGCTTGTGGGACACGGCTTTGGTGTTTGCAGCACGGCCGGGCAGCGAGGGCTGGCACGGGGCTGCGGGAGAGGCTCGCCCTGCTTCCAGCAGCTCCGGCTTTTTGTCTCTGCTCTGGTTTGTGGGAAATGCCGGCAGTGCCCAGGCCTGCTGTATTCCGGCAGCTGAACCTGGCACCCACCCGGCACCCAGAATCCCGGGAGCAGCGTGCCCGTGGGGGATCACCCGGAACCCCGGGAGCAGCGTGCCCGTGGGGGATCACCCGGAACCCCGGGAGCAGCGTGCCCGTGGGGGATCTCAGCAGCTGATCCCAGGCATCCACCTGGCACCCGGAATCCCGGGAGCAGCGTGCCCGTGGGGGATCTCAGCAGCTGGGGCAGCACTGGATGTGGCCCCAGCTGTGCCAAACCCCGTGGGAGCTGGGGCGGGGCGGTGCCCGGGGCTGGTGGCCAGGCCGTGGGCACAGCGGGGACTCCATGGTGCCCACGCTGAGGTGTCTGTCTGTCTGTCTGTCCCCAGAGTGGCTGCAGTCTGTCCAAGCCATGATGATCCTCTCCGTCATCTTCAGCGTGCTGTCGCTGTTCCTGTTCTTCTGCCAGCTCTTCACGCTCACCAAGGGCGGCCGCTTCTACATCACCGGCGTCTTCCAGATCCTGGCGGGTGAGCGGGGCTGCAGTGACACTGGGCCAGCCTGGGGGGGGGCTGCGGTGACACTGGGCCGGCCTGGGGGGGGCTGAGGTGACACTGCCACCTGGGGCTGCGGTGACACTGCCACCCGGGGCTGCGGTGACACTGCCACCCGGGGCTGCGGTGACACTGCCACCTGGGCCAGCCTGCGGGGGGGCTGCGGTGACACTGCCGGGAGCACAGCGGGATGGCCTGGAGCTGGTCCCTGCCAGGGGAAGGGAAGGGAAGGGGGGGGGGGGGGGCAGGGAAGGGAAGGGAGGAGAAGGGAAGGGAAGGCAAGGGAAGGGAAGGGGGGGGGGGGGGGCAGGGAAGGGAAGGGAGGAGAAGGGAAGGGAAGGCAAGGGAAGGGAAGGGGGGGGGGGGGGGCAGGGAAGGGAAGGGAGGAGAAGGGAAGGGAAGGCAAGGGAAGGGAAGGGGGGGGGGGGGGGCAGGGAAGGGAAGGGAAGGGGAGTTAATAATTCAGGGCTGTTGAGGTCTCACGCGCCTGGGATGGGATCCAGCTCTTGGGCCGTTGTGCATCCAGGCTCCTCTGCCCTTGCACAGGTTTCTGCCCCAGCCAGGGAGGTTGTGGAGGGACAGGGTGCCACTGGGGCAGAGCTGGGGGCAGTAGCTCACAGGCATGCCGGAACCAGAGCTCTGCCTGCTCCCCAGGGCTCGGGGTGGGATGTTGAGTGGCTGTGCTGGCTCTGGGACCCTTCACCAGGCTGGGTGAGGCTTCCACGGCTGCTGGCAGGGTGGGCAAGGTGTGAGGATCCTGTTCTGGCAAAAGAGGGCCCGGTGATTATTTATAAACTTGCCATGAGGGGGCCTGGTGCTTTCCCCATGAGCACAGAGCCCTGGGGCTGCAGGGTGAGCTCTGACTTGCACTCTCAGCTCCTATTTTTAACTCTTTGAGAGCTCAGTGCTGCAAAGCAGCCACAGCTCACGTCCTGCCCTGCAGCTCCCCAAGTACTGATGCTGTAAAGCCACTGGCTCTGTTTATGTTTCCACGTATGAAACCAGTGCAGAGCATTTTCAAGAGTTCAGGCTAAAAAATGTAATTGTGCTTTGAGGTCCTGGCTGCATGAGGACAGAGTGTCTGGGAAGGAGACTGATTCTTTCCCAGAGCTTTAGGTGTCAGACTAGAAGCCACCCAAGGTCCTGCTATTTTATCAGTGGAAAAACACATTCACTGAGTTTGGACAAAATTTCTGGGCATCCTCTAAGCAACTCTCCTCCCCAAACCCTGGAGAAATCCAGAGCTAACCTTTATTGGCAGGAAATCCATGATCAGTGGATCTGCTTGGCCACGGTGGAGGTGGCGTTCAGATCAGTTCACCATCTCTGGAGAAAGAGATGGATGGGAACCCCTTAGAGCCATGGAGCCGAGGAGGGGAAATGGGCATTAATGATGCAATTACCTGCCCGAGAGCCTCTCTGATAGACCTGGTTCAAACCAAGGCACGGGGTAACTCCTCGTAGCTCAGCATGGCAGAGATGTTGGTTTGGGCCTCTCGGGGTCTGACCCAACCATTGCATCCTTCTCATCATCACTTTTGTCTCTTCTCTGCCACCCCTCCCAGCCCAGAGCGGCTGCCCCGTGGGCTGCAGGGGGTGGGCTCAGCCTCCAGGGCTGTGCCTGCCCACATCCCACAGCTGTTTGCAAACACCTGGCTCGGAGAGCTGCCCTGGAGCTCGCACAGCCCCAGCCTGGCTCCTCTGCAGGGCTGGGGCTGCTCCAGCACCGACAAACCCTGGCAACAAATGTCAGAGGAAGCGTTTGCCCTCCTGACCCACCAGACCAAGGCTGGAGCACGCTCCCAAGGCAGGCTCTGCAGGGGTGATGCATTCTTGCTTGCAGCAGTGCAGGCAGCTGGCTGCAGCTGGGCCTCCCTGCTGCTCTCAGCCACCCCAGAAGTCGCAGCTGCCGCCTCCGGCCAGCCAGATCCCTGCTGCACACAATCGTGCTGTCTGTGGCCAGCTGGAGGTGACGGGGTGGCCACACGCCTGTCCCCCGTGGCCCAGACAATGGCTGTGCTCTCTGTGCATGGCCGGGCAGTGGGAGTTGGCTCCCGTGCTTGGAGAGTGGAAACTGCTCCCGCGGCGCCTCCGTGAAGTGAATTCCCACTTGTGCACTTTCCCCAACAAAAGGAGCAGTGTCAAGTGGAATTACAGCTCAAATATCACCGTGCTGAAATGTAGGTGGTCCTGAGGGCTGGGCAGGGGATGTGGAGCTCGGCTCCAACAACAGCCCCACGGCTGGATAATGGAACTACTGGGATTGACTCAAAGGGCTTGTTTGGGGCAGGAATAGAGGTGGCTTTGTGTGAGCTCTGGGCAGTGCCCACCCCTGATCGGGGGCTTTGCAGCAAAGCTTAAACGCTGCCCACCAGGGCTGGGCCTGGCCAGACACCCCTGGGAGCCACACAGGCCCTGGCTGGTCAGGGGGTGCCAGGGAAGAGGGATGAGCCATGGGCATGGAAGGGTTTGCAGGGAGCTGGGGTTTCAAGGAACAGGGTTTTGTCAAGGAGCAGGGTTTTGTCAAGGAGCAGGGTTTTGTCAAGGAACAGGGTTTTTTCAAGGAACAGGGTTTTGTCAAGGAACAGGGTTTTGTCAAGGTGCAGGGTTTTTTCAAGGAACAGGGTTTTGTCAAGGAACAGGGTTTTGTCAAGGAACAGGGTTTTGTCAAGAAACAGGGTTTTGTCAAGGAGCAGGGTTTTGTCAAGGAACAGGGTTTTGTCAAGGTGCAGGGTTTTGTCAAGGAACAGGGTTTTGTCAAGGTGCAGGGTTTTGTCAAGGAACAGGGTTTTGTCAAGGAACAGGGTTTTCAAGGAGCAGAGTTTTGCTGTAATGGGGTTTGCAGTTGAGCTTCTGGTGCAGCTGTGAAGGATGGGGGATCACAGCCAGAGCATCCTGAGGCTCAGTTGGGTTTGAGGTTTTGATCACCTAGAGAGGTGATACAGAAACCTCCTTGCTTCCACAGCCCAGCTCTGTGCCTGACCTCTTGCAGCGCTGCAGGGGGCTCAGGCCAGGCTTTCACCAGGGCCCAGGGGAGCGGGGTTGGTCTGGAGCAGCAGCTGCAGGGATGGGTCAGCCCAGGTGATGCCCCAGCTTTGTCTGCTCCAGAGCCTCTGGCTTTTCCTGCTGAGCATGGCAGAGATGACCCTGCTCACCTCCAGCCGGGCCAGAGCCCGCGGCACCCCCTCCCCGCGCCCGGAGACTCCCGGTTTTGCACGGGCAGGATCGGGGGCGCCGTGGCCAAGGCAGTTCCCGTGCCGGTGCTGGCCGCTGTCCCGCGTGACCGCGTGTCCCCAGCAGGGCGCGCGGCCTCGCTGACGCCCCGTGCTCACCCCTGTGCAGGGCTGTGCGTGATGAGCGGCGCCGCCATCTTCACCGTGAGGCACACGGACTGGCACCAAGCCTCGGAAAGCACCTCCTACGGCTTCGCCTACATCCTGGCCTGGCTGGCCTTCCCCCTGGCCCTGGCCAGCGGCGTCGTCTACGTCATCCTGCGGAAGCGCGAGTGAGGCCGCGGCACGCGGCCCGGCCCGGCCCGGCGCGGGCAGGCCCGGCGGCCTCGCGGGACACGGAGGCGGGGGAGCATAGACGAGAAAACGGAACAGAAAATTAACCAAAAAAACAACAACAAAAAAAACCAAACCTAAAAAGGAATAAACCCTCCCATCCAAAGCAAACCCAACCGACCCCCCAGAGGGAACGCTCAAAGGGTTCCTTGTTAATTGAAGATGTATATAGTATCTATGGTTTAAAAAACCTATTTATAACACTTTTTACATATATGTACATAGTCTTGTTTGCTTCTGTTGACCATGCGCTGTTTTAAAGCCTAAAGCAAGTGCCTAAGGAACTCTCACTCCTAACAGTGTAACAAGAGCGCGGTGATTTTTCTCTCATGCAAAATCCTCTCTGAGCTGAACTCTGGTGCCCTGTCCCAGCCCGTGCTGACCCGTCAGGACCCCGCTCTGGTTTTAGGCTGGCTGGATCAGTCACGCCTGGGTCCGCAGCCGGAGGGCTGGGCCCTGCTCCTGCCACATGCTGTGATCCAAAGGGCACGTCCAGATCTGACGGGAGACGCTTCCAAAAGGTTTGAAGGATTTCGGAGCAAAGGCTTTGATTGCCCCAAGTGCCTAAATGACTTATGTGCCTAAGTCCCATTGCCTTGCCACCACACCCGCTGGGAATTTGGGCTTTTAAATCACTTAGGTGGAGCTGCAATCCAGCCGGGGTTGGGCTGTGCCGAGCCGAGCCCTGGGAACTGCTGCTCCCAGCCTGGAACGTGCTCTGTCCTTGCCGTGGAGCTCAACTGCCCCGAGAACGCAGCCAGCCCGGTCTGTGCTGAAATCCAATCCCAGATGTATGAAATGGTGCTATCTATTTACCATTCCTTATCCTGCTAAGCCATTTAACCTTAGTCACTGGAAATTCAGTTAACGACCTTGAGGTAAACAACCAAGCTAGAAATGAGAAATAATTCTGTGTAATATAAATGAGCTATAACTGCCTTTGTACTTAGATCTGCTCTTACTATCATTTTTAATAAAGCATTTATAACCAAGATTCCTTTTTCCCCTCCGTGGTGCAGAGGAACAGAAGCAGCTCTGGCTGGAGCCCGTGGGGCTCTGGCACCAGAGTGAGATGTGAGTCCTCTGCCTGTCAGCAACGAGTCTGGCCATGAATGGAACAGGCACCAGCACAGACCCCGGGCTGCCTCTGAGGACTCCAGACACTGTTGCTTTTTTTGGTTAATTTTGGGGTTTTTTGGGGTTCTACTTTTTTTTTTCCTTGCTTTGCTTTTCTGATTTTATACCGACTGTGTGGACTAAGAAGCAATGAAATAAAAGTCAGAATAACTCAGGTGCTTCTGCTTTTTGGGGTTGTGGGGGGTTAGAGGTGGGCTCTGCTCCACCAGCCTGCTTGCACAGCCATCCCATGGAACCATGGAATCACAGAGTGATTTGTGTTGGAAGGAGCCTCGGAGCCCACCCAGTGCCACCCCTGCCATGGCAGGGACACCTCCCACTGTCCCATGGCAGGGACACCTCCCACTGTCCCATGGCAGGGACACCTCCCACTGCCCCAGGCTGCTCCAGCCCCAATGTCCAGCCTGGCCTTGGGCACTGCCAGGGATCCAGGGGCAGCCACAGCTGCTCTGGGCACCTGTGCCAGGGCCTGCCCACCCTCACAGTGTATTTACTTTCCTGTGTGCTCCTTTTGCTGAGCTCCAAGCCCAGGAGAGGATTCCACCTGCTGGAGCAGCACCGGAGCCCCTGTGAGCTGCAGGCCTGGGACACGAGCTCACCCTGGGCCCTGCTGGCTTTGGCACCTGGCAGAGGGGACAAACCTTTCCCTTCCGAGGAGCAGGTAGGGTCACAAGTGGGGTTTTCCCTCCTGTGGGAAAATTAAAGATACTCTTCCTCGCTTTGGATCAACATCTCAGAAGGCAGAGAAAAGCTGAGCACTTCAGTTTTGCCTCTGCTCTTTGGCCATTCACAGTGGCACCATTCAGGCCAGCACCTCGGGCCTGCAGGGCTGCTCTGTGTCCAGGACGCAGTTTTGGAAGTGCGGGTAGCTGAAGGACTTTCCAAAGAAGAAACAAGGTGAAGGGTTGAGAACCTTTTGGAAAGGGTCCAAAGGGAAACAGCCACTGATTTGCAGCAGAGTTGAGATCCTGTCCCCCAAACTGGCACGGAGCTGTGTCAGGGGAGGGCTCGGCCGGGTACCAGGGAAAGTTCTGCCCCCAGAGGGTGGTGGGCACTGAACAGGCTCCCCGGGTGTCTGTGCAGGGCCAGGAGCTGCCCTGCCTGGTCCCTGTGGGTCCCTTCCAGCTCAGGATACGCTGTAATTCCATGGGGCTCCCTCGCTCGGGCTGACTCGGGTGGGTTGGATGGTGTCACACCATTTCCCTGGCTCTCCACCGGGGCTGCAAACACAGCACAGCCCGGTGGGGATGGGGCTGCTGGGTGACACCCGGCACCAGGGCACTTCGGCACCTCCTCTGCCCATTGCCCCCGTTAATTCCCCGTTAATTCCCCCATTTGTTCCCCCTTTATTCCCCTGTTTATTCCCTGTTATTTCCCCATTACCCCCCGTTTTTACCCCGTTATTCCCCCGTTAATTCCCCCGTTTATTTCCCGTTATTCCCCCATTAATTCCCTGTTATTCCCCCATTTATTTCCCGTTATTCCCCCATTAATTCCCTGTTTATTCCCCGTTATTCCCCGTTATTACCCCGTTAATTCCCCATTAATTCCCCGTTTACTCCCCGTTATTTCCCCGTTTATTCCCCCGTTTTTACCCCGTTAATCCCCCCGTTTAATCCCCGTTATTCCCCCGCCCGTTCCCGGCGGTCCCGGCCGAGCGCGGAGCGCGGGCGCCCTCCGGTGGCTGCGGGCGGAGCGGCGGCCGCGGGACCCCCCGAGCCCCGCCGGGGACACGGCCGGGGAGGGGACAGCGGGCAGGGGACACGGCCAGGGAGGGGACAGCGGGGGCGGCCGGCCCCGGGCTGCCAGCAGCGCCTGGCGGAGCTCTGGACTCCCAGAGCGGTTTGGGTCGCACGGGCCGTGCAGCTCATGTCGTTCTACCCCTGCCATGGCAGGGACACCTCCCGCTGTCCCAGGCTGCTCCCAGCCCGTGGCCAACCTGGCCTTGGGCACTGCCAGGGATCCAGGGCCTGCCCACCCTCCCAGGGAGCAATTTTCTCCCCAATATCCAATCTAACCCTGCCCTCTGCAACTCGAAGCCATTCCCCTTGTTCTTGTCACTCCAGTGCCTTGTCCCCAGTCCCTCTCCAGCTCTCCTGGAGCCCCTTTAGGCACTGGAGGGGCTCTGAGCTGTCCCCAGAGCCTTCCCTTCCCCAGGTGGGCACCCCCAGCTCTCCCAGCCTGGCCCAGGTTGCTGTCCCTGTGGTCAGGGGGTGGGAGATGGGCTGCAGCTCCCAGGCCATGTTGAGCAGCATGGAGAGCTGGCTTCCCTCCAAAGGCATCACTTACTGCCCGCTGGGAATGGCTGAGTTAAAGTGTTAAAGAATTAAAGTTTGTAGTAAAACCACAAGATGCTCCAGAGGTCTTTATTGCCATCTGCTGCCTGGGTGTGTCTGCCACCAGCTCTAGGCTGGGCTGGGCTTTGTTTCACCAAGCCTCGAAAGCCTCCAGGTGCGGGGAGTCCCCAACAGTCCCCTGCTGGGGAAAAAGCCTTTCCTAAACATCCCAGAGCTCGGTCTGCCCTCACTGCATCCGCTGGCCACAGCAGCCCTGCCCTAAGCCCGGCTCGGGAATGGCTCTGCACGAGGGGTGTGGGCACCCCCAGCAGCCAGGCTGGAGGTTGGTGCCCACCGCGTGTGCTGCGCTCCCCACACGGCTCCTCCAGCTCCACAGGGACAGAAGGCGTCAAAGCAGGACTCAGCTTTCTGCCTGATCAGCTGTGAGCACTCTCAGAGCCAAATGAGTCTCCCAATTTCAGTGCTCCCTGGGGCTACAGCCCAATTAAAATCCAAACAGCCCATAAAGCAGCGAGCTGAGCACAACAGCAGCAGCGCGGCACGAAATGGCAGAGGGGTGAAAAAATATTAGGGAAGTTTCTTTAATGTGTGTTGTGTCGTAAAAGCAATTGTTTAAATGGCTTTTGCAGCGTTCTCAGCAGTAAATACTCCTGGAAAACGCGCTGAGCAAATCTCATCTCCCTCCTTCATTTACTGCCTTGTAAATTGAACAATTACGGTGGGAATGAAACCCATGTGTGCCCGGGCACGGCTGCGGCTCCTGCCCCGCTCCCGGCGGGCGGGGGCGGCCCCGGCCCGCGGATCGGGACCGGGACCGGGAGCGGGAGCGGGACCGGGAGAGCTCCGGGAGCGCGGGACCGAGCCCGTGAGCCAGCCCTGCCCCGAGGGACCCGGGACACGGGGCACGGGCGGGACCCGGGATAGGGGCAGGACCCGGGACATGGGATGCCGGCAGGACACGGCTCACCCCGGAGCAGCTCCGGACAGCGATGTCCCTCAGCCCCGCGGGGTCCGGGCACTGATGTCCCTCAGCCCCGCGGGGTCCGGGCACTGATGTCCCTCAGCCCCGCGAGGTCCGGGCACTGATGTCCCTCAGCCCCGGAGCAGCTCCGGGCACTGATGTCCCTCAGCCCCGCGGGGTCCGGGCTCGCCCGCCCCGGGGATGGGCCAGCGGGGCTGTGGCTGCCCCGAGCCGGGCCGGGAGCCAGCAGAGCTCCCGGGCTCACCCAGAGCCCCGCAGGGAGCAGCTCTGGGATCCATCCTCTGCTCTCACCCCACAGCCGAGGCTGCTCTTGCCTTTCCAGCCTCCCTAAGCTCCCAGCATTAACAAGCCACTTCCCCCGGGCTGATGAAAGGATAAAAGCTCCGTGTTGTCCCTGGTTTATTTGCTTCCTGGGGGATAATTGAACATATTTAGCTTTCCCCAAGGGTGAGCTTTCCTGGGGGACTCTTTGGCTGGCAATTTGCAGGATGGTTTTATTGCTCCTCTGCAGGCACTGGGTGGGGAGAGGCTTTATTTTAGAGTCCTTTAACTGCTTCATTACAGCCTTTGTCGGTCATGTCTCCTTTCATATCCACTTTTTCAGCTTTCATTTCCCAGGGCTCCCTCTTATCTGCCTTTGGAGGCAGCCCTTGTAAAAAAAAAAAAATTGAAAAAGGAAAATCAAACCCCAAAGCTCTGTCCCTGGGCTGCTTTCAAGAGAAGGCCCCTGCCCCCTTTCAACCCCCCTTTGAGAGGAGTAGATCCCAACCCGGCGTGCGCCGCAGCCCCCAGGAAAGCCTTTGGAGTAAATTAAACCAAATTAGTGTCTGTGATATAGATGAGCAGCGGAGCCCCCGCTGTGGCCCTGGCCTGGCCCTTGGCACAATCTTTAACCCCTGTCCCCTGCTCCCTCGGCTCTAATTGACCGTGAAGCACCTGGGGGTGGCTTGGGGGATCCCATCTGCCCTGTGCAGGGCAGGATTCCCCCCTCCCAGGGCATGGGGAGGCTTTAACAGGCTGAGCAAGGCTGGGATAATGAATTACCTTCCACCTCCCCTCCCCTGTGCTCAGTACCTAATTCTGCTTCTTCTTCTCTCTTATTCCCCGTTAATGAGAGCCCCCTGAGCCCTGGGGCATCCCAGCCCTGCCCAGAGCCCCGGCCCTGCTGGGGGAGCTGGGGCTGCTCTGAGCCCAGCTCAGCCCAGGAGGGGCAGGAGGCTCCTGAGCCCGACCCTGACAGCCCTGCAGGGCGGGGTTCCCAGTGTCCCTGGGCAGTGACAGACACAGGGGGGGGGTCCCAGTGTCCCAGGGCTGTGACAGCCACAGGGGGGGGTTCCCCGTGTCCCGGGGCAGTGACAGCCCTGCAGGGCGGGGTTCCCAGTGTCCCTGGGCAGTGACAGACACAGGGGGGGGGTCCCAGTGTCCCAGGGCTGTGACAGCCACAGGGGGGGGTTCCCCGTGTCCCGGGGCAGTGACAGCCCTGCAGGGCGGGGTTCCCAGTGTCCCTGGGCAGTGACAGACACAGGGGGGGGGTCCCAGTGTCCCAGGGCTGTGACAGCCACAGGGGGGGGTTCCCCGTGTCCCGGGGCAGTGACAGCCCTGTAAGCTGGGCAGCTCCTCAGGGGGGGCTTTTGCAGCCCCCTGGCACTGACAGCCCCTCGGGGGGGCTCCCAAAGGCTCCCCCAGCCCTGGGTGTGCCCCACCCAGCACTGGGGGGCCAGGCTGCCTTTGGCATGAGCGGGGCTCAGCTGGGCGGGTGGTTTTGGGGCAGGACAGGTCGTGGTGGGGATTTGGGGTGTGTTTGGGGGATTNGGGGGGGCTTCCCCAGTGTCCCAGGGCAGTGACAGACACAGGGGGGGGTTCCCAGTGTCCCAGAGCAGTGACAGACCTCGGGGGGCTTTCCCAGTGTCCCAGGGCTGTGACAGAC
>WAAE01003097.1:0-37159 GCA_013400495.1 Nicator chloris
GCTAAAATCTCTCAGACCCTGAAGTATCAGGCCCACACAGGGTGCTGGTGGAAACTGGGGATTCTGGGTCCGATTCACACAACCTTATACAAAAATCTTCCTCAGACTTAGTTTCAGACCCAAAAGTTTCAGATCTAGCAGCCTATCCTGCTACTTACCTGCCGTTTCAAGAGCAGTCAGGTAACTGGGGCAGGTCTGTTAATGGAAATCTGGCGTCAAGATGCCCTTGGAAAGTCCATGCTGCAACAGCTCAATGAGACAAGCTCTGGAGAAACACCTCACTATCACATGTGTCATATTTCCAGTGCATGAAAAAGCTCAAATACATCTACATGATACTATATGATGGAAAGGCACACTGAGAAGAAGATTTTAAATGTGATGAGAAACATTTAATTTAAAGATGTGCATATCAGCAGAAGCCACATCTGTCTGTGTGGCAGCTGGGCAGGCTGGATTCTGTGGGGATTGTTCACAGAATGAACTGTGGAAGGTCCTGGCCTGGCATAACCAAGTCCTTGATTAAATTCTTCATTAGGACATCTCTTCTTTCTCATGGACAAAGCAGTCTGTATTGTAGAATAAGAAGGGATAATTTTACCCTTTTATTGAAGACCAACCAAGTACTTAAAAAAATAATTAGGTAGGCAGACATATAAATGGATGTGGAACTGTGCCAAGAGTGACTGCTGGTATATCTTTACAAAATAACCTTCAAGATCAGTCAGACCAATTGCCATGTGAACGTTTCAGTGAGCATGGCATGATTATATTTCCCATATCATCTTATATCCTTCCCATGGGAGTCAACCTTATGACCCACCATTAGCACCAGGTAGATGCAAGATAATTAAAACGTAAGTGTAATTGATGTTTGCAGGAGTATGCATTGTATTCTGTAAATATAGTACAGGATACATGCCTATGATTTCTTTATATCTTACTTAGTATGCATCGTAAGCCCAGAGCCCAAAGGTATAGCATAGGATTAAAAAATTTATTATATCACCTTGTTTGCCCTCTCCTAACGCTGATGTATTTCTAATTGTCTGCTGTGCTACACAATAACCTCTTTTATTCATGGCATACCATTAATCAGTAAAATACAAATTAGAGTGGCCTATGGGTTTCTTCCCTTCTTTTCTCCCTCCTCCCAGCTCACTATTCCGCATTTCAGTCTCTGAAACATTCTACTTGTATTTAATATGAATCATTTTTACTGTTGGAAACTGTGGAATGACTGCCTGTGAGCCTTCATCTTTGCTGTCTTAGAACTCTATATTAAAACTTGTCCATTACTTGGTTGGCCAAAATTTCTAGTGGGGGAATTTAACTGACATCAGTAGAATTATGCCAGCATATAATTTTCCTTTAATATCAGACTAGCATCAAAGACCCTTACAAAATCAAAGTTAACACAGAAGAGTTCACAGCTATCCATCTCAGCATTCCAGTTGTGGGAGTCATTGCACCACGTTTCCATGACTGTAATTGTGTCACAGATTTTCAGCTTTCAGCTCCTGCTGTTTGTTGCTCACACTGAGTATGTTGGTGTAGATGCAGGTGTCCAGTTTTTATTTCTGAGTCAGGTGCTGAATGCTGAAACAGATGAGAGGTGAGGAAGGCATAACCCCTCCACACAGTCTGTCAGCTGTACTATTAGCATGGTATAACCAATCCCTTTGAGGAACTGGGGGCAAGGGGGGGAGGACGTTTGGTAATATGGAATATTTCCTGTGAGATGGAAATGAATGACATCCTTACCTATCCATGCAAAGATCTGTAACATTCTTGAATATGCTTTAACTGGGAAAATATTTTATCAGCTAGAGGGATGGCTCTGTGTAAGAAAGGGACTTCTATTTAAGCCACCCTGACTGGTAATTAATTTGAAGGAACAACAGAACCCTAGCAGTCTCACTGTGCATTCAGTATCCAAAGAAATGATACAGAGAAGAAATAGTACTGAAATTGCATGTGATCTCAGCCCAAAAGCTAAATTTTTATTGACTAAAATAACCAAGAGTAAAAGTTCTAAAAGAAGGGGACAAACAGATTACACAGTAAGAAGAGAGGGGACAAAAATATGTTTAGAAAGCACCTCAGTGATATCAGCTCCCCAGGATAAAAGGAAATAATTACTATTATTTTCCATCCTAAGACATGTCTCTTATAGGGCTGAGACACAAAAGCCACCATTTGGGAACCTTTTTCTTAGTTATAGTTTAATTTTACAATGTATTGGATTTGACTGCTGACATTTTCACTTGAATTTATAACCTGTTAATTTAGACTTTCCCTTTTGCTTTGCAAGAGTAACGATCCTATTTTTCTTTTGTTATGCTTGTCTCATTTTTCAAGGGAGTCCAGACTAACTCATTTAACCCTGTTCTTACTTTCAAAAAGACTGCATATATAGTCAAACACACAGTGCAGTCTTTTTTGGAGCCTGCAATAAGTATGGAAAACACAGGAGCTGTTTTTCATAAAGCTAAGAGAGTCAGCTCAGACCCAGCAAAATTCTGGGAGAAATTCTTTTTGGTGAGTTTAATGCAATGAGCAGGCTGTGCATCTTGTCTGTGCAAGATGATCCTCAGCTTCAGGTAGCTCCCAACTATCAGAGGTAGCATTGGAATTTGGCTTCACATCTTTCAAACTGAGGGCTCAATCAGTGGTTCAGCAGGGTTCAGGTTGCTGCTGCTGGCCAGCTCCAGCTTTCACAGCCCACAGAACAGGTGGTCCAGGAGCTGATGGAGCTGGGGAACTTTGAAGTGTCTGAGCAGAGCCATATGCTGTTGGCCACCTGAATTCAGTTTTATTTCAGCAGGCTGATGAAAGGAGAGGCATACTTTCTGCTCTTGAGGGGCTCTCCAAACTGATAGAGTTCATTGCAGCTTTTGCAGAAGGGCCTGGATGAACTGTGAGAATGATGGAAAGCCAAATAAGGAGGTTAGTTTACACTGCAATGCACCCACGGCTTCAAACTGCTTTGTTTGCTGGAAATTCTGAATATTTTCTGTAATGGCATCAGTCCCCAAAAAAACCCCAAAACAAAGAAGCACGTGTACCACCAGAAAGTTTTGCTGTCAGCCTTCTCCTCATCTTCCACCAAGCAGAGAAGTTTGACAAAGATCAAAAATATTTTGGAGGCAGGTGCTGATCAAGCCCTTTCACTCACCTGTCTGAAGAAAGACATCAAACCTTACAGTTGAACAGGTGCCAGTGACTAAGTTTTAAAAAGACTATTGCTACTGTCAGATAAGAGAAGATAATTTTCTTTAGAGAGACAATATATTAAGAGACATAAATGTACAATGCAGTTTATTCAATGCTCTGAATCATGAATACACACAGGAGAAAAGAAATCTTATTTTTCAATTTGATTCCAATGGAGAAGGAACTTGCTGCTACCAAAAAGCCTGAGGATATATAATCAAGCAAGCAGAATTGCTCCCGAGACAGCATGCTATCAAACATGCTACACAACCAAATTTAATAGTGAATAGTCTTTAGATTGCTTAACAAAACAACCTTGAAATGTGTGAAATTCAAAACTATTCTGAAAAGGCATGTTTGAACAGTGCAGGAGAGATAAGGATCTGGTTTCTACTGCAGGAGCATGTCTCAAAAAGGATGATTACACAGTAGGGCACCTTTCTATAACGGAAACAAATAGAAAACAATCACTGAGATGTAGCACCTGCCTGAATGAAGCTCTTTAAGCATTGAATTTGTTTAGCAATATTTTGTTTGCTTTACTGAAAACATGTGTTAGGACTGAGTTATCTTCCCTGAGCTAGAGAAATGACTCTATTAGCCCATGAAACCTATTCCAGGAGGACTTCCCTTTGATCCTCTGAGGTGTTTAGGTAAATGAAGGGAAATGTCTGTATGAATCTTCTTAAGTGACTCTGGGATTGGATCTGATCAGAGAGACACAGGATTTTTTGTGTCAGATCATCTGAATCTGGGGTTGTATTGATCACATTTAATTAATGTTTCCAGTTGAAGAGTTTACACAGCTTCTGGGTATGCAAGAGTGTGTTCTTCACACACGGAAAACTAGAAACAGCTTTTCACAAGAGATTACCAGATTGCAGGCCAAGAACTCTTTAGAAAGGACATTCAAGGAGGAAGGATCAGGGAGGTTTCCCCTGTTTGTAGAATGGATGGACTGCACAGATTTGTCTTTGAGAAACTAGTGACAACTGACATGGACAAGACTAAGGTACTCAACAGTGCTTTTGGCCTCAGTTTTCAAAGATAATTTCTATTGCCATATATCTCAAGCCCCTGGACCTCAAGGCGGGGGCTAAAAAAGATCACTCAAACAACCACAACTTACACAACCCATGGGACCTGATGAGATGCATTCCAGGGTCCTGAGGGAAATGCCTCATGTGGTTGCCAAGCCAGCCTCCAGCATATTTGAAAAGTTGTATGAACCAGGCAAAGTCCCCAGGGACTGGAAAAAGGAAAACTTCACACAACTTCTAAAAAGAGTAAAAAGGATGATGCTGGCAACGACAGACCTGTCAACTTATACCTTGTGCCCAGTAAGATCATTGATCCTCTTAGAAGAGATGTCAAAACTTATAGAAGACAAGCAGGTGATAAGAGACAACCAACATGACTTCCCCAAGAGCAAATTGTGTCCCACTTAACTAGTTGTCTTCCATGATGGAGTGACAAGGGAACATCAGAAAACAAGGGAATAGCTACTGATATAATCCACCTGAAATTTTGTAAGGTCTTTGATACTTTCCCATACAATATTCTGAACTAGAAAAATATGGGCTTGATGGATGG
This sequence comes from Nicator chloris, assembly GCA_013400495.1. Classification (NCBI taxonomy): domain Eukaryota; kingdom Metazoa; phylum Chordata; class Aves; order Passeriformes; family Pycnonotidae; genus Nicator; species Nicator chloris. Next base: position 4,810 of record WAAE01003097.1, read on the forward strand.
AAAATAAAATGTCTGGATGAAAGTGTCTGAAAAACTATTGTCAATGGCTTGATGTCCAACTGGAAATCAGTAAAAAACAGTGTCCCTCGAGCATCCATATTGAGACTTGTACTATTTAACATCATCAATTACATAGATAGTGGGGCTGAGGGTGCATTTAATAATTTTCCAAATGACACTAAGCTGAGTGGTGCAGTTTATGCACTAGAGGGAAGGGATGCCATCCAGAGGGAGCTTTCCAGACTTGAGGAGCAGGATCGTGCAAACTTCATAAAGTTTAACAAGGCCAAGGTGCAAGGTGCTGCACCTGGGTCGGCACAATCCCCAACTCCAAATCAGATTGAGGGATGAATGGATTGACAGCAGCCTGTTGAGAAAGACTTGGAAATAACAATAGATGAAAATTTAGATGTGAGCCAGTGATGTGTGCTCCCAGCACAGAGAGCCAGCTGCATCCTGGGCTATACCAAAAGCAGTGTGGCCAGCAGGCCAAGGGGGGTAGTTCTGCCTCTCTGCTCCACTCTTGGAGCTCTGGGATACCCAGCACAAGAAAGACACAGGCCTGTTGGAGGGAGTCCAAAGGAGCATCTCAAGAATGATGCACAGGAGAAGGGCTGGAGCACTTCTCCTGTGAAGACAGGCTGAGAGCATTGGCATTGTGTGGCCTGAAGTACAGCAAGTTCTGGGAACACCTGCCTGTGGACTTTCTATCCATAAAGGGGCTTGTAAGAAAGGCAGTAAGAGACCTTTCATCAGGTAGTAGTGAAAGGACAAGGGGTAACAGCTTTAAACTGAAGGGGATAGATTCTTTTTTGGACATAAAGAACAAAATTTTTATTATAAGCATGGTGAGACACTCAAGCAAGTTACACAGAGACATCTTGGATGTCCCATCCCTGAAAGTGTTCAAGGCCAAGTTGCGAGGGGATCTGGGCAATGTCGTCTAGTGAAAAGTATTCCTGACCACAGGTCCCCTCCAACCCAAACTGTTCTATTACTCTAAGACTCTAAATCCTGATAGACAAAAAACATAGGCCACCTAAGTCTGGACAAAATGTTCTAGTTAAACAGTGATATCTGCAAATGTCAGAATAAAAAAAGTGATTGTGAATTTTTTAAAACTAAAAGCTGCAGGGATTTTGTAATCCAGACTTAGTTTACAAAGATCTGAGTGTTCTGACTGTTAATTTGCTGCCATCATGTCTGCTGAAACCAATAAACAGTGTGTAATGAGTAAAACTTGGCCTAAAATATAGTGACCACATTACAAAAACCACCACTCTTATTCCTATGCTCTAACCTGCTGGAAGTGAGTTACAGTTGACTTCAGTAAGGGCCCAAACCAACCAACATCTGTTTTTTATGATCCATATAGCTTACTGTGGGCAAAAAATAATCAAACCAGTGCTAAAGAAAATGTTAAAATATTTTAGTGTCTTTTGCAGTGGGTGTGGTGACTGAATTCTGATCAAACATGGGAATATTTGTGTCTGGTAAGCTCTCAATACATACGGCTTATTGGCTATTAACAGTTCCAGTTCAAGAGAATTTTAACATTTCTAAGAATATTTTCTCCAGGAGAGTTTAATTTTCCTCTGTCTGTCATGGACTAGAGATAAATCTGAAAGAAAGCAGAGGCACAGCTATTTGAGTGGGGAACTCAACACATATCTTGTATCCTGAATCAAATAAATTACCAACCCTTTTCTCACCTTCTGCTGAACACATCATGCATTATGTTTCTGGGAGCTTAGAATGAACTGGGGACTGAGCCATGGGGTGCAGGATGTGCAAAGTCTAAAATCAAACATCCAGCAAAGGAAGTCAGCATCTTTCCCAGCCTTTCTTTCCCCAAAACTATAATGTAGAAAAGTTATATGCTTGACACTTTTTAGAGGCACAAAAGACATTTTTTCCCCCCAAGTCAGAATAGGGAAAGAAGTAAATTTCAAAGACATCATACTTCAAGGGGTGCCAGAATTTAGCACCTCCTACCATGATCTTTTACTTTCATTTTCCTTTCCTCCCAGAACATAATTGTATGCCCTCAAGGTGAGGAAAATAAGTAAAGAGTGTTAGCCAGGGTCAATTACTTGCAGCAGGACTGATCTGTCTGAAATCTTATGTCTATATTTGAGTAACCTAACCTTGGTTCCCCTTAGAGTAAATGAAGGGATATTTCCAAATATATTAAAGAGATATGTAAGACAGGTTAGATGAATTGCATACAAAATTGCCACTTTCTACTGGCTTTAAAGGGAGTCTAGCTCATATGTAGACATAGTTTAGTCAAATGAGTGCCACTCTCAATGTTTCCTTTCTTGCCAGCCCTCCAACAGAGAGCTGCCATCATTCTATAGAAGAGATTTGCAAAACCAGGGAAAGGTGTAAGGAAGAATGAAGGTGTAAATTATACCCTTCAGAGGTAGTCACATATCAGGTGTTTAAAAGGAAAACACTGCAGGTTGAATTAACTCCATGAAATCAATATTTCATAAAGTAAAATTCTTTTGCCTATTGTGCCAGCTCCCCACATAGAAATGAAAAGCATTGAAAGAATCAGCAACCCTACCGAGAAGTGGTAGGCTCATTTCTAAATTTGTATTAGCATGATTAACAACTGAAATAAACTCTAAGGGCAGTGATTGGTTCACACTGCCTTCTAAATTAGACTTGACATCTTTCTGGAAGATGTTGTAGACAGTGTTTTGTATCCAGTGAGACTAGAGGATCTAATGGCCCTCTCTAGCCTAAGAATCAATGAACTCATTAACAACTTGGACAGCACATTAGAGTTAAGACATTATCCTGCAATCAGACAATATTACCTTTCCTCTGCTCCAAATTCACACACTGCCCTCTTACTCCCTGCCTCTAATTTCAGGTTATCCTCTTGATGAACTAGGCTGCTTTTTCTGCTGTAACTCACGTAACAGCTCAGTACCAGCAGCAGCAATTGTATGTCATGTGCTTCAGCTGGTATTTACCAAAAGGTGAGTGTGAGTGACAGTGACTCTCTAAGTGCTTGGAGAGCCTATTTTTCCCTGTCGCTTCTGTCTCTTTGCATACACCAAACCTCCACTATTTACCTTTTTTTTTAGCTTGAAACTGAAAAAAGGACTCAGGTTTTGTTGTTCACTGCCGTGGAAGAAGAAATTATTTTCTTTTTGGGAAACTGAAATGATTATGCAAGGACTGTTCACAATTGATAATATCACCCTGACCATCCAGACCTCTGCTTGTCATGCCCTTCACATTTTTTCATGCTACTTTTCATATAAAATTTCTCTTCTGCATGTCAAGTACTCCCTAATTCCTCTTCAGGTCCCTACTGAAGCCTCCCTTCTTTGTGGAATTGTAGAGCAGTGAGTCAAAGGATTTAACTGAAATTATCTCTGTGGTCACAAAATTGTGCAGGAGGGGAACTCTGTGCAAGTTGTCCTCCCTGAGAAGTCATGTACATCATAAATTCCTGTAATTATTCTTGTGTACTTATTCTCTCCTAGCCTTTCTCCTCTTTTCTCTTCACAATCCTACTAATTGTAAACAAGGTCGTCTGTGGAGAATTTGCATATGTATGGAGTTTTCCCCTGTCATAGTTTAAATGAGACAAAGGAGTATAAAGGAGGAGAAGGTCTGAAACTAAAAATCTTAAAGGAAAAATGAAATACTGGGCTATTGACTCTCATTAAGCTCAGGGGACATCCAGTTGCTATGGAGAGTTATTTGAATCATGCAAATGTGGGTACGTACACACTCTCAGCTGGGGAGCTCCCCAGGCTCCATTGACTCAGCCACTTCATCCATATGGAGATACCTGCACTGTGGACATCTAAGCTGAATTCCTTGCTTACTGTCATTTTCAGTTGTCACTTTCATTGTATTCTTCACACAATGGCCTCAATTTCAACAGAAGTCTTGCAAAGTGACTTCATTCAGGCTAATCCTGGTGACAGACATCTCTGGTGGCAGCTGCCCAAATTAAGGATGCTGATAGATTCAGGCTTTTCACTTTCTGGGTATGTACTCAGACCACTGTTTTGTAATAAATAAAGGAGCTGTAACACTAATATCTCTTCTTTGAAAGAAAACTTCATCTCTTTGATATTGTGCTGCTGTGTTTTAGGTGCATGAGTGTCTATTCAGTAGGGTCTTCAGCTGACAAATAAGTGGAAAAACTCTTTTCTGGATTTTGTTACTCTTATTTTTGCCATTTGAAGACACATGCTGTACTTCTCTTAAGCACCAAGTGTGTAGAGATGGGTACTGGACCTATTTTGGCATGTCAGACATAAAGTCAATTTAGCCTGATTTTGCACCAGAAGCTAACCCAGTACGAGGATCCAGGAACTATTTTCATTTAGTTTGTCCCCATTAGTGCCACATTTTCATGCTCCTCTTTTTCTGACACTGAGTCTTACTAAAGTCTGACCCAGTATCACATTATCGGACCCCTAACATATTCTGTAGTGAACCATTATAATGTCAAGTTTTCAAGGTTTTTACCTGTGTTTTACATGTTTTTGGACACCAGACACAGAATCATAGAATACTTGAGGTTGGAAGGGACCTCTGGAGGCCATCTTGTCCAACCCCCCTCCTCAAGCAGAGACAGCCAGATGAAGTGGTTCAGGACCCTTTCCAGACAGTTTTTTAATGTCTTGAAGGAAGAAGGTCTGCACAGTAAACAAGTGTTTCCTGATGTTCAGAGAGAACCTGCCAAGTTTCAGTTTCTGCCTGTTGCCTCTGGTCCTGCCATGGCACATCACTCTGAAAAGACCTGCTCTGTTCCCTTTGCCCCTTTCCTTCAGGTATCAATTTCCTTTAAGCTTCCCTCTCAGCCTTCTTTTTGCCAGAGTTCCAGCTCTCTCAGTCATTCCTTATAGGGAAGGAGTTCTAGTCTCTTAGTCACCTTGGTAGCCCTTTGTTGACTCTCTCCAGTATGCAGGTGTCTCCTTTGTAGGGAGGAGCCCACAAGAGGACACACCAAAAAGCAATTCTCATTCATTTTATGCTGGCACCGCCCTGAAGGAGTAAGATCTCACCCACTACAAATTACTCTCTGGAAAGTTTCAAATCTTTGTTTCTGGAATTCATTGAAGTGGCACTTGTCAAGCTTCTTTCAACTTTAGTTTACTTTATCTTAATTCACTTCTTTGCTGAATAGTAAATCAGTGTTGGAAAAGGTTTGTACACGTAATGGTAAAAGGCACATCATTTAATGGAAAAAAATAATAATAGATAATTGCTTTAGAAATCAAGTCAGGTTTTAAGGTAAAATTGTAAATCGTGAGAGTAGAACCTGAATGGTTTAGTCATAGCTTCAAAACCATCTTCCCTAGCTATCATTTTTTCAAAATTCAGTTATTGTTCTTTGGATAGAGTTATGTTTGTGTATATAGTCTTATATTGTCTTGACAGATTCCAATCTAAACAACTGAATTTGCGTACATCAAATTTCCTGAGATGTTTCACATTGTTGCCCATTTCCTTCCCAAAGGCTTTTGTAAGAAAGCAACAAAATCCTGTTATGCAGCTAATGAAGTTAGTCTAACAGCTGTATTTCAATGATGAAGTAACCATCTTTTCTGATAGGTATGGATACAGACGTATAGATTTACCAACACATTTTGTTTATTTTACCGGTGAAAAGCAGGAACAGGATGGTCATATTTGGTGAATACTTATCTAATTCCTGATCTATAAGGTAAAGTGAATACATGCTGTCCTCCTATTTCCATCTCCACGTTTTGCCTACTGATTCATTTCTTCAAGACTTACTTTAACAGTAAACACTAGTCTGACAAAGAAGAGGCAATACCAGTGAAAAATTAAAATCCAATATTGATAGTTTATTTTTATTATAGCTTATTGTAACAGTTTAAAGCTAAATCTTATCATTTTGGTACATATTATCTCATGTCCTTCACAGCTCTGTTTCCTGTATCTCCTAAAGGTAGTTACAGCTTTTTTCACTGGTGAAATAAATTATGGCAAAATAAATATAAATTAGGAGTTCTGGAAATGGGAAACCTCTCTGAGCGTAGAAGGACTGAAATAATCATCATTAGTAGAAACATGTAGGATTTGATCCTTTTTCCATGGAAGTAAATTGGGTTATAATCTAAGTGATTTCATAGGCATGTGTCAAGTAGAATTTTTTATTTTCACAGCACAAAGTGAAGTGAACTGTATTAAATTGATTTCCTCATATGTTAATTAATTTGATTTTCCTAACCAAATACTTCAAAGGAAATTAATGAAATCAATACCCCCACAGAGTGGCAGGTTTCTCACTCATTGTTTCAAACAGCTATCTGCCTCCTGTCCTCTGGTTTTGCCTGTACCCCAAAAACACCTTCAGTCAATGTGGATGGATTGCCCTTAGTGTAGTGCAGTGACTCAATCCCACACAGACAGCTGAGAAACACCCTCGAGACTTTCCCCAGAGGACTTCTAGATGTGAGTGGTCTAACGCTGCTGATTGTGGTTTGTCCCTGAAAATGTCATATTAGAAAGGTCACTGAGTTGGCAAAGACATCCATGCCTTTGTTAGATTTCATCTGAGGCTGGAAGGGTGGTTCATTTGCTATTGTGCTGCCAGTTTAAGGAAGACAGGACCCCATCTCTTGGAAGCATAATGATGAGTCAGACAGAATTTTAAAATTCCTTCTGTGACAAGGGGGAAAATGAGCAGAGAGAAAAAAAAAATAATGCCCAAAGTAGTATGCCAAAAAACACTTCTAAGTCAGAACAAGGTTTTTCTAGAAAATAGTTTTCCTTACTTCTTCACAGTCAAAGGAAGGGAATTGGAAATCGATGATCCATGAAAATATATATTTTTAGAAACATATTAAACTAGAAGAAGACAGAATTCTGTTGAGATCTGAAATGCTGGTACAGTGGCTTATTTGCAACAGGATGAAACACATTCTTTTAACCTTCCCATTTTGTCCCAGAGATGTGTAAGGGTTTCTATACTATGTTTTAAAGATAATTTGAGTTTATTTTTTATAATGCAAAAAGTTAAGACAGGCTGAGATTAGATCAGTCTATCTCTCCATTATTTATTGATTAAAATTCTGTACTGAAAGATTTTTCTTGTAGTTGTTGGGGGTTTTCCTAGTGATTGTATTTTCCTTACAAATAAAACAATATAAAGGATCATTTCCTGAACAGCTGGAATAAATCTCAGCACATATTTTATCCCAGCCATCCAAGAAGCGCAAACAATTCGGATTCTGAAAAAGCAGATTGGTGCCAGTCAAACTCAATATCTCCTGATGAAAAAATTATGTGTTGACTCCGATTTTTTGATTTTGAGCAGATAACACTCACCAGAAGAGGTGAAGCTCTCTGTGAAACACGAAGTTTACCACTGAAGGGAGCTCAGAAAATCTTCATCAAACACAGTGAGGCAATCAGAGAGCTGTTTGTTTTTTTTTTTTTATTACAGCACAGCAACTTTTTTCATTATATATTCTTAGTATCACCCAGTGAGAATTCTCTGGAACTATATGAGCACCAATGACTCTCTTTGCTTCACCCTGTATCTTCCTTCCTTTGCAGTTTTTCATGACACAAGTTACCCGTTATCCCTCAGGGCATCTTTCCCCTCTACCAGAACCAGCATAAAGGCGGCCCAGCTCCTAAAGAGAACTGTTCTGAGAACTCCAGCCGCACAAACACTCAGGGCTAGCTCACAGAGGGACTTGGTTGTTTGCAAGTTGTACCTGGTAAGATCCCTGCCACAGGTGCAGAGCCAGCTGGGCAGAAGGGCCAGCCTGGAGCTGTTTGAAGCAGGCTCTGAACGGCCTCTCCTGTGGCTTTACCACTTTGATCTCTGAGAGCTCAGATCCCTACACCACACCGCACATTACAGCTTATAGGCAAGCCCTTGCAAGCCAAGAAAGCGCCCTAATTAACAACCAAAGAACCATCACTACTAGGAATGGGTTGACTAATTCAAATATCCAGCCAAGATTTAACAGGAATCCTGGGCCATATGTACTATTTTATAGAAAATGCTTGTGTCCTATTTTCTGCCATTGCCTGCAACACTCTAAACACCTGGCCACATTCTACTTTTTAAGGGTAAATAGTTACGACAGAGGGTCCTTTTTGAATCTAGCTTCAGTACAGCAAACATTGGGATCCTAAAAGTTGCTCTGTTGCTGCACTTCACAGCTCATCTCAATTAGAAAATTGTATTGCCAGCAGCTTGGGAGTGGATGAATTTTTAGTTCACTTTTTCCCTTTTCAGGAAAATCCATACTGCTACACGAGATATTGCCCTGCTACAGGGACACTGGTGCTTCTTCCTGTCTACTAGAAAAATGTTACCTGGTAACATTTGACTCTTTCATGGTCACATTTCATGAGCTCTTCACAGTCATTTGCATTGACAAGTAATATATCACAATTTTCCCTTCCCAGACAGCCTTCCAAATGAGGAACTCCTAGTTTGTAACTAAGCTTATTTTAGCTCCGGCATACATGATCTTCTACCCCATTCCTACAGTTCCCAGGGAATCACACATAACTTACTCTATGTCCTCATAGGCATTAATGTACCCCAAGCTTGTGTTAGTAGCAGCTTCTATTAGGATAGTCCTGCTTTTTTGGTCCATTTCATTAATGACTCTAAATAAATTCAAACTCAAAGTTGATATTTGAGTGACTGCACTAACAAGAACCTTCTACTCTCATACTTTCTGTGCTAAGACAACCCATCCTTGGCTCTCAGCGTTCCGAATCAATTTAGATGTTGTATTAACAATTCCTGTCTTCTGATGTTGCTGTGTGTTCTACTAATGCCTGTGTTCAAAATGATCACCATAATAAAACACATTCAGGTATTTTATTCTAATCAGGTATGTCTTATACAGAGCAGCTACTTGAAGATCAGCAGAACCTCTTTAAAAAAAAACATTTCAAAGGTTTTAGAAACGGGTGGACACTATTTAATTTCTGATCTTTCTGCCTATGGAAATGAGTGTATTAGCTACCAAGAAAGCAATTACCAAGACTTCTAAGGGAGTGGAAAATTAAAAGAATAAATATAAAACGCCAAAAATGATCCAAACATGCTCCCGATACAAGATTGTCTCAGCTTTAACTCCCAGTGTCCTGGACTTTCACAGCATTATTCTCCCAGAATACAACCCTTATTTTGGGAAGCTGCTCTTGCTGACTCTCATTGACTGCATTTATGCATTTGTTATTTGTGTTCTGTTTGGAATTGTTGCGAAAGTATAAGCCATGGTTGCTTTTCTGAGGTATCTATCTAAAGGTTAGTTCCCACAATAGACACCGGGCTATTTGATAATAGCAAGGAACCAAGTGAAAGCCCAGGTTGTAAAATGTATAAGGGTTTGTCTTTAGTGTAAAAAGGGTGTATAAAATCTGCCAGTAGAATAGCTGGAAAACAACAAAGCCAAACAAAGCAAAAAGTAAAAAACCCTTTACAATAGTGTAGTACAGCAGATGTTAAAAAAACCCAAACAACAAAAAGTCTCCCAAACATTAAACAAGACAAAAAACCAAAACCCCCAGATATTTTCATGTGAAGAGACCTTATGAAGCTTTGCTGAAATCCAGCTCTGCTTAAAATTATTTAAAAATTAAATTTCAGAACCCTGTGACCCAATAATGTTGTCGATGAAAGAACATGTATTATCCAGCAGAATAATGCAGTGCAAGCATGCTACAAAGAATGTGTAGATGAGCTGTTCTTATGAAGAATTGAGAGAAAAGTATACTGACATTTTCATTTATTTAATTCTTACCAAATAGGAGGTGTGGTCGGTAAAAACGTTCCTACTTTTTATTTATTAAAATACTTATATTAATAATATTGGTAATTACTTTTTTTTTTTTACTTAATGTTCACATCCTATATCTCCTATAATATTTTTAACTTCTCTGCCACTGTTTTAGAGAGATATATCTCCTTAAAAAAGAGGTTTAACTGACCTCGCTCTTTCTAACCCAGAAGAGCCCTGCAGACTGAGAAGATTTGGTATTTAAAGCTGCACTATCTGGTACATATAAATCTTGTATTATCAGGGATGAACCTTTAGGAACAAAGCAGAAATTTCACATTCAGAGGAGAGAGAAGTAATTTCACTGAAAGGCTGAAGCATTTAAAAAGTAATAAATTATTTTAATAACTACCTAATGGTAGACATTACAGAGTGTTCTCTAATTATTAATCCACTATAGACATGTTCACAGCTCTGAGAAAGAAAGACGTTTTGGTGCATAACTTCCTCCACTTTGATAAGGTCATAGTTCTTCATTATTTCTCATTCAGTATTTGGCTTTGAAGAAGTTGTCTCGTGTCTTTGCTGCCTTATTCTGCTTGGATATTTCAGGTTATGTACATTTTCCCCTTGCTTCACTGTGCACTAAGTCAGATGCTGATATCAGCTATTAATTTTTCAGGTCTGTCACCCCTCAAAGCTCTGGGACATCAGTAATTCCCTTTTGCTTTCTTATCTGTAATTTCCTTTCTTTCTAAGGCTGCTCCAAACTCAGTATTTTGTCTTTACTACATGCATTGTTTTTGCAACATATGTTCAAACTTTTAAACGATATAACATTCTTTACCAAGAATTCTTTCTTCAAGATTTTTGTAAAGGGACAGTAAATCCATAATGTCTCTTGTAATTCCTGATGCAAAACATAAACAGAATTTATGAAAGGTTTCAATAAAGACATTTAAATGCTGTATAGTGCTCAAATGGAGAACAGCATTTTGTATCAATCAAGTTTTTCAGGTTTGTTTTGCTACTTCCTAAGATTTCCCATGTCTTTTGTTATGACAATATTTTCTCTCTCTCTCCCAGAGGAGGCTAGGACCATCACACAAGAAGAAAACAGGGAAATAAAATACAGACAGTGTTTTGTAAACCATCTTAAAAGCCATGTGTGGTTGGAGGAGCGAGTCAAATTATTGTTTGTCATTTTCCTTTTTTTGCTGTAAAGGGTTTTTTACTGCTTGTCTTGTCTAATTTTCTTTGTGAGTTGTTCAAGGCCATATATTTCCTTGTACCACAAATCAGAATGGATTTTACTGCCTGTGCATTATGGTGCATATATATATTTCATAGAATCACAGATTAAAATATTAATCTGAGTTTGAAGAGACCCAGAAGAATCACTAAGTTCGTTTACAATATATCAAAAGATCTTGACTTCAGATATTCCAGAGGTGAGCCATGAAGCTTTCCTTTCTGCTTAATGAAAATTTTCCTCTTCGGACTGAAGAAATTTTAAAGAAGTCGAAAGTTTTGTTGTGAAGGCTCAATCTTTGCATTTAACCTGAATCTTTCCATCTCATAAAGCAGAAATCTCATCCTCCACAGTGTACCCTGGTCAGCCTGGGAATTCAAGCGTCTTTGTGAAGAATTCAGGATGAAGCATTCTGATACTATTACAATTTTATCCTCTTTGTCTGGGAAAATGTCACAGTAAGACTTTAACTACAGCTCTTCACACTTATTCTCCCTATTTAACATCTAATGTTAATCTAATGCCTCTTTCATGCATTATATACACATAACAGTTATAAATCATAAGAAAATATCTTCTGGTCCCCAGGTCTGGATGATCAATAATAGTTTGAAATTAAAACACTCAAAGATATTTTAAAGAGAATGAAGGTAGCAAGTAAAGTTGGCAAATTTTGTTCAAGTGAATTTGAATTAATTTTATTAGAACTTATTAAATGCAGTATGATATTGCAAAGAGTATGCTCAAAGAGAAAAAAGAACATATGAAAGTTTTGAAGAAATACTTGCAATTGATCTACATCTAAAAAAAAAATTGCAGTCTAACCAAACAATTCCAAACAAACAATGGGATAACGGATGGATGTATCAGTATCTGACAAACCGAGGCAGAGTCACAGACCATCACCTTGTAACCAGCATTTTAGTGAAAAGGTGCAGCAATGGCAGTGGTCCTGTTGCAGGTGCCAGGATTATTTCTGTGATTGCAGTCTGCAGCAGGGCTGGGATGTAAGGGCTGTCCCTCTTCTGTCACTGACAGCACATGGTGCTTCGCAAACATTTCTTCATGAGTGTTTGAACTGCCCTTCCCTTTGGAAAGGCACCCCTCATCAAAACACCTTTGTTTAGCTGTTGGGCAGAAACCAACAGTGTTGTGGTGGAAAAAAAGAGAGAAGTGCTCTGTTTTATTCAGATTTAGAGGAAATGAATCTTTTTTACGTGGTAGGTGTTGCTGAATCAGTCTTAGCATTAGAAGACCTTAGCATCGGTCTTAGAGGAATCCAGGCTGCTGTGACCTAATGCAGAAAAAGATAAGTCTCCAAAAGATTTAGTAGTTCAGGTCATAAGAGGCTTTTTTGGCCTTTTTTATCTACTTTTTAAAAATTTAATTAATTTTTAAATTTAATCTTGTTTTTAATTTTTTTCGAAACTTCTGCACCATTCTCCTGCAGAGATTTCCTTTTTCATATTAAAGTTTAGTTCTATTCCTGACTGCCACTTTCTATGCAATATTTTGTTTCTCCCACGTCAAATTATAGTTCTTCCTCTTGTTATTGGAATTTCACCCAATTTTCCCAGAGGATCATTCTTTAGCCTGGAGTTTCTCCTCAGCTATACTTCTGTAAATACGGTCACCTGTGTAGTCATTTATTAAAGCTCTAACAAAAGATACTCTGCCTACCTTAATTTTCTCCTAAGTTTTCTTCCTCAAGCAAGCACCCATTTTTTTCCCCTTCAAGATAAGTAATGCTTCCTTAAAAAATAAATAGAATCCAAAGTTTCTTAAAATAAATATCTCATAGTAGGAAAATTTAGGAGTTGTTGACTCATTTCACAAGTGTTATCTGGCCTTCAAGATGCAGAAATTTTGTCATCTGTTCTGCTGGGCCTTTGGCAAAGTTGCAAACTACTCCCCTGTAGATTATGAGTAGGCTAAGAAATACATGAGGTCTAGCACAGTAGGTTCAAATTTGCAAATTCAGCCTGAGTTTTAGAAGATTTCTTGCAAAAGATCTCAGGAAAATTAGAAAGGACACAACCTAGTTAAGCTGGCAAAGTCTGTGCAAACCTTTGATTGTTGTCATAAGTGTATTGGCCGATTGACAGAAGACAAAAACCCGGTCACCGAGTAAATGAGTCATCTGTAAAGTTTATCTGGGGCAGAGCACAAATATTCTGTCAGTAAATACCAGGTTTTGGACTTAGATATGCTAATGAGCTTTCTCTTCCTCCTCTGCAAACATGGAAGGTTGAATAGTATCACTTTGTCTTTTAGTCCTCATCTCTTACATCTGACACATGAGAAACCCAATTTTGCTTGCAAGAAGGGGGTTTGCTTCACACTTGTGCCTGCAGTCCTTGAGAAATTACTGTAGAAGTGAGCTGTTCAATGCAGTGCTTTCCCCCTCTCCCCTCATTAGTTCTGTGTTTGCTTTGTAGAGACATTGTAGGAAAAGTGTTGAGTGGGGCTATTCCTTTTGCACACTAAACACCAGAATACCTTGAAAATTCTTAGTTCTCTTTTCTTTGAAGAAATAGATCTTAAGAGGAAAGAGGTTAAGCCAGAGAAGAGCTGGAAATGAAAATGTAATTGGGAAAGAGAAAATACAGTGAGAACGGAGACAAGAATTTTGTTTTCCTATATTCTGTCTAACCGTTAAAAAATCTAAGTTACAAAAGGTGAGCAAACAAAAGCAAAAATTCATTCATTTTGCCTAATTAGTTCACCCATCCCATTAATGCTGCTATATGCATTATTGCAGCTATTAATCTGTTAACAACACCATTCTTATTGCAGAGCCACACTTGTTGCATAGCCTTCAGGGAAAATGTCAAATACTGTTATTTAAAAAGGTAATCAGGGAACTTACTGAGGAAGTATTATACATGAGGAAGAAAAAAAATTTAACAGTGGGCTTTATAAATTTGAAGACTTTATTGATATTCCTCCATTCTTCCTAAATGCTACAGGCTTTCTATTGCGCCCAGAACAGTAGGAAACAGCCAGCAAATATAAGATGGTTACCAAATCACAATAATGGTGAGGTTTTAAATTTCAGGAGATGTCTGTTGGGGAACTGATCTCAGGCACTGTCACACCAACATAGATCTGACTGCTTGGGCAGGCACAGAACTGTGCCTTACAGTTAGCTAACAGGGCTCCTCAACTCACCTGGCTCCCAGCCCTGTAATGCATCCTTCACATATGAAACCCTCTGCTTTGGAGGTGTGTAGGACTCACATCTTTGCAGTATCTCTCCAAGCACAGAACACCTCTAACCATGAGAAAACTTCCTAGTGCCATTAGTTCAGCATCAGTGTTGCAGGCCAGCAATAACTCTTCTGTACAGAGGCCAGCTTGCCCATGGGTGGTCAGCTAGGAAATGCTGACTTTGGGAAGAGTGGGCAGTGTTGTACAGAGAGCTGTTGTCTTGGTTAAGAGCAATAAGATCTTAGTGTTTCTGCAGATTGAGAATAGGGACTCAGTTCCTTGCAAAATGACTTAGAAGGTGTTTGCCTCTGGGAATTGAATCAAGGAAATTGCTGAAATACAGAAAATACTGTCTTTCCCTAGACATTTTTCACCCATATCAGTCATTGGCTTAGGTTCATAAAAAGAGTCTCAAAGATCCCTACAGGCAAAAGTGAAGACATCCCCCTTGCTCAGGGTCTGGAAAAGGAGGGAGAGGAATAACATAAACATCATGGTAAGAATGGCTAATGCCAAATGTCGCCCACAAATTTTGGCCCTCACCATGTATATCTTACTGGTAAAAATAATAATTTTTATCTGGCATTTCACCTGCATGCTTAGAGGTTGAGGTTATTGACCTGTGCAGCTATGTGAGCTTGGTCCCTGGTGTGACAGCACCTGGCAAGGAGCACACCATGACTGCAAGCCACAGACCAGCCCCAAGCTGCATCAACACTCCCCCTCCACCATGGACCCTGTTGTGCAGCTGGAGCTGGGCTCTGCTCCCTGTGCCACAGCTACGTGAGTGCTGCTTCAGACACAAGGTGGAGGAACATATGTCAGTCTGCAAAAGGCTATCAGACAGTCTCAGCAGGACGTGAAACACAGAGTGAGCAGTAGTAAGTCCTGCCACGCATCAAGGCATAGAGTTTCAGGCTAGATCACAAAGAGCAAATAACAGATTTTCTTTCTTTTTCAGCATTTCTATACGTATTTCTCCAAGCATTCATGCACTGCCCTGATATTATCTATCAAAAGCAAACACTCACTGAAGATGAGCATTTTGTTTATACTGTAAGCACCTTTTAGTTTGCATGAGTACATTTAATGAGCCATCAGAAAATCCACAGCATTCTAAGACTGCTTTTTATATAAGCTAAGAGGCCACATTATTTTATCACTAATCCCTACTCCATCTGTTGACACTCTCAAACTGAGGAATGCATCAGAAATGAGGAAACGTTCTTCCCTCCTGTTCTAAAAACCTGATAGTGACAACTTGACTCATCAGGAGATTAGGAGCTTCTAATTCTGTGAGCCACCCCCCGCCAGAGTCTGTGGGGATGGGTTTACTGGTGGAGCAAATCACCAGCCACCATGAGCAAAAGTGGCAGAATTATGCCATAAACAACTTGTACAAGTGTCTTTTGGGGGCATATGATTTCTGAGTACCATACTAATGGTAGTGGTTTGGAACTGACAGTAAATGATGCTGTTTCAGGGCTGAATCTATCAAGGTTAAGCTCTCTAAATGGTTACCTCTACAAAGACTTTTACTTCTTGCTAAGTATTTTTCATGGTATTTTCTTTTCAGAAATTGAGGAAGGACGAATCTGGTGATGGTGAACAATCTCTGTGTCTGCTCCTGGGCTGTGCAACCACTATGGTGGCTCTGGCTGTAACTGAGGTGACTTCTGTTTTCAGCAGAATGCGCCTTCTTTTCTGGAATGCAATCATACTAAGAAAGCACTTTATGAGCATCATAGGTCTCTAGGTGCTCCTTCACAGAATCATGCTCTGGGAAGTATTCTCTTTCTGTTAGGGTCACTGTGTTTGCCAGTTTTAGTATCAGTTGTGCCCACCAAGTACAACCCAAACACTTCTCACAGAGTGTCTTATCCACCAGAAATACCCTCAGTGGAGCAGTTTATCCTTATTTTACTCACAGGGAGCCAGAGCAAGCACAAGGCCATGCCATTGCTCTGTTTTATGCTCAGAGCAGGAGATTTCACGTTGTGGTTAAAAAACCCAGCAGTCTGGGATCTGTGCTGAAGGCACTGCACAATAGACAATGGAGACTGCAGTTCAGCACATCCATTAGATCATCATAAGCCAGCACTTCCAGGGAGAAAAAAATCCAAACAAAAGCAACCTAGCCACTCCTTTCTGTCCCCAAATTAGCTTTCTCATTGTCCAACAGGCACAAATGTTTCTGTGGGTAATGGACACGCTGTAAATTATTCATCAAATAATAGATTTAAAAAACCCCAAACAATCCGGTGTCAGTAGATCAAAATCTACCAAGTAGAAATTCATATACCCCAGCTTGCCATATGTAAATGGAAAGTATTGAAGACCATGAAAATATAAAGCATGATGTGCACTCATCTGCAGCTGCAGTCAGTGTTGTGATCGGGGACCTGCTTCTAGCAGGGAAGATGGGAACCGATGGCAGTGACAGCTCAGAATGAGGTTACTGCCTGACATGCTGATTATCTCCCACAGACAGTTTGCTGTGAGAAGAAAAATTAGTCACTAACCAGGAATCAAGGGTGCTGACAGCTCCGTCCGTTGGTTCTTGTTGTGATTTAACCCCTTGTGTCTCACTAGGACACGAAATAAAGACACAGTCTGTGTGATATCCAGGGCAAGAAAAGGATTGACTTTATTTCTGACCTTCATATGTATAGATTTCTAAAAGTGACTATGGATTGGAGGGTGAAATGGCTACTTCTCATACCCCACTGGTCACAGCAACAGTCAATCAACCTTCTCTTCTTAGCAGAAAGGATTTTAAACAAAGAATGGCAGTTACAAAAGCAAAAGTTGTTTACATAAAAACTGTAGATTCTGACTCCAAGAATGTAATCTTATCAAGAGGCTACGAAAAACTTGAGAAAACAAGGCAACACCCATCCAGCAACTCAGTCCCACCCATCCATTGCCCCACTTCTCCCTTGTGGGATGGAAAGAGAATCAGAAGGGCAAAAGTGAGAAAACTCATGGGTTGAGATAAAGATATTTTAATAAGGAATGTAAAAGCTGCATGCACAAGCAAAGCAAAATAAGGATCTCATTTGCTGCTTCCCATGGGCAGGCAGGTGTTCAGTGATCTCCAGGAAAGGTGTGCTCCATCATATGTAATCTTGGCTTGGGAAGACAAATGCCACCACTCTGAACACCTGCCCCCTTCCTCCTATGATCCTCCTCTTTTTAGCTGAACAGGATTCCATATGGTTATGGGATATCCCTCTGGTCAGCTGGGGTCACACTCCTTGTGCACCCCCAGCCTCCTCGCTGTTGGGACGGGGTGAGAGGCAGAAAAGGCCTTGGCTCTGTGTAAGAACTGCTCAAAAGTAACTAAACCACCCCTTGATTATCAATGCTGTTTTTAGTCCAAACTGAATGCAAAGCCCAGTATCAGCTACTGTGAGGAAAATTACCTCTACACAGCCAAAATCAGCACACTCTGAAAGGCTCCCAAGTGACTCTCTGTGGAGGAAGTGTCTTGTCTGGGGGGTAATCACATGCCTTGCACCAGTCTGTCTAATGGGCCACCAGGGCATTCAGAAGGCTAATGTTGTCATGGAGCCTTTCAGTGTTCTCATGTGACATTTCTGCCCATAACCACTGCCAGCACCCTTGGGTTGTGGCTAAAGACAGGTGTGCCCTTCAGGGATGTGTGCAGGTAGAACCTGTGAGCGCCAGGACTGTGGGTTCACCCTCATCTCCTTGATACTCGGGGATCAAGATTTTAGAGTCATCTATTCCAGAGTCAGCCACAATTGGGTCTTGCCAACATCTTTTATAATAGTTATTTTTTACCTTTGCTTCTTGGGATATCCTTTTAATGAAGAGAATACAGTTCAGATGAGATTGCCTGCTGCCAACTCTGAGCTTGAGTGGAAATATCAACCGTGCTCTTCCACAGTTACTTTGTTTCCCTCTCTCTTCCCTGTTGATTAAATGTCAGCTCCTTTCTTTGTTCTCTTCGCAAGGAAGTTATTTCTCTGCTCCAGCTGCAGCCAATCTCCTTAGTAGCACAAAGCAGTGCTGCCCAGTGGTTTCACAAACCTTTCCAGCACAACTCCTTCCCCGCTGCCTCCCCAGCGCTGCATGTGCAGCTCACAGAAAAGACCAGGCACTTCCCTTTTATGACATACCATGGATATGTCACCCCAGGACTCAGATGGCTAAACAGATGAGAAAAGTGCAGCAGTGACTGCCCAGAAAAATTTGGTATAGTGCTGCTTGAAGAGCAGGGGCCAAACTAAGCATTAAACATGAAAGTGCATATAAAAGCCCTGCAGCCTTTTAAGAGTATAATTTACAAAACAGCCATTTTGATGAAAATTTCCATTTCTATGAAAATTTCCCTTTAATGAAAATTTCTCTTTTTATAGGCACCTTTCCTATTGTGGCTTAAGTTTACTGACATTTCCTAAAGCTAATCTTAGCAAACAATTTACAGTGAGAAATTTCACTTAGTTTCACTTCCGTGCTGTGTGGAGCAGTTGGGCCGAGGTCCAAAGAGCACTTAGCAGCTTCCAGAGGCATGTGAGTGAAACTCACACAACCTGAGGGATCACAAATATTCCACTTATCTCACCAGGGTATACTAGAAACCTGCCTGAGATACCAAAGCATCGCCTATGCAATTGAAACATTGCATTTGTACTCCACCCAGAGGAATTGGTTTTTTTTTGCATGAGCTAAATACACATTGGCATTCTCAGGTGGGTATCTGGTTCTGGGACTAAGTTTTCATATTTTTTTAGATTTATTCATCACTGAAAGCACAATCTCTTGTCTCATGTCACGTCCTGAGAAGAGGATATATGCTTCTCACATCATGTTATACTGTGAGGATCCCTACTCCAGGGTTTGGGAGGCCTGGCTCCTTAACTGTAACTACAATCTCAACCAGTAGGAATGTTTCTTATGCCAAGATATTTAGGGAAAGAAACATCTTGTAGCTTCCACTGGAGTCTGGTTATTTTGCAAAAAGTGTCCTATGTCTGAAAGGAGAAGAGCTGAAGAACGAGGAAGAGCCTAAATAACAGATAAGGCACTCAGCTAAGGATATAAACAGCTTACCTAGGTTTTACTTAAAGTCCCACATCTCAGCCGTCACCACCCATTTCACAAATCAATTAATTCAATTTTTTCTGCAATACAATCCTTGCCCGGGAATAATAAAAAAAACACCCAACCAACAAACCCTTATTGAAAAGCTGAAATAAGGAGAAGTTTTAATAACTGGAAGTGACACTGTATAATTGGAACACTTTAGAAACACTAATGAAGGGTTTCAGTAGGCATAGCACCTGCAGAAGAATGATCGCGTCTCATGCTGGTAAAATCTCCACGGATTTTCTCAGGAGACCAACGCAGCTGGCATCCTACTCCAATCATTTCATGCAAGATGGTTTCAGAAGGGAAATGAAAAATAGCTTCTTTAATTGAAACTATAGGGGTGGAGATGATTTTTTCTTAATTAAGCAAGCTGTTATTTGGTAAATGTTTAATATTTATATACTTTATATACAGAAATATGTGATACAGTAGATTATCTAACCATCCCTCTTCGTTTTCTCTTGTACATCATTTATACATTTCTGTATTTGAAATTTCTAGTATAATTAGAATGAAAGGAGTTTTCATGATACTTCTGCAGAGTTTCATAGAGCATATGCAAAGGTTCACCATCTAATTGGTGAGTGTCATACAAACCACAACCAAGGAAGGCAGCATACTGTGGCATATGACACATTCAACACTGATACTCAAATAGATTACAAGGTCCTGCTCACTTCTTCAGTTGTGGGTTGCATCAGAAACTTGATTCCTTGCAATAATAAACACAGCAAGTCATCAGAGAAAGAGCCGTATGTTGTTATTTTTATCAGCTCTGTTTTGTACGCTGCTTAGGTCTTTCTTGAAAAATCAGAAAAAAACTAGTTGCTGAAAGAACAAGAATTATTTGAGCTGCATTCAAGTAAAATCTTAATGATAGGAGGTTAATGCAACATATATTTTGGGAAAATGTTGTATAGTAGTAGGGATCCACTTACATAAAGGTAGTTCCTCATAGAAATTATGCTGCAGAAATCAAGATACATCAGTGTTTTAATACCCTTTGTTTGTCCTGTACTTTTTAAGTATTAGTCAAACACATGTCCTTCATTAACCATTGCAGCCATTTTTATGTCCTGGAAGGAAATTATTTTGTAGCATTGTGAAAGGTTAAAATGAAAACCAAAGAGACTTTCATGGCACAGTCCCGTTCCACTGAATTTTATAGAAAGAGGCATGCATTTTGGCAGGAAAACATACAGGAATTAGTAGGATTTAAAGAGAGCAAGAAGAGTAAACAGCCAATAAAGTCTCTGCAAAAAAGAGTACCTCGTATAAAGTCAAAGGACCATATTAAATTCAAGGGTAATTAACTTCCATGTGGTCCTGTGGAAAATTTATGTGAATGAAGCTAGAGAAGGTGAGAGTCTTGCCATGAATATTTGAAAGGTGAATGTCCTAGGGATAAATCCTTTCTTTCCTACTTTCTTTCCACCTACCATTTTCTCTGCCTCCAGTCAGTCACACTGGTGTTAACTGACAGGCAAAAAGGGGATATTGTGGCCTTTCCTCCTCTCTACAACACCCATTTCTTCAGCTTGGTGTGTTACATATATTCCAGGTAATACAATATAAGCATGGAGAACACCTTTCCCTTTTCCAAGTCTCCACTGAGGCTGGTCATGGTCCTCTTCAGAACTGGACTAAGTTTCTGTAGGCAGGGTTTAAGTCTTCACTGTCTGGCAGACTTTATTATGAGGCAGGACTGCCTGTTCTGCCAGGGGCAGTATCTCAAGAAACCTTTCCAGGAATGACATTATCTGCAACACAGAAAGTAAAACCTGCTCAGGCTCGAGGCACAGATTTGGTTAACAGCATGCAATATTGAGGAAGTGATAATGAGAAACTGTAGGTTAGGGACTGGCTATTTTCTAGTACTGCTAATTAGGGATCTTAGTAAACAAATTTCATCAAGCTTCCTGCTAAACACATTTCCTCAAAAATTATTTTTTAAATGCAAGAGAAAAGATAAGACTGTGTATCTCATTTTGTCCAAATAAGAAGCTGCAAAAGATGAGGCTGTACGAGTTTGTTTTCTATTTAATTATAATGTGTTTTTAATGAGAATAAATATTCTAATCTCCTATGATTTTATGGAACCATAGTTTTATCCATTGAAAGTTGGTGAGAAACACATCACAGTGCAACAGTGCAGTGCATTGTAAAATCTCAGTCCTATGAGTGGTCAAGTTTTGTTTGCTTCAAATTTATAAATAATAAATAATTTATAATAATAAATTATTCAATCTTTATGAAAAACAACTATCATAGTCAAAACCTGTGCTTTCCATATATAACATTTTTGGGTTTACGCTGTCTATTTATTAATTTTAACAGTCTAAAGCAAGTGTCTTCTATATAATAATAAAGTATTGCTTTTGTATTATGGTGTCTATTAAAATTTATAAATGTTTAGACACAATTTAAATTTTTTGCATAGACTAATATTTTCTGTGTATTCAATGCAAACCAGACTATAAGTAAATTATGTATTCATATGTAAGAAGCAGCCTCTGTCTTTTCTGAATAAAACTCAAAAGGCATATTCATTGCATAGCTGATATTAATCTTGTTATTTCCCATAAGATTTTAGTACAAGTGTGTCTTAGCTCAGTTAATAATTCACGTTCCCTTGGGTTTCTAGGATGAGTTGTTTCATAATTGAAAAAATGCAGATGAGCTTAACAACAAACAGCAAGTACAGGTGCTGTCATTTTCATAATTCTTTAGGAAAGACACTATCACATTAAACAAAGAGCAAGGGCTTCAGTTTTATCCAAGTAGCTAATCTCCATAATCCATCCATTCAGTTTCTCTCTCTCTCTATAAATTTAAACAGACAATAACTGGGCACAAGCATTTGAGAACTATAGGGTAGATGAAAAAACGTATCAATTTCAAGACATTATTCACAAATCTTGATTTCTCAAGTTTTTAATTTAATGTCATGCAGAAAATGACAGAAATTGAATACATTTTCAAGTTTGTTTAGAGATTAGTTCAGTTAGTGCCTTTCTTGCTATACGATAGATGCTGTCACTCCTAAAGCATGTAATGGAGAACAGAGTTACCCACACTTAAATAGCCAGGAATTCCAGTTTAATACAATACCATGTATTGATGCTGTCATCAACAAGATACTCAAACAAATTTCAGAGGGATAGTTTGATGAATTTACATACCATAGTAATATTAATAAAAGTAATAGCAATAAAGATTTTAAGTAAAAGGCATAAACAGAGAAAGAATGAAAACTGCAAGCCACCAGCTGGTTACTTGCTCTATGATTTAACCCAAAGGTTTTCACTGACATTAGCTGCCTTTCCCTAGTTCCTTTTCTGAAGTGCTGTTGGGCCACAGGCAGATATTTCATATCAGATTGTGGATCTGCTGTCTATAAGCAAATCTGTAATCACCAGCACCTTTCTGATTTTGCAGAGAAATAGTGACAAGTCTTACAAAGTGATATAATCCTATGGATGGTGGGATTTATAGCCCCACATTGTTTTAAGCCAAGATTCTGGCTTATTTCCATAGTTGTGACCCCTATTAATTTTGTAGTCCTATTCTCTCTAAATAAAAAAGGAGAAATGTGTTGAAATAGGTCTCTCAGAAAAAAAAATAATGCAGAAATAGTGTGGGAAAGTCAGGAAGCAATCTGAGGCCATGCCTATACTAGAAAGTTTTAACAGCAGCATTATTTCTGACATCTATTTTCTGAGTATATCTTTAATATTTCTATTCTTTGAAAATATCTGTCTTCAAAACATTTTCTTCCACCTGTGTAGTACACAATCATAGAAGTCACATAAGCTTAGAAGATATAGTTTACTGTGTGGTAGAGAGTCAGCCCTTGTTCCTCATTGGGCTCCATGTCTTGAAAAATGGTGACATGTCAACAGTACTTTCAAGGAACTGTGAGATTTTGTGCTTTGTTTATTTCCCACCACATTATGATCTCTGCTTTTCCTTTTCTGTATTTTTTAGGAAGTCCTGCTGCTTTACACCAGTCATTTTCTCAGTGTCAGTCTGCCACCTCATTGCAGTGTTCATGGATAAGTCAATGCTGAGGACACTCCTGGCTTTTTTAAATCTACAGTACCTGACATTGTCAAGCTGTGAAACTTTTAACTATTACCTTAGAGGTGTCTCTCATGTTACATCTTACTGATCAATCAAGATACTAAATTTTCAGATTACTTAAATCCTGCAACTACCTGGCCATCATGCTACAGACTGTTAGTACTGAGATGGCAAAATAAACATTTGGTAAAAGATGCAATCACAGTGGAAGCATAAAAATGCACATTGCTGTCAGGGAGTAGGCGAGCAGTTTAGAATTGGTTAATCCTTGAAAACTGGTGAAAAGTTGAAAGGCAATTGGTATCACTTCTGCAGAAATTCTGCTTCTGGACAGAAAAATGCAATATTAGTGGTATCATTTAAAGATGGAAAATTCTAAAACCTGATACCTAGGGATTTCACCTGGTGGAGTAAAAAGGTAGAGATTGTCCCTGCTTCCTGCTGCTGATATTGTTTTTGCTCTATGTAAGTGTTCACTGCACAGGATTAGTGACAGATATTATCCCAAAGGTAGAATTCCAGACTCTCCCTGTGAGGATCTTAACCTCCAACTTTGAGTCACATATGTCTTTATTTGAAGTTACAGGGGAAAGCCACCACAATTATCTTCTGAGGCCAGGAAGAACCAAGATTGGAATGATCAAATGTAATAGAACAACAGAAGTCTTAGGACTATTCTGAGAATAATTCATACTATGTCCTAAAGACAGACTACTAGAGTTTAGATGACTGCAAACTATGGAAAAGAGAGTGAGTTTCTACCTTTAGCCTTCTCAGTATTACATATGCAGGTTAGCTTCTTCCACTAGTTTATTGCTTTTCTCTCTGTAGTTGCCATAGCTTGGCAGCGAAGAAAAGTGAATCAACATATAGTGTGGAAAAATCAGAATGTAATTTTCATCAGATAAAAACAAAGGTTTAAAAACTTGTTCTCAAAATTATTATTTTAATGAAATTGCAATTGAATTGTTTGTTAGCTAATTCAAGTAAATGGAATGAAACAGTGAAAATAGTTTGAGCAGCTATTCCAGGTTTCATGACATACTCCTTCAAAATTATGCTTACAATAATTAGATACATATTAAAAAAAAACAAACAAAACCTGATTCCAGACTTTTAATAATAGCTTACATTTTTGATAGACACAAGGAAAAGGTCACTTTTCAACCTCTGTTGAAGAGAGGCTTTCTAGCGCATCCTTTATTTTAATGAAACTCCTACAGAAATGAGGCAGAAATATAGACACATTATTTGGCTAGACCACTGTTTAGCTAAGTAACTGGAAAACAACATAAATATGCAGCAGCATTTTCCCTAGAGTTCAGGTGCTGGAGTACACGCCACACTTATCCAAAGGGGTCTCGATGGAAGTCACTGAGTACATCCTGTCTTGCACCCAAGTGCAGCAAAACAAACCACTACAAGAGAAAATGTGGTACACCTATGTCACAGAGTAAGAAGAACAAGGCAAAGGAAAATGTAAAATAGAGGGAGATGATCACATTTGGCTAATTTCTGTCACCATGGCAGTATGAACAATAGGCAGGTGCTCTCAATTAAGGTAATACTGCTGCCTGAGACAGAGGTGAATCTAAAATAAGTAGAAGATAAGTACTTGCAAGCATTCCTATACTTGTAACAGTTCAGAATAAACTTGAAGAGGCGTTTAGATTATTTTATTCACCAGTAACGCTTTGAACTGGATCCTGAAAGCAACTCCACAGACTAAGATTTTGCTAGGAAGCTGCAGAGGTCTACCTCAAGTATGGTGACATGGTGCAGGTTTCTGCTTTGTACAGTCATGACTGATTCTGATAAAACTTACAGCAGACTATATTTGTGTGCTGGTTTGAAAGCAAAACTAGTGAGACACTCCAAGTCAGAAGTACAATTTAATAGAGCAAAAAAAGAAACAAACAACAAAACAAGTAAAAACAAAATAAAAAGATAAATGCAATAGTACAAAGGACCACTGACAGAGTCAGAATACAAACCCAACACCCTGTTAGTTAGGGTGGTAGTAGCAGTCCAGATGAAGTAGTCTTGTTGAAGCAGTGATCCTGTAGAAAAAGGTCTGGTAGGTAGCTCTTGTCCTCTGGAAATCCAGTGGCTAAGGCTACCTGTGGTGTTCCAAACCTCAGCTTATATTCAGGATGAAATGCTTGGTTCCTCCCTCTGGGCGGAGTATCTCACAATGGGATGTAATCTTATCAGCCATGCGGTGATGGCCCATTAACAGAANTTTCCTTTCCTTTCCTTTCCTTTCCTTTCCTTTCCTTTCCTTTCCTTTCCTTTCCTTTCCTTTCCTTTCCTTTCCTTTCCTTTCCTTTCCTTTCCTTTCCTTTCCTTTCCTTTCCTTTCCTTTCCTTTCCTTTCCTTTCCTTTCCTTTCCTTTCCTTTCCTTTCCTTTCCTTTCCTTTCCTTTCCTTTCCTTTCCTTTCCTTTCCTTTCCTTTCCTTTCCTTTCCTTTCCTTTCCTTTCCTTTCCTTTCCTTTCCTTTCCTTTCCTTTCCTTTCCTTTCCTTTCCTTTCCTTTCCTTTCCTTTCCTTTCCTTTCCTTTCCTTTCCTTTCCTTTCCTTTCCTTTCCTTTCCTTTCCTTTCCTTTCCTTTCCTTTCCTTTCCTTTCCTTTCCTTTCCTTTCCTTTCCTTTCCTTTCCTTTCCTTTCCTTTCCTTTCCTTTCCTTTCCTTTCCTTTCCTTTCCTTTCCTTTCCTTTCCTTTCCTTTCCTTTCCTTTCCTTTCCTTTCCTTTCCTTTCCTTTCCTTTCCTTTCCTTTCCTTTCCTTTCCTTTCCTTTCCTTTCCTTTCCTTTCCTTTCCTTTCCTTTCCTTTCCTTTCCGTTCCTTTCCTTTCCTTTCCTTTCCTTTCCTTTCCTTTCCTTTCCTTTCCTTTCCTTTCCTCTTCCCCTCATTCAAAATCCACTGCTGTGTGCTTATACTGTAAGATGAGGGACTGACTTATACCAATGTCCATGCCAGGTGTTTATTTACAAATAGAACATTCTAAGTATTTTGTGGATCCTCTGACTTTTGTCATTCCTTTTCAGCCATGGGCATCTGCAAATTTTGGGTGCTCCCTTCCCCTTAAGGGTGGGATGCCACACTTTTCTATCAGTTGCTATCTTAAGATAACCTTTCACTTACGTTAATTTTCCATTCTGATTAGCTACAAGGAGTGGGAGAACATTTGAAGATTGCAGGTCAAAAAGTGAAGATTTTGAAAGGGAAAAATAAAAAGCTAGGAAAGATCAAACAGCACAGTGAGCTGGTTTCCATCAAGATTTCTTATGAAGCATTTGACCACTAAAGATAAATATGGAGTAATTTCAGTAACACGTGTATCAGCTGGAGTGCAGCAGCATGTAATGAAATAGGAAATTAGGCTGTTCTCTTTTCCTTGAAAGCATGGAAATTGCCCTGTGATGTTGTATATTTCAGTTTATAATTCAGTACAGATTTACTTTGGCCAACCTTATTTTAAGTGCTAAGTGAATAGCTACTATTGCTGAATGACAGGGTACCTTTGGGAATGGAGGTTAATACCACATGCATACTAAAGTTTGTTATGATCATGTTTATTATATTAGAAACTAAGTGAACCCAAATGTTAAGTATGACTTAACTGTGATACCAGAGAATTATGTTTTTAAAAATATGCCTGCTACATATTGTTAAGTGAAGACATAATCAAATTTCCACCCACTGTGAGCAGGATTTCATTAGTTGTAGATGTTATTAAAGAGTTAATAGGTGATAATTGTCCCCCACAGTAATTTAGAGTTTTCATAATTAAGATTACTTTCCCCTTATAAACAATGGAGAGAGATAGTCTGACTAACCTTTGACCATATGAGGCAATGAGGTGACTGGACTGGAGGGAGATACCTGTGTTGTAGATCAGGATTCAAAAAATCTGCAGGTTCAGCAGCTGAATCTTCCCTGATCTACCTATTCCTGCCTATTCTCTGCTTTTCATTGAGTAACAACCTTTTCCACTATTTGCAATATTTACATCTATAGTTTTTTGCTTTATTCTGCAAGATAATCTTCATCTTTACACCTTCACTGCTGTAGACAGCAAAGGTAATGGGATGAAAAAAAGAGAGATCTTGGTTTATATTAGACAGCATTACCAGTAATCTTTTTAAAGATAGCTCTTCCTTTTTTTTCATGGTTATCCACTCATGTGAATCAGCAAACACCATATCAACCTAACACAAATCCTCAGCCCCATATATTCACCTGAGTCATGTGAGCAGATACCCAGAGTGGAAAAAAAAATAGCTCTCTTTAAAGCTGTCAGTTGCCAGTGAACAGAAACAAATGGGATCACACCTGCAGCACTCCTGCCAATCCCTTCTCCCCCTGCAGCAAATTATACACATTTTCATAAACACGCCAGAGGATTTATCATCTCATACTGGGAGTTTTCCTGGAATGCAGAAGTGAGCTATAAAGTTTTTACTTAAGAGAAAGACTGTCCTTTTTTTTCCTTGTTTTCCCATTTCTGATGCTCAGTGTGCCACATTGCATCAGATATAAAGACAATTTCAACAATCCGTGCTTAACAATAAAGCTGTCTGATGTGCTCCAAGACCTGATTTGAAACTACTTCGCAGACAAGCTCTGCAGAAAACTGAGGCTGTGTTTGCTGTGGCAGGTGTGTGTATCACTGCTACCAGTGCAATGCACTGGTGCTAAACCAGGAGATCTCTAGCCTACAAAGTCCCAGAGGGAGAGATTTAGTGTTTCTGGCATGGGCAGTGGAATGACTCTGCAAGATTTATTTACCAGTGACTTAATCCACAAAGACATTGTATTTCTCTTAAGTTAGATCTGCTTTCTGGTTTGGTTTTTCAAATACTCTACTATTACCCAAGTCTTTTCACCAAACTGCTTAAATATATTGAGTGAAGTTACAATTCTCAGAAAAGACTATGAAAAAAATTAATTTGATTTTATGTAATTCCAATTCAACCCACATAAGCTCGAACATTTACAATAATTCAAATTAGAGTCACTGCTGTTTTAATTCCTTCATCTTCACTTTCTGTCACAACAAATTAAGTTAGATTTGCTGTTTTGAGGTTTTTATGGCTGTGCTCTTGCCACTTAAATTAAAGACCTTTCTAATCCATGGCATGATGTTTAACAACCTCAGAAATAAGTTATGACATCAATTGGATTATGCTTTTATGAAAATGATGGCAAGCCGCAATCAATAAAGTATTCCATAATGTTATCAGCTAAAGGGAAGAAATATGAGAAATATTTGGGAACTTAAACACAAATCAGAGCAGAGTAATAGCAATATACATGTATATTTTCACTCAGCACTTTGGAAGTTACAATTATATTTAAAACCTAATAAATGATTAATGGATTGATATATTCAACAAATTAAATATTTTTTGTAGAATATCTGCAAAAAATAGATATTGCATCCCAAACATTAATTATTCAATCTATAGTGCCTATATGGTTTGTTCTGACTTTGACTTTTGCATTCCTTGGATGTACTGGATCAGGGAAAGCATATGTTAAGGTTCCTACCCATTATCTGGTTAATTAGTTTCCCAAAACTTCAGAAGAACATGTCTGCATTTGTGTTTTCTGTGATTTTTTCCAAAATATGAAAAAAAAANTTTAAAAAAAAAAAAAAAAAAAATTTTTAAAAAAAAAAAAAAAAAAAAAAAAAAAAAAAAAAAAAAATCCTTGAATAATTAACCATGCCCTTTTAAAATGTATTTCCTTCTTCTTTTATTCACATTCAGCTTTCTAACATCCTTAGCATTGAACAAGCTGTCTGGACTTTATCTGGCAGTTTTGTGATATGTACAACACCACCTCATTTCATCAGCAAGCACAATGACAGCTCAGGTGTCCTCTGCTTGTAGTTACGTGTCAGTGCTCAAATGATGGGTAATTAGCAGTGACAGACCCAACACTGCAATGGGAGGACTCAAGGGTCAGGGGAAGAGTGGAAGTGGCACTGCAGGGTACTCAAGGCACTGGGCATAGAGATAAGCAGCAAAAACAAACTGTACATCAGCCATATTTTTTTTTTTTCTGGGAGATCCAGTATCATAACTAAGAAGCTGCTCATTCTGCTCATATTTTATGATTTGTGGTTCAGAAACTTTTGACAAGGGGAAATCATCACTTTATTCTTGCCTGTGTAATTGGCAGAAATTAGCTGCGGCTGAATGAGAGACCATGGGCAGAGGCTGTTGGGAAATTTGTCAAGGAGATTTTTCCATTGATAGCAAAAGAGAGAGTAACATTTTCTGATTCTAGGACTATAATAACTTCAGGAATGCAACTTACTCACAAGAACAGAGAACCTTTTTGGTATTAAAAGAGTGTTAGCATGCATAAACTACATATTGTTCCCCATAAGATAACCCTGCCTGACCAACATGCAAGCAGAACTTCAAAGGCACTCTTGACCATCTGGTGTAATGGAACACTGAGTGAAAATGTGTTCTGGGACTTGTTGACTTGGAACTGAAGGAACAACCTGTTCAGAAAAGAAAAACTGAAAACTCAGAATAAAGCACAGCTCTGGTTTTACTGACAGTTCCTAAATATATATGAACATCTTCCTTACATGGCCTACTTGATTCTGCAAAAAGAGAATAAAAATACTGTTTGGAAGAAGGATGCTGGAAAGGTTGTCTTTTGTCCCCCAGACCCGTATCATGGCTGTGTGCTTGCTGGGCACAGAGATTTCTTCTCACAAGCAGAGTTTGCCAGTCATTTGCCCACAATACCAAGTAGAAGGCAACTGTTATTAAAATTCTACCATTCTCTTTCTTAAGTGCTCTAATTAGTGAAATCTGACTAGACAGGCACAAATAGAAACTGCTGCCTTGATCTGAAAAAATGAGAGTGCTTCCTATGTTTGCATGCTCTGTGCATTCCCAAGATCCACCTTCCCAGGAAATCCACCTACACACACGGATGTAGGATGTGGATGGTTGCTTAAAGTTGTCAGGGTTTATGTCTACTAGAACAGAAAGGCAACCAGCAGAACTTCTCAAAACCAGCAAATATCGGTACATCCAAAAATATAAAGTATAAATGGAGAGAGTGAACAACATAACCTCTCAAAAATCCTTTCCTACTGGTAAGTGTGAAGACTTTTACTGGAAAGCTCCACAAGTTTTAAAAAATTCCTCATCAATAAAGCTCTCCCTGCAGAGGAGTGCCGTGATTTACCAGCTGAACATCATGAGACAGAAGAAATTTTATGAGGTTGGTGACTTTGTGTGAATTCTGCACTTTTTCCCGTGTGAATCTCTCTGTTTCCTACATCCTTGGTCTGTCACGGTCACTTCATGACCTTACAGAAATGAACTGCCCTTAAGC
This sequence comes from Nicator chloris, assembly GCA_013400495.1. Classification (NCBI taxonomy): domain Eukaryota; kingdom Metazoa; phylum Chordata; class Aves; order Passeriformes; family Pycnonotidae; genus Nicator; species Nicator chloris. Next base: position 35,605 of record WAAE01003097.1, read on the forward strand.
TCTATGGGGGGAGGAATGGAAACCAAATGACCCAAAACTTGCTGGAACACATCTCTTCTTGCCTCCTTCCTCAGTATCTGCTGTGGGGCACAGCCAGAACACCCACAGCTCATGGGCTGCCTTGAGGCTGGGGTACCCCAGGGTGATGGTACCCCCAGCTCAACAGCTGCCCCCAAAATAGCCACCAGAGCCTTTCCATGGGGTCAGGTGGGTGCTGGCAGTGATTGCTGCCACTGATTGTCACACAGGCAGATGCATCTTGAGGTCAGGGAATGGGAAGAAGAAGAAAAGAAGCTTTGGAAGAATTGTCTAGCAATATGGAAAATAATATGCAAGGCAAACAACAGTTTTGCATATAAGAGTACTAAAAAAGAACTATCCTTCAGTTTTATGGCCTTTACACATAAATCAAAATGTGGGAGATAAACGTCTTTACCACACACCAAGGGGCAGAGACAGCATTTTTAAAGAGAAAATGCTGGGTAAAATATAAACTGTTATTCAAATTAAAATATCTATTAATTACCCTTTTCAATGGTACAATATTTCAGATAGGTCCTTCTAGAAACTCTCAAAAATAACAGGGGATTGTTTCAGGTACTTGACTGTTTATAACAAAGATTTATAGGGATATTCTTTACATTATTTCTCTTATGCCTGTGCTGAATAGCATTTTCTCCCTTAATTTTACAAGCTTATATTAATATCTTCTTGCCTTTTATTGATTTCATTCACAGAATTTAATTTGTCTGAGAAGATTTATAGTGTGATTCTTGTACATGTACTGTATCTTATCTAACATAGCTAGTATTGGTTTTAATGTTGTGAATTATCATTGTCACTTGATATATAAAGATGTAAGGCAGAACCATGTTTTAAAATACTTTTAAAATATTGTTTCCTTATTGTTACAATTGCATAACTTCTTGGAGATAAGTGTTGCTTTACATCATTAAATCTCCTTCTGCTTATTGCTCATCTATGCTAAATGAAATTCACTTCATTCACAGAGCAATGTTTAGTTGTTGTTTCACTCTTATTAATTTGTTCATGACCCCTAGGGATGCCTGTTTCACTCATCTATGCAAAGGGAATTTAACTATGTTGTGTTTTCCTAAAGGACATAATTATTTAATTCAAGCTTAGAAGATAAACCCAAAAGTTACAAAATCTATGTATAAGTTGGTTTCTCGTTGCAGAAGAAAAATGACCTTTAAAGAACACTTTCTGAAAAACAAAATCTTTGAGCAGAATAAAGAGGAAATTATGTTAATGTTGTTGTATTAGGAAAATGCAGATTGGAGCTAACAAAAAAGTCTCCCGTGTGGACATATGTAAAGATGTGAGAAGTTAAGTTTTTGGGCCATCAGTTCTGAAGAAAACAGCTGACTATATTTTGGAACAAGATTCAGGTCTAACACCTTTTAAAATAAGAGGATTTTCTCCCAGGCTTGAAGATAAAATATTCTGTCCTGAAAACCTTCATTTTCATCCAGCATAACATTTCAATTTGATTCTCTTTTGTTTGCCACTTCATCTTATTTGGATTACTTTT
>WAAE01003098.1:8450-61561 GCA_013400495.1 Nicator chloris
AACAACTATACTTTTAATCTGAAACAAGCAGAACAGTAAAAGAGAAGAGAATGCTGTTATCAAATGTGTATCCTAACTGCATTTTTTTTCCATACAGGGACAAGCTGATCTTCTCAAATATGCTAAAAATGAAGCACTGGAAAATCTTAAGCAAATCCATTATGCCACTCTTTCATGTGGACTTAATAAGCCAGGCACTGAAAATGCAGAAATCTCAAAGCCTCGTCGAAGTCTGGAGGTCATACCTGAAAAAGCAGGTGATGAAAACGGAGAATGAGAGAAGGCTCTTCTCGTAATTTTGGAGTTTATAACTCTGTGACCAATTGTAGCTGCATAAGACATTTGCTTTGCACTTACTGTTGGAAAATATTCAGAATTTTTAAAGCACAACTGGAGAAGCTAATTACAATCTATTGAAACTGTGAATGTATGTAGCAACTCTGCTTGTGAAGGCAATGATTTTGTGTAACATGGAAATTACATTATTGGCCTAAATATAGCATATATATGTAAAAGATACTGTAATTCAGTAATCACGTGCTGAAAAGTTCATTGTAGTGCCATCAGGAAATGAACATTTTTTTAAATGAGATGTAACTAGCAGGAAACCAGTTGACAGAATTTGGCAAGATGCCTTGATCTTCAAACCAATTCGATGCGAAGGTTGTTTCTTTCTTTGCACAGTTTGTTAATTGTGCTAGTGAGATGTATTATCCTTTTGAAAAGCAGGTCTAAAAAAGTGGAATCCACAAGTTTCACACTATATGTAATTCAGCCACTTGGATATTTGGGCTTGAATGATATTGATTTTATTGTTGAGCCATAAATTAAAATGAGAATGTAATTAGACAGTGATCACTGACTTCAGTGCACTATAGGAGAGCCATTATGTAAAAGGAAAATGTGCAATCACTCTCATAGCCTATGTCAGAAGAAGATACATACCTATTTTGCCTAAGATCTTCTGCAAATGTGTGTAGATAATGTGACCAAACCGCAAGCAAAACGATGTAAATAGTTTTTCATTTTGTGAAGTGAAGTGCTCATATTAAAAAGAGTTTTATGAGATTGCTCCCAAACAAGTAAAGCTTTTAACTAAATTTTAACTTTTTTATTTTTTGAGTATTTTCTTCCTTACAGAATAAGTGATATGTCAATAAGCAGGTTTGTCAAAAAATAAATCAGTTGCTGTTCTGATTCTGTTTTGGTTTTCTGACAACATTAGGTAAAGGTATTGTAGCTGATATGCTCATTGTAAAATGACTATACCAACCTAGAGTGTTCTCTTACTGTTTCTGATTTAACAATAAAATGGACTACATAATTACGGAAGCTAATAAATTTGAAGAGAAACAACTGAAATCCTACAGAGATCAAAATGCACCTTTTGTTCAGTTGAGGGGGAAAAGGGAAGGTGGTGAGGGTTGTTGAAAAGCATCGTTTTAAGTAGAAGTCTTCAGGACACACATTCCACATTAATTTTTGTTTTAACCAGTTCAAGATGCTCTTTCTGCACTGAGAGTGTAATGAAATCTACATATCTATAACATCCTGTAAAAGTCAATAGAGCTGTGAACAAGAACGTTGTCACACTTCCACTTCATTGAATGATTAGGGACTTAATTTATTTTCTAGTCATTATAAAATTAAAGTGGGGATGGGGCGGGATGAAAACAGTTTGCATAGTAAATGTCACATCCTGAGCCTGCACTTTTAAATGTCAAACTGCATGGGTTAGGAGCAGTTTTAGAAGGTGCTAAGCTCTTTCAGTGTCTAGTTACAGAGTGTGTGCCTTAATGTTAGGATCTTATCAGGAGTGAGTTCTATTCTGTGTAGTACAAAATGAAGCATTTAACCTGTGGTAAACTTCTGCGAGTGTTGCTTTTTAGGCAGTCCTTTTCTGTGTTGGCAGCTGCAAGTCTTCTGATGGAACCTGAAGTTGATGGGAAGCAACTTGAAACTCACGTTGTTAACTGTATTCTGAGCCACTGTGAAATTAGTCTTCCAGGGCCAAACCTATCACATCTAAATCTGATTTAGATTTATCTACAGCAAAACAATGGCATTAGATCAAGGTCCATCTGCACCATAAATATGCAAGGTCAGTTTCACTTTATCAGGAAACCCAAAACCTAGGCTGTTGGGATTTTATTTCTGACTTTTAGTCCTATCTGAAAGATGTAGGCTGTGGGAAAATGCCATCACTGTTTGCATTATGCTTCAGAGAGACCTAAAAACCAGCAAGGCTCCTTTTGCACTCCTGCCCCAGCACTGCTTGCATGGCATTTACAGAATGGCATAATTTATATCACAAATGAAGCGTTTCTGTAGAGTCTCTTCCTCCAGCCAGGTTATCAGAGCTGATATCTCTGGCATTCTTAGCATTTATGTATTTCTGTTTAGCACATTACAACCTGAACAGAGGTGAGGGAACATTGAAAGGGTTCAACACAGTTGGATGGTTTTTCCTGTGTTTTTAGGCAAAAAATAGTAAGTGAAAAATGATTATCACATAGAGAAGGGCTGAGAGATTTTGCATGTTCCACTCTTACAATATATGTAATCGTTGATTACAGAACTGATCCTGTTCTACCTTGTTATAAAGGAAGATAATATTTTTGAGTAATATAGATACATAATACATATTTTTAAAAAGTTAAAATACATGCATTTAGCTAACTGACCCTTTAAATATGTTAAGATCTGATTTTAGTGCTGATTCCTTAAAATGGAGGTCACTTTTGTGCATTATTCATGCTTGGTCCAAATCTGTATGTACAGTCCTAACATGAGCTGAGTCAAGTAGATACTCTGAAAGATGATGTGTAGCTAAAAGTGCTTCAGGGAGTTTACATGTTGCATGTTAAAAGAGTTCAGGATAAACACTTGCAAGCAAAGTGTCTGGCTCTATTGTTAGCCCAATGATGATGATTTGAACACCAAATGTATTAGTATATTTTTTTTCAGTTGTATTTTCTTAAAACATTGTTTGCATCCATATTATCAGTCCATTTTTTTACAATGGTTTTTTTTAGGTTATATAGAAATATGCAAGCAAGACCCAGCAAAGTATTCTAAATGAAATTAATCACAGGTTGACTTTGCACGTTTTTGGGGCCTTCATTTTCTTAAATGTGCCGTAATGCAGTTGAACTGTTTACGTAGCTTTTAACTGTGGAAGATGGACACAAAACATGAGTGACTATTTATCTGACTGCCTTTTTAGCTTTTGTTTGGCTCCAATAATCATTGAATGAGTGCAGGTATGTGTCACTATATTGCTCAATTTAAAATTAAAGGATAATTGGGAAAAGTTCACATACAGATTAACCATGTAGACACTAACAGTTAAGTCTTTTTTTGAACACAAGAAAAAGGTTCAGCAGTGCCTGTTTGAAAAAAGATACCTCTCTAAAGCTCATCTGCAGTCTTCCTTCCTTCCTTGTTGGTTTTGCTTGGTGTGGTACATAGCAGCCATTGGATATTTAATCACAGAGCCAGGACCATGCCTTCCATCCTTTGTGCACACCAGCCAGCTATAGCAGACAACTCTGTTCTCCAGGAATTCCCCCAGCAGCAGTTACCAAGGGGCACTCCAGACCCTAGTGATGCCACCAAAACAGCAAAAGCCTTCAAAGCAGAGCTGAGGGCCAGGCTCTACTGTTGAAACTGTGGCCTTTCTGATGTCAATGGTAGTCTTCTATTCAAGTCAATAGAACTAGGATTTTAGTGCAGAGTTGCAAAATTTCCACTTTTTCTCTGGTCCTTCTTTCTTTTTATACCTTCATGTTGTTCTGTTGCTGCAGCAAAGAATGTTAGAATGGTGCTCTGCAGTTTCACAAGCTGGCCCATGCAAGCATGGTGAAAGATGCTGTATGAGTCAACCATTTTTTCAGCTAATTTGTACAGCACAAGAATAATTTTATAAGACTCCATGGCTGGTTACTGTATTCACTTTTTCCTGTTTTGAAGTTGAAACAGCAGACAGAGATGATTCAGAGTTGCCAGCATGAAAAATGGAAGTGAGTTCCAAAAATGTTAACACTGGTCTGCTAATCAAATAAACTAATCTGAAAAGATCCAATCCTTCGCTCTTTCAGTGCTTGAATATCCCTTCCATTTATATTATTTCCTGATACAGTTTTCTCTGGCATGGATTTTAAAAGTAATGCTGATTTCTTCTTGATATATTTGTTTGCTGGCACAGATAAAGGAAGCTCCTGAGTGTCCTGTGCATGGTGCAATAATCTTCGAATAAGCTTTAGCCTACCTAGGTTTACATTTGCGTTAATTGAAGGTTAAAAATTAATACAAAGAGTGATATTTGCAACAAGGGTAATCATACAGCCATAATCATGGCACAGTGTGCCCTTCCAAAGGCATGTTCTTCACTGTGAAATCATTTTATGCTTATGTAGCTAAGAGCTGGAGTGCTGCTGCTGAAGGATGATGAGCCCATGGGGTTTTGATACCATGAGCAGAATTCTGAAATTGGTGATGTCCCCAGCTAGCTTCTTTTGACTGTAATGGGTGTAGGACTTTACCACAGTTTTTTTTCTGTATTCACACCTACTCATTCTGACCAATTAAACTTTCTAAATGGAGTATTTAACAGCTTGATTTAAAGATTAATAGATCTACATGTATCCTGTGACCTTCAGTCTTTTGATCTCCTGTAAACACTTCAATCAAACCCTCCACCTTTCTCAACACTCCCTGATTCCTGTTGCTCTCAGTATTATGAAAGCAGCTGTGGGACAGATCAGTCTGATAATTTTCAAAACTAACTCATGTGGTGTTCTTTAGTCATAAGAACTTGTTTGTTCTCATAAGAAAAAGGCAGTAAACTGCCTAAGTAAAAGTCCTGAGGTTTTCTAGTTATTTCTGTTTTAGGACCCTATTAAACTTCCCTTTCTGACTCATCACCTCTGTTCTGTGGGCGGCTGTGGAAACACAGGGTAGCAAAAAGGAGCACAGCAGAAAGATTAGAAACAGGACTTTGTATACAAGAGAACAAGGCTTGGGGGAGCATCCATTGTAGTCAACCAAGCTGAAAAGCACTTAAGGACTGAAAGGCAGCATTGAGGAAGAGAAAGACAAGCAGAATTGGATGTTAAGAAAAACAAAATATTAGCTCAATAGTGTGAGTAACCAGAGGATGGCATGGTCCCAGTGTCATCCTGACAGATCCCTAATGTTTCCCATTGGTTACTGGTACTTTGAGACAAAAGACAGTGTTTCTTCCCATTACTATGTAATCTGGTGTGGCAAGAGAGCAGTGATGCTGGGAGAGGGGTCAAGTGCAAACACCAAACTCTTAACTTCTCCTTTTGGGGCTAGAAGCATGCACCGCTTTGAGGTTCATACTTTTGCCACTTGAGCTCATAGGTCTTCCCACTGAGTGCCACTTTGGCACAGCAGAGTTGGGAGGAAGGAGGGTGTGTGTGTCTGTGATCGGGAGGAGAGTGTTGGAGGGTGGAATGAAAGGAGGCAGCTTGAGCTGTAGTGGGAGTAGCACAACCAAACAGTGATTCAGCTGTCATGAACCTCTCCCGTTTGTCAAGAGCAGTCCAGCCTCGTTAAGCTATCTTAACAGTCTGGAGAAGAGCTTTCTGAATAAGCTTGGGTGTTTAATTAGCTACCTTTTTCCATGGAGATGCATGTGGGGGAGCAGAGGCTCTTCTTGGCTGGCTGCAGCGTTGGCCTGTGCGTTGGGGACTGTCTGGGAGAGGGAAGCGGCACGGCCAGGAAACAGCGCGGGAACTCGGGGGCTGCGCTTTGTTCTCTGGCCCTCAGCTTCCTCCATCAATAAATTGGAGGAAATGACATCTACCACATTTTAAAGTAGCAGGAGAAACATGCTGTGTAATGGCAGAAAAGAAATAACCCCCTCAGAAGGTGGCTGGCAGCGAAATGAACAGACGTCTAAATCAGTGCTTTGTGAGAAGGCAGCACTCTGTTTGAATGCCGTGTACATCAGGTTTCACTAGATACTCCTTTACACTAATGCCTCCATAGCTCTTCATGGCAGGTACTTAGCAGGCATTCTTAAAGGTGCTGCTGATTGGTGAAGAGGGTTTTGAAATACAATTCCTATCAGCTGATTGCAAACTAAGCATGTCTGTCTGGGATTCCAGGTCCTGGAGAGTTCCAATATTTTTCCTGTCTAGTTAGAGAGTAAAAATGAATTTGTTACACTCTTATAATACACACTTTGTGCTGTGACTCACATCATGGGCACTTCTTTTATTCTCAGATGTGTTATTCTCTGGATAAAAAACCCAAAACCTCACAAAAATCTTAGAAAAAGCCTTAGGATTCAGCTGTCTCTGTTCTGAATTCCAGAACTGATGATAACTGCTGTGATTTGGGTATGTCCTTAGGCAAATAATGATTAATTATTTCAACTATTAATATTTAACAAAATCTTAAAATATTTTTTATATAATGTACTGGTGCTGCCACTTGTGCCAGGATTACTGAAAAAAAAAGCAATTTAGTTGGAGGGAGAAATAAGGATTACGTCTTAGACTGGGAATCTGTAATTGTGGAGGTGAGTAGTGAATTTCTCAGGAGAGTGATGGCTGCTGCTGCATTTTGGACCCCCATGCCTCTGTCAGGGAGCAGTCAGCAAGCAGGCCTGGAAACAGCATTTCACAAGCATCATTTCCTAGGGCACGGTATTTTGTGCTTACGTTTATTGGCACACAGTTGTACAGAAGCATACACTTCACCCTTTTTTTCTTTTCTTTTTTTTTTTTTTTTTTTTTTTTTTTTTTTTTTTTTTTTTTTTTGAGCCTTGATTCATAACCAGTATTCAAAGTTTATTTGCTTGGAGAATGATGTTGAATTGATTTGATAACTAACTATTTTTACACTGCTATTTCCAACATGCTTTTAACAGCTAATAGCTGACAAATAGTAAGAGCCAGAGTGCATGAAGAGCACTGTTGATGTCAACACTGTGACATCACATAGTTCTGGACTGAAAATCTGGTCACTGTAACGTGAGCACAGCCTAATGCTCGGGGAGGCTGCACTGGAGATAGTATTAACTGAGGGGACCTGTTAGCCCATGAAGGGGAGGTGGCAGCTGTTAGGAGATTAAGGACAGGACTGGATATGAGAGATAGGATATGTTCAGTCCTGGAAGAGGAATCGGCTACTAAATTCAGCTCCTTCCACTAACCCGTGTCACAGCCAAGACTTCTCAGACACGACAGTTCAAGATAAAAACTCAATTTTGTATTGGAGATAATTCTCTGTAAGTGATGATCTGTCACGTGTGATGGAGCACTCTGACAGCATCTCCCCAGGATTCTAGCAAAAGAAAAATGGCATTTTCTACCTACATAAAATATCTGCCACAACTCAAAGCCCAGAGGAAAACGACAAGAACAATGATTAAATATGAACAGAGTGTTTCAAGCTAATCAGTGATATACTTTGCCTACCATAGCTACATTACCAAAAGTAGAATGATCCAAGAGTAGGACCCTGAAAAGACAACTTGCACCTATAATGGTGGAGATGCACATGATGGGTGGGAGCACTGTATAATCCAAAATCAATCACCTCCACAGTTTTCATAATCCACATAGAAAAAGCCAACTCCAACCCAGTTTCCAGCAGTGCTATATTTGCCATGTATTTACTTCCTTGTACAGACACAAACTAGAAAATCATTAATAAACAGCACTGTAATGAGAAAGCTGGAATTGCAGCTTTTGTAAATTGCCTGAGTATGTAACATGCAAATGACATTAGGGCAATTCCCCCAAGTGCTGAATCTCTGAAAATTAGAGCCTTGCATTTAAGATTTTGTTCACAGACTATTCATTAGGGGAGTCAGATTAAAATTCTTATGATCTGTGCTGCAAGTAGTAGTATCTATAACGCTGTAAGAATTGCTGTATTTGATCTTCAATATTGCTGTTTCATGGGTTCTACTGAGCTGTTTCAGATACAGATAAAGTAAGTAAATGGTGAAAAACATTAATGAAATAAAAGGCTGCAAAATACTGAAATCCATAAAGGATTTCTCCATAGTAGCTGGTGACTAAAAGTCACAGGATTTCATTGATGCTTAGCAAGCTCAACAAGGATACCACGCAATTTATACGAAATAACAGAGTTATAGTGTGTTGCACTAAATAAAGGATGATTAGATGTCATGCACCAGAGCCTTAAATAATCTGTTTTGTTGTATTTGAGAGAACCTTAGGCTATCTACTGAAACAACTGGTAGGAGTCAGTGGCCAGTGCCAGCCAGATCTCCTGCTGCAGGAGGTTTTCTGTAGATATTTCTGTGTTATGTTTTGTGCACACAACTTGCCATTATTGTACCATAAACGCTGCAAACAAGCCTCCCTCCTCCAGCATTAGTGACAGTAGGTGGGACTTCCCACAGCTTTCAGATCTTTTCAGAAGCACATGATCGCACTGAATCTCGTGAGCCCTGCCTGTACATTGGAATTCAGAGCCCAGGTTGTGTATCTAAATGAGTTTCCCAGGGATGAAGCAAAGTATCCATGAAACACCTGACATCAAGAGATGTCTTTAGCTTAGCAGGGCTGCTGATGGCTGCTGTGTGCTTTACAGACTCAGGGAGCTCAGAAACACGATTTGGTCACATTCTTCTTTTCCCAGTGCCAGCAGCTTCCAAACCTGCCGTTTCCGTTGTGGTTACTGTACTTTCCTCCAACAACTACCGCTGACCATAGGCTGCAGCAGGGCTCAAAACACCCTGCAGAGCAGTTTTGAGGCAGGGTAGAGTAGTTTTTGAGTTGCAGAGATGAACTACGGTTTTCATGAGCTGCTGCTGAACCGTGGGGTCCAGCAACTGCAGCTTTATCCCAAGGCCCTGGAGGCAAGATAGGAAGTCTGGAGAAAGGAAGATTTTTCCTTGGTTGAGAAGGTTAGAGATCATTTAGGCGAACTTGACCCCTCAAGTCCATGGGGCCCTGGTGGGATGCACACGAGTGCTAAGAAAGCTAGATGTTTTTGTTAAACTACTGTCCGTCACCTTTGAGGGGTTGTGGAAAACTGGAGAAATGCCTGAGGGCTGGAGGAAAAGCAGTGTCAGCCCAGTCTTCAAGAACGGTAAGAAGGACCCAGAAAACTACAAGCCAGTTGCCTCACCTCAGTCCCTGGAAAGGTGATGGACCACTCATCCTGGACCTCATCTCTTTTCAGTGGTTCCTGTGATAGGACAAGGCACAGTGGGCACAAACTGGAGCACAGGACCTTCCACCTGAACATAAAGAAGAATTTTTCCTGCGAAGGTGACGGTGCGCTGGGAGAGATTGCCCATGGAGGCTGTGGAATCTCCTTCGCTGGAGATATCCAAAAGCCATCTCAACATGATCCTGTCCAAGCTGCTCTAAGTGAACCTCCTTTAGCAGGGATGTTGGACTAGATGACCTCAAGAGTTCCCATTCAACCCCAACCATTCTGTGATTCTGTGATCAGCTGCAGGATGGACTCTTCCGCAACATCTGAGAAAGAAAGGGGCTGGTGACTGACAGTGAAAGCACTTCTGAAACAGGAGTGAGGGAACCCAGCAGTATTGGGGAGCAGAGGGTCACAGGGAAAGGCACATGAAATGTAGTACTCTTCAGATGCCCTCCTGAACCTTTCTTAATATCAGTCTCCAGTATGTATCAAGTGGCTTGTAAAATCTTTGATTAATCTGGAGGGAAGAGTAATAATTTATGAATAATCAGTCCAGAAGAAAAACAATCATGTTTGGCAATGCAAAGAACAAGATAAAAACTACTTTTATATACAGTCATATTTATATTTATGTTTATATGAGGATATAATAAAAAAACCAGGAAGGGATGAGAGGGATCCTGATCATACATTTGCAGTGTGATGTAGCACGTTCATAGCTTGGACTTAACTATGGTTCAGGGAGAGACAGACCCTAAACAGAACTTTATCACATTCTGTCTTCCCAGGCAAAATCAACAGCTAGAAACAGATAAGTGTCTTTTGTCAAAACCAGGCAACATCTTTGGCCTGGGTCATTTCTAGCTCTTTTAGACTGAGCATGGAGAAAAAATGAATCCTTTTGCAGTAATTGGTTCTGCTACTGTACTTATCCCCAATTTTCTGAACTGTCAAGCCTCATTTCTTCTGTTATGTAGATTGACAGTCCTCTCCATAGTAATTCTCATTATGGTTTGAAGGACACCATGGCCTACTTTTCTGGGGTAAGCACTGACCGAGGGAAATGTAGCCTGCCATTACATTGTCCATGGTGTTTTGTAATGCTGGTAGTGATATTTGGTTCCTTCTCATATGCTGGCAATTTGCTAGACAGGACGATTCAGAGCTGTAATTCATCAACCACAGGCTTGGGTGTAATAGACTGTGGCAAGGTGACAAGTGTCCCAGTGCAGATGATTCGAGCTGAAAAAATCAGGGGGATTTCAAAGGTGCAGCTGCTATTTTCATGTATTTTGATGCAGTCACTTTGAATAGTAATTCACTCAGGATTACAAAGGGAGAGGATGGGCTGCTGAAAAGAGAGGAGGAACTTCCACTAAACCATGTGGTGGAAGGTAGGATTTTCTCTGTGCTTGTCAGTCCTCCTCTGAAATAATATCCTTCATAGAGTTCTATGAATTCATTACCAATTCGATATGAAAAAGGTTGTTTCCAGTGAGCCTTTTATTTTTTAATTAGATTTTTCTGTTATTGATGCTCTCATAATAAAGGTTATATTTGAATGGAATTTATACACTTACATGACATTTAAAACTGCATAGAAACAGTGTGTGAAGTCATTGCATGCAGAAGTGCTATTAACTGCATGTCAGCATCCAATAAACTCTCTGCACTTTTAATCCTTTTTGAAGATCTTGAAGTTTATCTGATGTAGTGATATTTTATGCCATTTAAATGTCTCATCAGTAGGACTTTGTTCTTCTCCTCGTGCACACAGCTCTTCTAGGACTGAAAGAGCTCTAACATTGCAGACGAAGCAGGGAAGATGACAAAATAGGATGGATTGCCAACTGTTTCTCAAGTAAATTGTTGTAGTCAGCTGAACTGCAAACATAAGCTGAAAGCTCAGGCTTCTCCAGAGGTTTGAAGCATGCTGAGGTGATCTGGAGTTGGAAGGATGCTTATGCTGAAAACAAAGTTAAATTTACGTTCAGCTGGAAGGCCTAAAGGGCAGAAATACAAAACACTAGTCTTGGTACTGTAAAGCCATATTACCACATACTGTATGATCCATTGCGAAACTGTTCTCAAAAGCTTCAAACTGCCAACTGGTTTCAGACACAACATGAGGGGTTTGTGAAACAAAACCTGACACATGTGAAAATAGTTTAAATGACTGAGAAACGGAGTGAACTTATTTTATTAACTGTTTTCCCTGCAGTGCTTCAAACACTGATGTCACAGCAGTGGGCAGGTGAGCAGGGAACCCAAACCCCAGCACAGCAGCTGCCTCTGCATCCAACACACGCATGGAGTGAGTGGAGAGCAGGGCAGGAGAGTGGTCAGGTCTTTCCCCTTTGTAACACAGGGAATGGGATTGGGCACTTTGCAAGTCACTGTTCTCTCACTGGCTCCACGCATTAGGTGTGGACACACTCGCCACCAACACCACAGTTTTTGGCTTAGTGTTGTCAGGGGGTGACACGTGCGTGGCCTGTCTTCCACCAGGCCTCATATGCTCTCAGGTAGGAAGGACTGTGACCAACCACCTCATCCAGCCTGTGCTGCACATCCTGTGCTTCACCTTGCAGCCATACAGAGATGACTCAGTAATGGAGGAGCTGTTAATGGAAAGTGCAATGAATTCAAAAGAGTCACAGTGATGGTTGTCTTTGTTACTTAGGTCCTTTCCTTGGGTTTGCTTTGCCAAGCTGGATGCTGGTGCACAGCACTGATGAAGGAGAGGATGTTGAGTCTTGCTGGAGCGTTGGAGAAGCCTGCCCCTAATTAAAGGAGCTTCTAATATATAAATCTGTGCATGAGATTTATACAAGAACATGAGATGGGTATGAGCAGACCTTCTGCGTGGGTCTTGCACATATCATGTGCATCAGAGACATTTTGAGGTGAAATCCACTATGGGCTCTTCCTATTTTCCGTGTCTGCCAGCTCATTGCTGAGCAGTCTGTCTCCAGAGACCTTCAAATGCTTGCACTGGTTTACTGCTTGTCCTGTTACTGAGCCAGGAAAACTCTGAAATCAAATGGCTTTGTCTCATAAAGAATGGCCAACACGCTTCTAAGAAACAGAATTTCATCTTTTTCCAAGTAGTGTAAATTTTGTGCTTGCCGAGCTCAGCCTCCAAATTGCTTCCCTGAGGAAGCCAGTTGCATGTAGAGAAAGAGTTGTTTAGTGCCTGTAATTGAGAGGAGAAATGAGATCTCAGGGGTGTTTGGAGACTGAGCTGAGGCTGGTCTGGCCTGGAATATGTTGAGAAGGGAATATATTTTTGTAGACCTCAAACCATACTGTGTTGTTGAGCTCAGCTGGACACATGACTGTCTGTGGGCTTGAATATAGGTGTGCTGGCGTCCTGGGATGTGGCAGGAAGGCTCTGTATGGTTTATGTGTAACATGTTACTTGGGCTCCACCACAATCTATTTATGGCTACCCTGTGGCAGAGCTGTGGATTGTCTCCCTGGGAATACTTAACAAAACTAAACAACTTCTGCACTCACTGGGAGATCTCATGTGCTATTTAGAAGGAACTCAGCTCTAGGTGAGCAAAAGCTGGGCCAGATGGATGTCATCACTGCTGCTGGGAATGGCCATACATAGACCAAAATTCTCAAAATGGAGAAGCACCACTGAAAATCAGGGTTTGTGGGGCTACACTTCTTGGACCCCATCTTTGAAACTGTCAAGTCATGATGCAAATAGTGATCAGATGTCTTCCCTGGGGTGCTTTACTCATGTAAAACATCCTGACTTTAGCCACTGACAGCTATTTATATTCCAATTTTACCACACATTTTGTGTAAATATTAGTCTGTGGTCCAGGCTGAGGTTGTTTCTAACTTTATCTCAGTTGGTTTGCCCGTCCCTATTTATAACACTCTTGCCTCCTTTCCTGAAAGTTGCCACACAGCTAAATTTATGATCTGACCAGCCACTGTTTACTCTGCACCTCTGCAGAAAAGGAAAGAAAACATCACAGCTCCATCTCCTCAGCATGAGGGATGCCACTGTGCAGGCTTAAACTGGTCTCAGATCCACTTTACTGAAAATTTCTGGCAAATTCCTTTCAATACATGAGAAAAAGAGGTATTCAGAAATACAGGTTGAAACACTTGAGGTAATTTAGTCTGCCTAACACCACATATAAACACCAGTTCACCTAGTTCTCCTGTCTAGATTCAGATTCTTCACCTGCAGCAGTTTTTTTAAATCTACATCGCTTACTTCCTCAGAGTTCTGAAATGATGAAAATCAAAAACTAAACAATTTTTGTAGGTTATGTTTTTCAAAGGCTAGTTTTTCTCATGGTAGAACTTGCACTTTGAGTTTGTCTGCCTTGAGCCTTCACTCATCCACCGAGATCACAGTTCCCTCTATAATCCAAAATCTTTCCTGTAGTCTGACCATGATGGAACACATATTATGTATCAGATTGAAGTATCTCACTGAAATGCAATGTCAATGCCTCGGGTCACTCTTTAGCTTTCATTATTAATCCTTTTTGATCTCGCAGCATAAATTTTGCTGTTGACACTATGAAAATGTTTTCAGGAATGACAGAGACATGATCCCTGCTAGTGATATATCACATGAACTTCCATTACTAGTCACAGGGTTTTTTCTTTCCTAAATCTGTATAAAGATGTCATGTTGTCAAGTGATGCAAATCCATCTGTACAAATTATTTCACTTCACTTTCATTTACACTTATTCACACACTGATATGTGTTCTCTGTAAATTGGATATTTAATTATACTGTTTTTCAGATCAGTATAAAGAAACTGGAAGCAGCCATCAGGCAATACATGGCACTCATCCAGAAATACTCCTAGGTGGTATCTACCCATTTGAATATCTACCCATTTAATTACATATTAGTATCATTAAACTAATTTCAGATAGTTTGAATTACTTTAAAATTGAAGATATCGGGCATGGCATGGAGCACAGTACAAAATTACCAAGTTATAATTGTATCAAAGAAGAAGGTAAGCTTACTTGACATTTTGCTTGGTAAAATAACTTTAATTGAAATTTAGTAAGTTGACACCCTTTGATGGCCTTTCTCTCCCCCTACCCAGCTGTGTAACATAAATAACATATTATGGTTTTTTCCATGATGGCCCAGAAAATGAAAATTTCTATGTTTACTCCTTTGGAGTACTACAGGTCTTCTGGCTTTTCTGTCCTGGGATCTTTCTCAGCTTACCACAGTTAGTCAGAAACAAAGTCAAATGTTCTGAAAGTTTCTGAACAATTCTTTTAATATTTCTACATGAAGAAAGGGATCCAAATCCATCCTTCTTACTTAAAGGGTACCACTCCTTTGGCGATAGACATTTGGTTGAAGTAACGTTGTACTACTCTGAAACATCAATTGACAGACATAGTAAGAGCAGGTGGCATCTTCAGTGTGAAACAGGAGTTTATGCCCAATAAAAAAAGCTCAGACCAGGGCTTGGGTTTTGCTGCTGAACGTCATGTGAGTGTTGATGCTTCTCAGCAGGAAATATGAAACATAACACTGACTCACTTTGGTGTGTACTGCAAACCCACAAAACATTATTCTTTGAGTCTCACACATCTCAGGCTTGGCAAAGACCACCAATTTATGCACTTCTTTCATTTTTTTTTGAAGTATGTTTTTTCTGAAGAAATTGGTAAAGCTTGTGCTTGCACAGAGCTATGATGCTGAGAAACCTGGCAGAGTCCCCTCATTGCCTCATGCTACCTTCCTTTACAGCACTTCTCTGCTTGTTTAAGGATGGAGTCATTGCTCTGAAACAGTATACCTTGGAAGGACAGCAACAAGGAATCCTAAGTTGTATTCATTGCAAGTATTCGTCAAAAAAGGAGGTTTTTAAAGCTTATTTTACAGATTACAGAATAGTCATGAAAACAAATTTTCAGCAATCAAACCACAGCAGTTACCAGTTAGTATTTAATGAGTGACAGGTTTCATTCAGACTAATATACACACTTTTTTTTGCCTTCCCCCCCCCCCTTTCTTTCTGGCACTGAAATATAGAGCCAGACTCTTTATGATAACTCTATTTTGCTAATTAATCTAATTAAGTGCTGTATGTAATTTTGCAGAGTAGAGCAAGCTATTCAAGATTGTCATCATTAGGTTAAAGAGCTGACAATTGATGGAGATAATTTTTTCTTAACAGGCTGTAACCTTTCTGCAGGCAACCCCCTACCCCAGGGGAGTTCTTCAATTAAATCAATAATGCTTCTGGGGAGAAAGAAGAACTTCACTTTTTAAGTGTCATGTAAACAGATCTTCTGCAGCTTCTCATTGCTTTGCTTGAGAAGAAAAACAGCAGCTGTTTATTAATACCTGCTGTGCTTTGACGAGTGTGCCTTTAAGAATAGGTATGGTGCAAGTCGAGAAGTAAAGGTTTTGAATGTGTTGTGTGGGGTTTGAAGAAACCTTGGCAAAATAAAACAGTTTCTGGATCGGGTAAATGTCAGGACTTGGAGCGGTTCCTAGGCAGGCTGGGGAAATGAGCTTTAAACTGCTGGCATATTTGTTATTGTTTGGATACAAGAAGGCCTGACAAGAAGATAAATGTAACTGGAGGAAGAGGTGGGGAAAAGTCATCATGATGACTTTTGCCAGCCTTAAGGCATTAATAAGCAGGATGTGGTTGAGGCTTTTTTAGTTTTTTTAACACAATTCCCAAATGGCATTTTTTTTGCCTGCAGAATACTCAGTGGGCTCAGGAGTCCTGGAGGACTGAGCATTCCTATGTCCCTACAGGAAGGAGCCCCTCAGTCCTCAGTGGTGGCCAAACACTGATGTCCCTGGTCTAAGCAAGCTCTGGGCAAGTTCAGTGGTGACTTCAAGCAACCAGGACACAGCTGTGCCCATGGAGTGATGTCTTGGGTTGCAATATGTAACCAAAAACGTGTATTCTATTTCTATCTGTTGAAACCAACTGGGGAAGGTGTTTTTCTTTACCTCTTGTATAACCCATTCCTCATAACTCCAGGGAGGAGGGAGCGGGTGTCCTCTGTTAATCGGGCAGCTGTTAAAACCAGGTGGAGCTATGATTCCTTATCTCTTCCACCACCCATCCTCCCTCCAGGGGGATATCCTGTGTTAATGGGCCATTAAGGCTCACCTATGACTGATAAAATTACATCATCCCATTGTGAAATGCTCCACCCAGTGGGAGGAGCCAAGCATTCCTACCTGGATAAAATCTGAAATTCAAAACACCAGGATAGCTGGTTTTTCCACTGGACTCCCAGAGGAAGACTAGACCCATCTTGCCACCATTGAGCCCTTTTACAGGATCATCTCTAGTCCAACAGAATCACATCTGTCACTCCAGGAGAACTTATTTTGGACTGCTTCCAACATCCTGACCAACAGAGCGTCAGGTTGTATTCTCACTCTGTCAGTGTTCCTAGGATTTTTTTTTGTTTGCTTGGTTTTTTTCTTGTACTGCTACACTTGTGTTCTGTAATATTCCTAGTAAAGAACTGTTATTCCTATTCCCATATTTTTGCCTGACAGGCCCCTAATTTCAAATTTATAATAATTTGGAGGGAGGGGGTTTACCTTCTTCATTTCAAGGGAAGCTCCAGCTTTC
This sequence comes from Nicator chloris, assembly GCA_013400495.1. Taxonomy (NCBI): domain Eukaryota; kingdom Metazoa; phylum Chordata; class Aves; order Passeriformes; family Pycnonotidae; genus Nicator; species Nicator chloris. The sequence continues at coordinate 25,249 of WAAE01003098.1, forward strand.
CCTGGCAGACACCTGTCTTTCCAAACCCAGACAAGTGACCCAACCCACATGTGTCCTTCTGATGGCTTGGGATGGCTCTGTAAGCAGAAGCTTCTGTAGCAGCCAGTGGGAGATTTTCTTGTGCTTAATCTAGTTAAGGTGCCTGCTCATTTTCTCTGAGAAAAGGGTGTGTAACAGCTTGCTGTGGCTGAGTTTCACCTCTTTTCCTTGGCTCAGCTCCTCTCCTCTGCTGGCTCAGGGTGTCCTGAGGATGTGGCCACAGAGATGTCTCTGTCTCCCTCTCTGCACAGCCTGACCTCACTGCTAAAAAGCCCATCTTCGTTAGCTCCTGCTTTTGTGTGAATTATCCCCTTGCTTATAGCAAGTATGGCTACTTTCTCTCTTTTACTTCCCAGCCTGATCCTTTAACCACGGCAGCTCTCAGGCTGTCAGGCACTGGAGCAGTGTCTGCTGCAGAGCCCGTTCTCCTCAACAGACGGGCACCAGCTCTGTTGCATAAGGATTTCACCAGTTTGGAGAAGAACACGGGAAACAAAACTCACATGAGGTAATGTGTAACAACAAAACTGAGGCTACAATGAGGATCAAGCCTGAAATGTCACAGTAGCTTCAGGGTTGGTGCATTGTAAGGTTTAGTACCATGTTACAGGTCACCCTTAGCTTGTTTGAGGCAGGTATCTATTATCCCCTTAATACTGTTCATTAAAAACTCTATCAATATGATGTGGGGTATACTATGCTCTATAAAAGGTCTCTGAGCATGGGCTGCCAATACTGAAAAAGGAAAGTTAAATGAAAATCCAGGTCAGTGCTGAACTGGTGGTCAGGGATCCCATTGGGCAGGGAATATCTGGACAAAATGAATTTGGAGAATTTTCACTATGAATTCAGAGACTGTTTTCATTTGAATCCTTGTACCTGGATCTATTGAACTAATTTCTAGCAGGTCCCTTGACTCAAAAGATTGGGGTTTTTATTTTATTTTTTTTTTTTTGCTATGTCTGTAACCCTGAACACTGCAATAGGTAATATACCAAAGCATACCATTGTTTCTTGTTCATTTTTTTAATGGGAATGTGACACTGTTAAGGACATTGAAAGTATTCCATTCCCTGTATCATACAATTATAGTGGTTTTATTTAATTTGGTTTCTGTCCTTGGCCATTAGAGCTAGAAAGTTACTTTATGTAATATGGAAAGAGAATTACAGCTTTTATTGAAATGAGAAACCAGCTATATAGGGGTTTTGAAGGTCTTACTTAAGTCCTTACTTTCATCACCTTTGCAGTATTCAGCTAAATTTCTCCCACAGATAGGAGATGCAGCTCTCTGCACACAGCAGATAGCTCATAGAAGTTGTGTCCCAGCAAAGCTGACTGTGCCACCAGAAGAGGCAATGGCACCGTGTGACTTCACTTTTGTGTGAATTCTATGCTATGGCCTCAACTAGAAGATTTCTCTTCGCATCAAAAAGAAAGTCTGGTCATAAAAATTAGGGAAAAAACCCCCACCCACTTACTCTTTTGTTGCTGTTGTGTGTTCAGTGTGGTTTTAGTGACACAAGAGCTATTGACAAGACTCAGAAGTGATGTCACGAGGTCCTTCATGTAGGAAACATGGTACCAATAGCCAATAGAATGATACTAAAGCTTGAAGTTTTTGGGGCTGAAAAATGGGACTGCAAATTGTGCACTGGACACTATTTCTCCTATGGGACATTTCCACTAACCACAACTGTAACTATGCTCAGCATTACCTCCTTCTGAGGGATTGAATCATGTGCTTGTCAGAGCACAAGCACTGCTGCAAGGCTACTTACGTAGCTCCTTGTCTGTGACAGATGCACCAGAGGAAAGGGGCTGCTTTGATCTCAGGCAGCGAGAGCAGAGTGGTGCACACACAAGACCTGAGCTCTCTTCCTGGCGTTGTCATTCAGCGCATCAAATTACACCGGGCAAATCAACTTCCTTAGCTCTCTACCTCAAAAGTGAAACAGATGGGCTGTATCAGCTTCCTCCCTCTGTTACAGGAGGATGAAGCACATATTGAGAAAACTCCCCCTGGCAGATAACTTTGAGAGCTAAAGGCTCCAAGGAGCACAGAAGGGTTAACCTTATAGAAGGGTGACTTCTTTTCCATGTTGTGGTTTTAGCAAGAAGGGACGTTTATTTTTAATAATTTTCCATTTTGCTTTTGTCTTGGATGAGTTTTTGAGGGTGGATCTATGTTAATAGAATGTTCATCATGCCACACAGTTAATTTTGCCTTTAGGAGGAGGCAGCACATAAGTGGCAGCACCCACTGGACATCTCTTCTGCCGTATTGGTGTTATAAAAGTGAAAACAACCCATGCCTCTGCAGATGCTGTGTGTGATTTAAGGGAAACTAGATGGACATCAGTTTTTAAAATCCAGTTCTTCATAAAATATAATTTTAGTAAGAAAACAACATCTGATACGCAGTCAGAAAGTAATTCAAGTCAAAATTAATCTAGACATCATAGATCTATACTACATAGTAATCTTCACATGGACAAAGCAGCAGTGTAGATTTATACAGTCATATATCTTGCTTAACACTGTTTACTTCCTCTAATGACTTCAGTTTACTCAATCAATTTTCCTCCAGCATGGCTTATGGCTGGAGGGTATTTTGGAGTTATTCAAGCATCTTGGAATACTTTACAAATAAAACAGAGGCAACTGACCATAAAGCACATGATATTACCAGTAGTGTTATTAACATTTTCTCAACAAAAGTGATGAAGGAGAGAAAAGTGGGGGGGATCTAGGAAGGAAACTGGACTTGTAAATAATTGCCCTGCATCTTCATTACATCGACATTGTTTCTCAGGCCAGGACTGTGTTTTGGTAAAGTTACTGCAAGACCAGCATGAGCCTTCTCTGCATTCCCTGGAAATCATGCAGAGGATTAGATGTGTATGTTGTTTGTGATCACCTTGTCCACAGAGTGTTGTGCTAAGGTTGACCCAAAGAAGCTGCTTGCAGTGGGAACAGGATGGATTTCCTGTGCAGATAAATCTAGGACAGGGGATGGCTCTATTCATTGTTGAACTGGCAAGGCAAAATAAGGAGAACAAAAAAAGGCAAACACACTACATGTATGAAAGAGGGAACTTATTCAAAGCAAGAACTAAGATTGCTGGAATCTTGTCTGTTTTTAAAAATAAAATCTCTGTCAGAGTAAGGGGAGAGTGTATATTTAGAGCCTGAGAAACAACTTAGCTTTCCTGGCTCTCTATATGTACAATTTTGCCAGGCTCCAGCTAAAACCACCCAGTTTTTCCCCTCAGAAACAAACAACCCTGTTTGCTCCCAAAACTCAAAGAAAGCTTAATTCGCTTTAAGCTGCTAAAAAACCTTCCTGCATCTTGGGTTAGCATTGTGTGCCAGGCTTCAGCATGCTGAGAAATGAAAAAGTGCTTTGTAATGGAAAAGCTAGCTCACTCCTCGCTATGTGGTGCCACAGCAATGAAAAGGAAGGTTGCAAACCTTTCGCTTTAGAGAGGCCAGAAGGAACAGGGAATTAATTAAAAAAGTTCAGACTCAAGATCACTGTGATTTAAACTATAGTTTCTGGCCATTCCCAGCCTCAGAAAATGCTGGTTTTCTTGGATATTTGGTAATTCTATGAATTGGATGATAGAAAAAGAAAGCTGCACAAAGCTACTCACTGTTATGGAGTGGGAGGTTAATGAAGTTCATTTAACAGACCAGTGGTGCAAACCTGTTATCAGATGGCTTGTGGAGATCCCAGATGGCTTAAATAAAGCTGAGAGCTTGAAACAGGTACTACACATTTTGTCTTTGGATTACTAAAGCATCAAAATACAGCTCTTCTGAAGCAAGGTTAATGACTTTCTGTAATTATGTGTTTTCACCAAGAAGGAACACATTTCAGCAGCTCTAAGTAATATTTTTTGTCAGATAATTGAATTATTTTTCTCATGGCAGAACAGTACTGGAAAACCTCAGACCTTGTCCTCAATTGCTGCTTTGTGCATGAAGCAGGCATCATGCTGAGCATGAGCTACTCTTCCTTCTGCCCTGCCAGCTGAGGAGCCACATCTGGCCACTGGAAGGAGAAACCAAGAAGTGCTCCACTGCATCACTGGCTGTGGTAACTGCAGAGCTGGACAGGACAAGATGCTCCACCCTAGCTGGGCAGTATGTATGATGCAGCAATAGCTGAGTTTCCAGAAGTCTCTTTTGTCTGTGGCTAAATTCCTCAGACTGTCATATATCACTAATGCCCTGCCAGTTCAGTCTCTGCACCACTTAATGCTTGTAACACCAGCCTTCATACTTGAATACATGCCATGTATTTATACTATTGTTTGTTTGTAAAGCAGACTCTATTAATTAATTCTGCCATGGGTTAGTTAGCCACAGGTAAACCAGCAACTCTTCTTGACAGTCTTGGATCCCCTCACCACAGCAGGTATGCAGTGAACAACCATCACTGGCTGTCCTGTCACATACAGCTTCCCTCATTCTCTTCTTCAGATCTGTAGGCAGTGTTTTGATAATGCAGTTTTCTAAGTGCTGAAAGGAAGGAAATCAAATGTTTTGTTGTCCTTCTAGAAAAAAAGTTCAAGGCAAGGTCTTGCAAGAGCAGGTGTGGTTCTAGGTTCAGGTTGCAGTGAGACTATGAAAAGTTTGGTGTGGTGTAGGCTGTGTGTATACATGTTCACATGTGAATATATATCATCTTCATGGATATCCTCTTCATTCCCAGGGCTGTGTTTACTATAAACAGCTACAAAGCCCTGCTGGCTCCACGTTTGCCAACCAGCACCTGAATGCTTTGCTGTTTCAGGGCTGGGCACCTTGAACCACTGCATCTGCACATGTGCTGCTTGATGAGATGCATGTTTGTGGAGGGCTGTGGGGAGGTGCCCCAGGAGTGACCTTCAGGTGGGACACCTACCTCCAGCTCCTTTGACTACCCAGCAGCAAGAGCTCTCCTGCACAGAGCCATGTCCTGCACTTATCTGGACACACTCCCTGAAACTGTGGCCAGTGCTGCTGCAGAGGAGACTGGGTTGCAAGGCAAGAGCCCTGTGACAACAGTGCTTTCCCTGCATCTCTTTGCAGATTTTCTTGGCAGCCACTGGAGGACAGAATGGCAGCCACCCACCCCATGGGCTGTGTCTCTGCAGTTTAAGTGTTTGCAGATGTCTGTCTTCCTCTACACTCACCCCAACAGGCCAGGGTCACATCTTCCCTCTGGCCAGATTAAGGCCCTGTGCCTGCCTCTCCCTGAGGATCTTAGACTCAGTACACCCCTAAGGACAGAGGTGCAGGCACTGGAGCAAGAACAGGAAGGTTGCTGGTGCCCAGGCCCTTCTTCAGGGCATCAAACAGCAAAACCTGATTTCTGGAGACATCAAGAAACATTCCCTCTGAGCCCACCCCAAGAGCAAAGCATGCATGGGGGTCTCAGCAGCACCCTTTCCTGGCACTAGACCTGCAGCTTCTGGATGTGAGAGCAGCCCCTGGCCCAGCCAGGGAGACAGGGAGGATAATACAATCACGTAACATATTACATAATAAATATAGGTAACAGTAGCACTAACTTTAATAATCTATTGCTTTCAAAGGCCAAAACACAGCATTTTAGTTAAGACATTGCATTTCACTTGCATCTGGTGTTTACACAAGCCAGTGATTCAATGTCAGACAAATCGTGCATAATCTGTTTGGTAAAGAGCTGTTGAAAGAGCTGCCCGCAGCATTTCTTCTCTGTCATCTCACTAGAGGCAGTGCCTGGTTCTGTAGGCAATAAAAAGCCAATGACAGTTCCAGCTTAATCAGTGCATTCACCCTTTCAGGAGAAATGCCCAAAAAACAGCAACAATTTTATGTGTCTCCAAAACTGGATGACTCGGTAAAGTCATGTCTTCAAGGTGGCTCTCTAATCAGCTCTCTTTTATGCGTATCAAGAATGATAACATATGGCATCTATGAAAGAGGAGATTTAAAGCTATGAAAGTTAGCTTTCATCTTCTAAAAGGATATAAAAGGATGCCTCAGCAAAGCTTTGTGGAGGTCACTCAAAGGACTTCTGCCAATGTTGCTTAAATAAGAATTAACTCAGTTATTCATTCATTTTTTAGTCCCTGTTTGCTTCAAGTTCTCTGTCAAAGATACCTTGATCTTTCTTCTTTTCTCTGTGCTTCCTGGCTGAGCAAAATTAGTAATTTGGGGTTTGGGGATGTGGTGGGAGAAGCTATGTTATGAAAGCAGCTTCAGACTGCATTTCTATGAATCCCTTTTTTTTTCAGAAGTGGATTCCATGAAGAGACAGCCAGGTTGACTAGGTACATCCCTACACTTATGAAAACAAGATGTGGATATCAGAATAAAGGGAAGAAACAAAGACTCAAAATGAATTCCTGTGAACTCATTCACTAATCCTCCTGGAAGTAAAGTCCTGTTTGGAGATAAAACCACTCTTTTTCTGTGCCAGTTTGTAAATATAACTCAACATCCTTTGCTGAGACACCCAAAGTTTGCTATTCAATTGGAACAAACAGATGTGTTGATGTGGACAAGATTGGTGAATTAGGGTTAATATAGCCAACCATGTAAGAAAATGACTTAATGTAAACCATCATATCTATCCAAAGATAATTAATGAGTAGAATGCAGGTGCTCAACAGAGGCACTCTTGAGGATAAGCTGCCACTTTACTTACTGCATTCCTGTGCAGGATCCACAATATACTGCAGGTCCTGAACAGCACAGCCAAGAACATGATTTAAATTGCCCCCTGTTACGCACATCTGCTAGGAGTGTGCTGCTTCCTGTTGCTCAGCTGGCAGTCTCAGAGATATTCTTGGGAGAGAGGAGAAGCTAGCCCTGGTAAACACCCTGTCAACATCAGCCCACTGCTTCCAGCCATGGACATGGTCTGTTTGGTGGAGGACTGGAAGGCCTCTGCACTCTGCTGTGTTGTCCAGATGCACCCTCACCTCATGGCTTGGGCGGAAGCTCAAGAAATAAAACTGTCTTTTATGGACAATCAACTCCGGCAAGGCAAAAAGGAAATGAATACTAAAGCAACCGTGAGCTTATCATGAGTAATCCCGCCTGGTTTCACGTGGAAAGGTTTCTGTACAGAAAACTAAAGGCATAAAAAAAGTGATCTAGCTGTTCATGACAGCAATTGTTGTAGGTGATAGAAGGAGAAAGATACCAAGTCCTTGCTTTCCCCACAGAGGCCACAAAGGGCTGGGAACAGACTGCAGCACCTACCTCTTCTGCCTAGCAGGGCATTTGAACTGTGCTTTTCCTTCTTAGGGCAAAGATCAGTACCAGCCCTTTGCCAGTGGACTCCGAAGGGCATCCTTTGGTGGAGGCACAGGATGTCTCTTGTCCTCTCTCTGCTGAAATGGGAAGTACCAGCCATGCTGGCAGCTCCTTGCTTCTCTGTTCTAGCCATGACTATTTGGAAAGCAGCTCCTAAATTCTCTATGAGATTGATCCCAGATTCTCTAGAAGTGCAGATGATGTGAATCATGATGCAGCAACTCTTGTTAGTAATACCTTTGTAGATTGCCATACATGAGATCAAAATTAAATACCCTGAAGAGGCACATCTTGCAGAGCTTTCTGAGCATGCAGCACTATTCAGAAGCATCAATATACAGCAGATAAAAACCTGTTAAAGGATCATGGTGAAACAATGTAGTAGAATAAAAGAACAGGGGAAGAAAAAGTCTCTCTCCAGCTTCACATTAACCTACCCCCGACTGCCTTCATCATGTTAATTTTGTATTTTACACATGCTAGATCGACAGGGAGCACAGGTGGCTGCACTCACCGCAGCCACCCACTGGGGCACCAGCAGCCCCTCTGTCACTTCCCTGTAATGTGGGGAGGGGGGCTCCTGCCAGCGGAGCAACAGGAGTAGGTCACTGAAGGTTAACAAGAGCAGTCAGCACATAATTATCACTCTCCCGTTAGCCTCAGGCTCTCAGGAATAAATTAGAGGGACAAAGTAAGGAGGAGCAGTGAGAACATCAGAGTGGGCTGCACTTCTTCATGCTACAGGAGGGAGGGCCACCATCCTGGATATCCCTGCTTCAATTCACAGGGGTGTTTTAGAGGCAGCTCCATCTCTCTGAGGGGAACTATTAGCATTTGAACATTTTAGGTAGTTACATTAATTGTCTTCAAACATTTATTTAATAGCTCTAAATATAAATCCAGAGAAAGCAAATTTTCCTTCCTCTTTAGCCCAGTGGCCATAAGCATATCTATCTATCAGATGCATTGTTTTCATGCATCTCTCCCCCAGTTCCTTAATCAATCTACATTACTCTGGGCTTGCAGGGAAAAGGACACTTTAAGATGATGAATGGTGCTCTTGAGACTACAGCTCCAGAATGCTGGTCTCATTTGCAACAGAGATGACAACAGCTCAATTAGCCATCTCTTTGCACACTTGTAAGCAATGAAGACAAGGCTTTCTCTGTATCAAGTTAAAGAAGCAGATTAATTCCCAAGGTAGAGTGTTTGCAAGGCAGAGCTTGCAAGAGTCGTGTTTGCAATTAACTTACTGCTAGTTGTTTCATCTCTATGCTGTCAAATAACGCATGAAATAGCTTGGGCTAATGCACAGTCAGGAAACAGTGGTCACAGCCCTAAAGGTCACAAGTCCCTATTCTGACTGACAGTGGAGGAAAACAAACTAAGGGAGAATTGAAAGTACACATTTTAGGTGGAAGGGAGAGGGACGTTACAAAAATAAAGCATAAAACAGAGGTATTCTGCTCATTGTGGCAGCCTTGAGAGCCAGAAAAATACCACTCCTGGTGTCACTTCTGCACTTTCATTATAAAACACTCTTCTCCTTGTAGTTCTTTTCCCTGACACTGGTAACACATACAAACTTCTGAACAGCATCAGCATCAGAAACACTGAGGTGTTGCAGAATTTTGTGTATGTATGTATAACCTGAGATCTGAGAAATCTGACCTCCTTGGAGCAGAGCAGAGCAGAGCTGGCAAAGCCCTTCTAGGGCTGCAGCTTCTCAGACTTCTCAAGGCAATGGGCATCTGGCCACAGGGACTGTCCCACTATGTCCTGGGTTTATTAGGCACCTCCTCCTTTTCTCAAAAATAGATTTGTCTTGATGCCAGATACTAGTACAAGTTGTCACCACCCTTGGATGTTTATAGCTATTTTCCACTGGAACAAAGCTATAGACTGAAAGTCAGAAACTGTTTATTGAATAAATAATTGAATTAGGATCATGCTTTGCCTATGTGGCTGGACAATTTTGTCAACTCTCCCTGCAACATTGTAGGGGCAGGAAAAGAAGCCATAGGATGATTTTGAGTCATTTGTTAAATGTTAAGAAGAGACTGTGGCTGCAGAATGCCCTAAGCCCCAAAAGACTGAACGTGATGCTAGCCTGGATTCTAGTTTGCCAGTTCAGTTCTTTATACTGGAATTTACTTGTATTTAACTATTTGGGGGATGCTTACTCCCAAATGCCATTATCAAGGTTAAATATACAATGAAGGCATCTCTTTGAAGAAAATTTGTGGAGTTCATAACCCCACCATCTGCATGCACCAGACTTCAGGGGTCCTGCTGCCCAGCTTCTGCCAGACCTGCTGCCTTTCCTGTGTTGTGTACAGAGGACATTTTCCTCATGAAAATTCCATAAGTTTCCCATGGAAGTAATATGACACTATACAGTAATATATCAGTGGTCTGATGTACCTCCCATGTATGCCTCCATGTAATAAGACACTCAAAAGGCTTCTAAAGCCTACTAGAAACACCCCAAAGATCCAAAAAACTCAGTTAGTGAATACCAGGCAGTAACCTCTTCAGCAGGTAGATATCAAACCATATCTACAGATATGGGATCACTCTTCCGTAATATTCAATATTCCACAAGTCATCAGAGCCATTTCCTCAAGCCTCACATGTTACTTGTAGTTTGTCTGTATTTCCCCCTGACATCCTTGGCTTCCTCTCGTCAGAGAATTTTCTGGCAATAGAAAATGAGTAATTTCTGCTAAACAAACCAAGGCTTTAAGAATTTTACCTTTGTGTTGTCTTGCTAAGAACAGAATGAAAATGACAGACACAAAGTTAAATAAAGAAGGGAATGTGTTGAAGAGATCCCTCCGTGGCTGCAAATTCCCAGACCCTGATCCATAGACTCAACACAAAGGCAGGCACCTTTATAACATCAGCGGAACAAAAACGTTTCTGCTTTGCACATCACCCTTTAAAGTCACCTCTAAATCTCAGAATGACACAGCAACAAACATAATCTATAAAGTCATTGCCAGAAACTTCACAGGTCTCTCACTGTGGTGAATACAAATTCCTGCGTCACGTGCTCTCAACACTGAATACAAGATGTTCAAAAGTTGTGCATTCAGGACTTCCTGCAAAAGCTGTTCCCTTACATAAGAAGCAATCACTTATCTGCAGGAATGTGCTTCTGCGTGACTTTGCCAATCATTTCTATTAGAGACAATTCTGCCCAAAGAGATTTTTCTTTTCCCTTGAGAAAGCACTAAGAGAACACATTCTTCTGCACAGAACAATGAAAAAACCCCACAAGCCCTTGAGCAGAGCATTCCTGCCTCTTTTCCTTGCTGCCTTTCCACATTTTCTGTAGTGAGCTGGTGTGTGGCCTTGCAAAGCTGAACACTGTTGACTCACCCCAGTTTTGCCACCTGAACAATGACTGACTTTGGCAATGTAGCTGTTGTACAAAGACACTCAGCTGAGACCTTACACTGCCTGGCATCTGGCCTTTGCTGTGCTGCATGTTAGAAAGAAGAGTGATTAAAACTCCACCATGAGAACAAAAACTCTACAGCATCCCCCTGCAACACAGCTTTGTGGAGAGGTGGGATAATCTGGCTTGTATTGCCTGGCCATTTGGACAAGATTTTATTTGGGAAAGACACAAGAAACAAATAACTCCTCAAGGACTACAGTGAAGTCTACACTAGAAATTAACTCACAGCAGCTTCATGGTGTTAATTTGTTTCACCTGTGGATGAAGCAAAGAATTGAGATTTCAGGAAATCTAGGTGAACATTTTTACCACTGCAAAAGCATCCATCCCTCCCTTCCTCTCTATTAAACAACCTAAAAATATCTCAGCGAGCACAGTTGTACAGCAATGTGACATTTTTACTAGCAGCTCCTTTCCTCTGATTACTCTTCCCTGTAGCTGCCCTATTTCAGAATAACTTCCTGTGGCTTGTGCTCTGCGATGAGGGCCTGGTTTGCTTGAGAGGCTATATGAAGTAAGGCAGGATCAGTCTGGCACAGAGCTGCCTCCAGCCACTCCTATTACCCTATTTTCATCAAGATGTACAAGGCTGAAGTGAAACACATCCCTTTCCAAGTTATGTGGCCGCCTGCTGGGAAGATGCAGTGATGTCAGCGCTGAAAAATTAAGTGATAATATAATAACTGCGAGTTTGTGCTCCATTAAGTGAGCTCCTGCTGACTGCTTAATGAGCAAACAAACACCCAAACCCCTCTTCGGTTTGTAATATTATTCCTCTTACATTAAATGTAAGAAAGAAGACTCAAGTCCTTAACAGTAATCAACTGGGAGGCTTCTGAAAACATAGATGGAGATCATGAACTACCACACTGCCGAATTTTTGAAAGAACCAGAAGTTCTTTTTCTTTTCTAAGGGTGGAGAATTAGGTAACAACACTGACAGGATTGCTGCTTCCTCTACATAATATCTAAATCCTTTGTGGCAATAAGAGCCTTGATGGGTCTCCTCTTCCTGTGGCAATGCTGGAATGTCTGTATTGCAGAGGCTGGGAAATGCAGCTCCTTGGCTGCTGGGTGTTGGTAATTTGAGGACAGTCTAGATGAAATATCCCTACTTGTCAATAAAACACGCAAGATTTACAAAAGATCTAAAAAAAAAAAAAAAGTCAGTGGTACAGATGTTGCTGCAATGTTTGGGAAGAAGAAAATCTAAAGTCAGTTTCCCATCTCTGTTTCTCCTGCCAGGGCAGTTAGTGTAACACCTTGTAGTGAGGAGCTGGATGAGATATGGCCACTGTAAGGAGACCTAGAGACCAGAGCAGCCTCAGGCAGCCAGAACCTCAAGCCACACAGAGCTTTTAAGTTAAGCTCGCTGCTTTGAAAAGAAAGCCATCATGGTTCAGAGATTAATCTGAGGTTTAGGCTCCACATGAATGGTGACAGTCTCAACACAACAAAGCAACCGATAGCCTTTTTGCTTGTGTATGATCTGTGGAAAGACAGTAAAGCCTAGATTCCATTATTTTCCCCAGATGGTATTAAGGAAAAAACAGGATGTGAAGTTTACAGCTCAGTGCCCTAATTTCTGGAGGTCTGCTAGCTGAAATGGAGCTTCTAACAAAGTATTTATATGCTCTTAGAAGTTTTCTCATAAAAAGGAAGAGGCATTATTTGCATTTTCACTGGTTTTATTTGAGAATCCTGGTTAACATAAATTATTCAACGTACAGAATTTATAATCAAAGCATGAAGATCTGTATTGGCTTAAGAAATCTTTCCTAGAGAAACATGAGTTCTTCCCACATACCACAGAAGTGTGTAAGCCTAGTTTCAAGATTTGTTATGCTATTAAGGAACTAAAACTTTGTGCACAAATAACGTGAGCTACCTGCTATTTCAACTCATAACAATCTGCAGCACTCATCTGGGTGTACCCTTGTTTACTCCAACCAACATGCTGAGCCTTACAGGTAATACAGTAAGATAACATGCAAGAATGACATCTCCCCACTTCCTGAAGGACGCTGTGACCAGGTGACTTTTTCTCCACTAAAAGTACCCTGATCTATGTTATTTATCATATGATAATCTGCAAGGCAAGTGCTTCATGCCCTTAGTAATCACATTGGGTATTTTGTAAGAGACAGTAATAGCAATAAAAACAATGAAAAAGTAGAAGAAAGGAATTGGGGGAAAAAGCATGTTGATTGTCATTCCATTTTTATAGTTTGTACATCCAAACCAGATATCTGATCCTCAGGGAATGCTTTCCAGTGATGCTCTTGGACATAGCTCTCTTCTCTAAGAACTACAGCAATGCCAGGAAGATTCCTCTCCATCATAAAAGGTGTTTTCCCATTCCTCCCACTTCTCAAAAGGAGTGTAAATCAGTCCCAACAGAGTAATACTTGTGCCCTGTGCTGAGTTCTGTCTTCTACTGTAAGAAGACAGGTAAGATGGAGATTGGGAGGTCCATTAGGATGATGACCTCTAAGATGTTCAGATATGGAGGAAGAGCATTGTAAAAGACCAGTTTGGAAACATCAGCATCTCACAGTAAGGTCTTTGCTTCCTAAAACTTACTGTATCAAAGGCACATGGAGGGATTTGCTTTTTAAAGCAAAACAAAAGGAACTGTCCTCTCTGTGACCATGGTGACTTTCAAATACCATGATAACAGTATCTTATTCAAGGCTAGATAAACATTGCAAGCTTGTTATTTATTGTTTTAATGAAGGTTTTCATTTCATACAAAGGGAACAAATTAAAATACAACGACTGCCAAAATGTTTCAAACCAAACTTTGGTTTTTGATCTTGGACAGGTCAACCTTGTCCAAAACTCCTTCATTCTTCCATAAAGGCTTGCTTATGCTCCCCAAACATACTAGGTCCTCTGTTAATGTTAGAGTTTCCCAGATGAAGAAAGATTATTTAAAATCATCCCATGTGCGAGAGTTCATTGGTATTCTTTCCCACACTTTCTAAAAGGAGAAATCTTGGTTTCCAGATTCAAACATGAAGCATACCATATTTGTTCTGCACAGACTTTTACAACTAGGTTTGTTTTTTTTTTTCCAGTAACGCTCCTCTCCCACAAATTAAATGAACTAGTGAATTCAAATAAAGTTCATCACTTTTAAGTAAAAATAATAAACACCCTGAAATAATAAACCACATGTACACACAGAAGTATTTCTTCCTTTTTGCAGAATAGGTTGAATAGCAAAGATGTGGAAATGTACTTCATGAAAGACTCTGAGGAAAAGAACCTGCTCTAAATTCTTTAATTTTCTCTAGTTTCAGAGAGATTGCACTACATGATACAGGCTAAACTAGCACGTAACACTGCAGAGGCTGATGTATCCAACACCCTTTTTTGTCTGTGCTGGATTTAATCCTTGATGAAGGCATAAAGCTTGTCCACTCTTTATTGTTGAAAACCATGAAGGTAACCTAGAGCACGAACTATTTTTCCAGTCATTGGCAAAGAATAGACACTGTTTGTATTTTCTACATTAGTACACAGAGGCAAGTTACAATTCAGGAGAAGTCATGCATCCATCAGTCAATATTTCCATGCCCTGAGAGTTATTGAAGTCACAGAATGATTTGTTGGGGCAGCAACTTACTTTCAGTGTAGCAAACACGGTCTCATCTGATTACTTCTGTTGCATGCACCTATTTGATCCAAGCTATTCTTCAAACATGGCTTTAATCTTGAATTCTGTAGAAAATCAAACCAAAGTGAAGCCATTATGCTCTCAGCATCCAGTCCATTGCAGCTTTTTCTTTGCAGCGTTAATACAAACAAGTATGTGACACTAGTGATATAAACCTCTGCAGCCAACCACTTTTCTCTCTTTTCTGAGTTTACAGTCCTCAGAAATGCTGTAATCAATAAACCAATGAACCATACTCCAATTATCAATCTGAAGTAAAGCAGGCTCTTCCCATGACCTCAGCAGCAGAGGACACAATTTTTCACGTATTTGTTATGCAATATTAGGGAAGAGCTATAAGTATACTCTCCAGAGCTTAGAAAAGGGCATACAGAACAGCTCAGACAAGATTTTCAAGCTGCTGTCAGTATTTTCAGAAGCAGCAAAGCACTTCAGCTATTAAATCCAAATATCCACTTCAGTGGCATCGAGGCAGCTAATTCATTCAAATGCTAACTCAGGTCCCACCTCAGCATCCTATGCAGAGCCTGCTCTACCCTTGCAGATTACACGGGGTCACAATGAAACCAAAACCAAATACAAACCAGCTCCTGGTTTGCTGATGAGTTGTCACATCGGTCTTCTCCAAGAGCCAAGTAGAAGCATTTGGCTCCTCAGTTCTCTGTATGACCCTTGGGTAGCTGGTGGAACTTGATGCAGCTGTGGTGGGAGCACAGCAATTTCCCTGTTTGCAAAAGGACCACAGAGCTTATAGCAGAGATGGCAGCACCACAATCTCAGGCTCCCTAGTCACAGGTCATCTACAAAAGGAAAAGAGCATGGGCAAGTGTCCAAGGTGGGGCAGAAAAGACAGTGCTTTGCCTTGCATTGAGGCAATTAAATGGTGATTGGCAGCCTCCATTTGTTATGAACAAAATCTCTCTTCAAGTCCCCATTTCTTGCCCTGTTCCTAACAAGAGTTCTGTGAAAACCAGAGCTCAGTGCAGGCCCTACTCTTGATTTTAATGGTGTCTATGAATGTGCGACACATAAAGTTGGATCTGACAAAGCACAGGAGTTCCAGGAGAATTTCTAACTTTCTCCAATTGATTGCTAATCCTGAAAAATGTTGGATATCTTATCCTTGTCTCCCTTCCTAAGCGACCTAAACACTGGACAAATTAAATCCAGAACATGTTATCAGACCCATCTTAGTGAATTACTTCTGAAGGACAGTGCTACAAGGCTGCTTTTCACAAACATTTCATTAAGCCCTAATGTGACTAATGTACTTGTTATTCATGTGTACTTAAATGTATTCTTTGAGCTGTTTGTAAATCTGTTTCGAGGCAACTAGAGTCAACAGCCTTCACATTGCTCTCACAGCCTCTCCTCACTATTATCATGGTACAGTTAGTTTCTTTTACTCTACCACACTTTTACTTTGAAAAAATCATCTTTAACCTTTAGCTGAGAAGGTAGGTCACAAAATCACAAGACACTACATAATGTTTTTTAGAAAAAGAAGTTCTTTCAATGAAATGCTCTAGTTACCAAACATTCCTAAAATTACCCTCCTAATCAATCTTGCACAAGCATTTTCAGCTAAATCTCTTAGCCACTTTCATTACCCGAAATGAGATGTAAAATAAGGGAATTCAGGAAAACTCTGAATGCAGCAGTAATTATGGTGCTAAAACATGGACTCCATAACAAAAGTCTAACCAGATGTTAGCTGCTTCTTTACTGTTTAAGAAAATCTATTCAAATGCAAAAGTCAGCAGCAGCAATGAGCTCATGCTTTGCCTTTCCGCTCTCCCCAGCCTTGTATCTTGGGATCTATTTTTAATGCCGTTTCAGGTCAGTGCAGATTCCTGGTGCTGTGGGGCACTGGCAGTCCACAGGGCACTGCCTGGCCCACGCATTGCTTGGCAGAGGACCTTTGGTGATGGGGTTCTTCACGCTCTGCTTATTGGAGAGCCTGGTTCACACAGAAACTTGGCGGCTGTGCAGCGCAGCTCCCTGCTGACATAGGTTGTGGCACAGCCTGGGTTTCCAGGTGTGCTTGGGGTGGGAAAGGGCCATGGCTGCACCTGCTCAGATGCAGACTGGTGGCATCCCTTGCTCCCTCTGGAACATGCTCAGAGGCCTGTTGGGGCCCTGTGATCATTACCCATGGCACAGAGCAGCACTGGAGAGGCAGTGTGCTCATCCCCAGGGGGAAGGCTTATGCACATTTAAAAGAAAGAAAATAACCTCCAACCCTTCCCTGACTGAAAAAGTGAAGAGCACCAACACCTCCCCTTCATTCCCCTTTTGAGTTCAAGTCCCAAGAACAGCTCTCTGAAGATTTTTGGCAGGAAGCCAATTACAACCAAAAGGGAAACCTTTCTCCCCAGATGTAGCCAAACTGGAGGACGCATGGATGTATGAAAATTAGACTACACCAGCCTGTAGGAGGCTCAGTGCCCACTCACACCAGAAGCCTTTGCAAACTTGCTGCTACCTCCACAGCAGCCCCAGAACAGCGATACCTGATACTGAGGGGCTGGAGAGCAGAGCATGGGGAGGATGTCTGGCACAGAGACAGGTGCAGGATGGTGCCAAGCACCTCGTGCAGCCCCCAAAATCAATGCAGCCTCTGAAGGATGGGCAAGGGCCAGGTGCTGCTGTCCATATGCTGCTCGTGCTCAGCGCTGGGCTGCTGGCAAGTGTCCCCTCCCTGGTGCAGAGGCTGCAGGTGGCCTGTGATTCCTCTTCGAGACTTTCCCTGAACTGAGGCGAGGACTTCCAAGAAGTGTTGGCTGCTGCCGCCCTTGCTGGGGTTTGCTACGTGATGTAGCACCACCAGCAGCGGCGGCAGGCGCCGCCGGGGAGGGTCTGTGGTGAACTGCTCCCCGCAGAGGTGTAAGAACACTTTCAACACGGATGTTCTGTGCACAACCAACCAGACCCACGAGCCCAAGTGTGGTCAGTGCCTGGTACCCTTGAAGACCAAGGGGCACTTAGGGGCTGTGTCTGCATTGAGCATTTCCAGTGACCCTGGACAGGACAAGGACCTGTCATTTCTTATGGGTGTCTCAGGAAGATGCACACCATCTGCAGAGATGAACAAGTGCTAGCACAGAGCTACTTTGATGGAACAGGAAGGGGAGAGGAGGCTCTCCCCAGTGCCCAGGTTACCCAAGTTACCAGTGCAGCAGTGTAGCTGATAAACAAAATGCTCTCAGTAAGTTTAGTCCTCTGTTATTTTCTCTAAAACTCTCAAATTTTACCTGATCCTCTTATCAAAAATGAATAAAAACTTCCCTGTGGTGCCTTTGTTTCTGGAGACAAGAAACATTTGCATTCCCCTGACTTGCTGGCTTGCAGTGCCACCCTGAGCCCTGTGATGAACCATTGATGCACATGATTATCTAGGTCAGCAGATGTTGGATAAAAAAGAATATCTGAATAAGCTGCTGTAGCTGTGGGCATCAGTCAAAGTGTGCTGATTCACACTCAGGGTGATCTGATCCAAGCAGGCTGGGTCTGCACTGCAGGCTCTGGAAATGGGGATTTACCTCTCCCCATGGTGGCTCTGTAAGTGTCATAAGGTTATTGAGAAGATTGCCCAGCACACTGCTAAAACCTTGGGTTAACCTACTGTTCTTTCATCCAAAATATGGTGAATGCCAATCATACAGCTAATGGTTTCAATATTGATGCACCACCCCAATCTGCCAGACAGACAGCCAGGCATGTACAGAGGCAGCAGACAGACAGACAGCTCTATCTGCCCCAGTGTATGAGCTGTCCCTGACAGTGCTGCTTACCAGCTCTCCTAAAGGAGTGAGTTTTCCAGGTCAGCATCTACCTCCAGCAGCCAGCCCCATCAAATGCCAGCCCTGCCTTGAGTGTAAGCTGCAAAGCCACACTTTCTGTTTTAAGTATCTCTGTTTTAAACTTGCCTGGCTCAGTTCCCAAGGAGCATCCTGCAGCACAGGCCCACCTGCCTCATAGAGATTTTATTTCTCACTAAAGATAAGCTCTCCTCCATCCAAAAAGTCATGAATTTATGAAGGAATTTTAAAACATCATGAATTTAAATATAAGAGTTTTAGAAGTTTTGTTTCCCTTTTGTATATATTTTACTTTCTGTAAAGGATTACATAAAAGTTTCCAACTGAAATAATTTTGACTTTCTCTTAGAGAGTATCAAAGTGGTATACTTGAAACTTTTACAGTTTCTTTCAGAAGGA
Organism: Nicator chloris; assembly: GCA_013400495.1. Classification (NCBI taxonomy): domain Eukaryota; kingdom Metazoa; phylum Chordata; class Aves; order Passeriformes; family Pycnonotidae; genus Nicator; species Nicator chloris. The sequence goes on from WAAE01003098.1 coordinate 43,952, forward strand.
AGGGAATGGTATTTCACATTTTGTTGAACTCACCTTGCTCATACCTGATGGTTCTATTTGGTCTCATCAGCATTTTGCAGCAGAAATTGGAGTTCATATTTTTATCACCAGCCCCCAGCGCCTGTCGTTATCTTGATCATGGCAGCATCCCCAGTGTGCACTGTCAGGCTTTCAAAATGTGAGAATTTTGGGCTGCTTCTGTGCTTGAGGTCTTTGCTGTGCATTTTATAAACTTGCTGAAGGTTAGACTCATGTTTTCTGATTTTGAAGGTAAAGGATACAGTTATTCTCAAATAATGGCACACTGCTCTACCATGCAGATTGCTTCCTATGAATGCTTCCCCTTTACAAGAGGCCAGACTCAACAGCCTGAGACCTTCAGTGTGCTTGTGGCTTTGCAAGCTCAGAGAACCAATGAATGTTTGCTGGCAAGGTGTGGCTTGCTCATTTGGGTCAGGCTGCAATTGGTACTGTACCCTCACATCTCTTGGTGCAGTTTTCCCCAAATTATTTACAACTGGATCTCTCATAAATCCCAGTATGGGGAAGGCAGAGATGGGGAGATGGGATGGTTCTGCAGGTTGTGCACATGCCAGGGTGCAGACAAAAGACAGAGGATGGTGAGAAAGAAAAATAAACTGTTAACATATCTTATAAAAGAACAACAAAAGGGTATTTTCAGAGATGGAAAGATTTTAGAAAACAGTAAGAAATTTCATATGCTTTTTCATACGATTTTCCTCCTTAAAAAGAAAAAAATCTGTAGCAGCCATATTCATCATACAACTTCCTCCAGTAAGGCCAGATGCACCTTACCAAGCACTAGCAAAACACACAGTGCTGATGTAGATGAAAAATTGTAGACATTTTTTCTCTCTCTAACGTGTTTTAATAGACATTGGCTTTCTACTCAGTGCAAGCTACCAAGCATACTAATACCACCACATAAAAACTCAACATTTAGATTACAAGAACCTTAAAGATGCTCTTTCTCTCTCTCTTTTCTTTGGTTTACTTCAGAATGTCTGATACATGGAAGAGAGAGAAGGAGGGAAGTTGCTGCAATCTCTATGTGGACATACACTAATAATAACATCTCTTAAAAACCCCATAATATTCACATACAGCAAAAATGTCAGAATATGAAAAAAGGAGATTTTTATTTGCTCTTTATAAGCCCCTCCACAATACAAAATTTGCATCCCACAGAAAGAAAACACTGAGGAAAGCACATTTCAGTGACTGCAATACCAGCACAGTTAATGATGCTTGCAAATGCTTTCCCATTATTTCCTCTGAAGCTTAAAGATCCACAGAAAGTAAAACACTAATTTTCATCTTCTGATCCTCCATCTGTCCAGCAATACAGCAGGCTGTGGCCCCTGCACAAGGATGGGTGTTCCCATGCTCCAGACACAGGAACACATGTCAGTGTGGCATGGCCTTGGCTGTGCCACATTTCCTCCAAGCACAACCATGGCACCTTCCCCTGTGCCCAGGAGCACCCTGCCCCCAACAGAGTTCTCCCTCTCCATGGTTTCACCAAGAAGGATACTGAAGTTTAGTTTGGGTTGTTTTTTTTTTAAAGAAAATGGCATAGTTTGGTAGAGTGCATTATTTGCCCTCCAGTCTGTTTACTAAAATATGGTGTTTTTTAAAAATTGAAAATAGACACTATTCCCATTCATAGATTTTTTTTTTTTTAAAGTTTATGCTCAACTCAAGCCTCATTTATGATGGGAAAAAGTTTGGAGAAATCAGTGTTTTGTTTCAGCATTTTTAAAGAGAACATATATCAGAACTACCTCACAAGCAGTATAAATACACATAGGCTGTTTTGCAAGAAACAACCAAAAATTCTCTGCAGAGAGACTTTATCAGTAGAGGCAGAAAAGAAAAAGCCAAGTATGTTTGAGTGAAGCCAAGATTTTCTTCTATTTTTTCCTTGATTGTAAGAACTACAACAGAAGGATGGCTAGAGAAAATATTAGGCAATAAAACTGACAATAAACTTTACGAGAGGGAAGTCATGAGGACTGAATATGGATACCACCTGCTGTAGAAATATTGTGAGATTTTCACAAGATTTCAGATTTTACATGAGAACAAGAAGCACACTGGTTGGGCTGGTGGCCAGGCTGCAGGCATAGGGTATTAGAGTCCTGAGATGATTAACAGCTAACTTTGATCACAGTGACTGAGAATTCAGTTACTCAAGGAGATTAAACAGCTGAAGTTTTTATGGGTGCCACAAAACTGTCAGATGGGCTCGACTGTGGGAAATGAGAACAAAAGAAGTTTGGAAAGAGGGTCTGCTGAGGAATTCCCCCATCATGACTTCTTTGCAACTTAGTAAACATGTGCAGTTCATTGCTTACATACTCGAATTAATGTTCTCCAGAATTTGAAAGTTACAAGTCTGAAGCACAAGAAATTCCTTGCAGTCCCAAACTCCTATAGGTGCTTCTGTAAGTCACCCTGTGCTATCACCTGGAGGTTGGAGTTCCATCAAACTTCTCTAAACTAAACTTTTTTCAGGCCTGATAATATTTGCAAGCCCAAATAAGCTTTGTGTGTATTTATTTTATATTTAAAAATATTTTTTGGAGTAGTTTAAGCCTTGAAGCTTTAAAGAATTTAAAAATGAACAGGCTCACATTCACTTACATTTTCTGCCACATGTTCCAGCATGTTGCAAGCCCCCCTTTTTGTGGATAGAAATGATGCATGTTCCTGACTATTGCAAAGAGAGATGTATTAACCAGCAAGCTATATGACATTGCTGACAATCTGCCTTCTAATATCCGTTTGCTTGATATACTCCTACTTTAAAGGGCAGTTTAATGATGCTCTGGAAATGCTGCTATGTTCCACATCTGCTGAATTCAATTAACACAGCAGGTGGGCAGTCAAGGTATTTTGACAACTATTCTTCCATCTCAAAACTATGTAGCATTTATATTCCAAAAGGTCTCAAATACTGACATGATAATTTGTAGTATCTTCAAATGCTTCTTTGTATGAGTTAAAAATTCACACAAAATCTGTTTTTGCTACAGTTCCCAAAGTTCACAGTCAAAGGCAAAACTGTGGAAACTTTCCCAGCTCAAAGCTCTGCAATTGCATGTGATGACTTAAACAGTGGAGTTCCCATCAGCTCTCTGGAAACGATTACAGGGTTTTTCATGTTGTTACCATGGAAGACAGTGAAAGTGTTAAATCAGCGGCATTTGAAGGATCAAATTCTTACCATTCATAGAAAATGGAACCACAAGTCTTCCCTCTGCAGCTGATACATTTTAATACTTCCCACATCCTGGCATCAGCTAGGCTTTTACAAGTTAAAAACAAAGATAGGTTTGCACAAACCTACCTCATGCAGTCCAACAAGGTACACAAGTACTACCTGAAGCACAGTTTAGAAAATACTTCTTATATTTTGTATGTATCTGGAAAAAAACACAGCTTTTTGTATTTGGGAATATTATAGTCCTGTTTCTGGGGTGAGGTTTCTTTGGTTTTAATTTATTTATTTAAACTTCTGTTCCTCATCTACACTTATTTCAGCAGTGTGGGACCAGATTCTGCTGCTCCAAGCCTACTGATAACAGCTGAGTTACTGTTACTGGATTAAATCTAGCTTGCTGTTAGAAAGAGCAAAATGTGGTGAAGTAATGGATCATCATCATTATTATTGTTATCCTAATTCTGGCAGTGTTTGTGTTGTACAACATCAGAGAAAACGATGATTCCTGCCCTAAAGAACCCATAGTTTCACAGTCTCACACTGCATCTCTTCCAGCTCATTGTCTGTTTCTAGGGTTACGTACTTTGCCTCTTGCAGGATCCTCCCACACACCTAAAACCTCCCTTACCATTTGGGTGGTTAAATAAGTTGTGAGAAGCAGGAAAGCAAGTTGCCTGTGTGCATGCTTCAAGTTGCTGTTACTCTAAAGACCATTTGTCATGCTCTTGCCTCTCTAAATTTAGCTAACTACTAAAGCCAGAGTCTAGCAGACTGGGGGACACAGGAAACACTAATGCACAGACTGTATATAATCACTCTCAAAAGAACAGCACAGACTACAAGACAGTGTAATTACTATTCTGTAGCCAAATGAAGTTTATTTTATGAAATTGCACCTTTTCAACTCTAATAAACCATTAGAATCATTCATTCAAGACCAACACATGCAGCACAAAATCAGAAGTATTATTAAAGGACTGACACCAAGAACTTAAAAATCTGTTCATGTTAGGATTGTATTTGAACAGATGACATTGTAACTGCCAGGCACAAGTACACCTTAAATTTGAAATGTAATCTTTAAAATAGTTGCCTCAATGCCATTTAATGAGAACATACTGGAGAATCATGGGAAAGAGCGAAGAGTGTGAATTCAAGTATAGAGATTCAGAAATATACTGTACAGATACTGGCACTTACTGAAACACAATGATGATACTATACTGAGCTTCATGAAATTGGAGAAGTTATGTCATGGTAAATTCTGGTTCATTTTCAGATACAAGAAATATGGTAAAACAGGAAATATTCTATATTGTTTAGTTGAGATATATGACAAGCAGTCCTATTCCCTGGATCACATACATAAAATCTGATTAAAGTATTAAAAAACCTTGTGCTTATATAGATAGTTTTAAAGTTTTAATCATCCTAGTTCTCAGAAATTATACTTGTATTCTAGCCGAAAAGCTTTCCCTCTTAAAAGAAAACAGCACAAGCACAACCCAGAAAGTTTGTTAATTCCTTCTTTAATAAAGCGGGCTAGATGTTCTTCCAGAGTAAAGATACAAAGCTCCACGACTAAATCAATACCCAGTCAAAACACTGCCTTTCTGCAGTACATATAACTGACATGACATGCAAGAGACTTTAAAGTAATAAATTACAGATGTGAGATACAGTAAAACAGTCTCAAATCAGCAATCTCAATGCTGCATTAGTTTTTGTCAGCAATTTGCAATGCTCATAATTTTTCTGTCTGATTATTGTTATCCATGAACACTCTGAGCAGGTCATTTTCGGAGAAAAAGAATAATCTTGTATTTTAAATGACAATTTCTCTTTCAGTATATTTTTAACACAAAACAGGGTGATGATTTGACATTTTATCTAACTTACAAGTTTCTAATAATGAATATACTAAAATACTTTTAATTATCTCTGCACTATGATCAAATATCAGAGACAACATTTTTGAGATGTGGAAGGACATGGTACAACCAAAGCAGATTCATTTACAGGAGTTACTCTGATCTTATTTGCTAATCATCTCTCTGCTTTCAAAAATTTTCATCACGTTCCATGGCATGATATGCATTCAGCTCATCGGTATTCACTGATTCTTCTTAGAAACTCCCAAATATTTATATACTTTTACTACCATTTTAAAATATGCAATATTAAAGATACAACCAATTTACAAAAATAAAAAACCTGTACAAATCACACTTTTCCATTGTCAATGAGACTGTTCAAGAAAATAGCAATGTGATCCCTGAAACAACCCACTAGAATAGAAATCAAAAGACTGATGCGTAAAAAAATAAAACAAGAAGTAAAAACATTTTCTCCTGCCAAGCTACTGGAATCTTTGAAGGTTTATGTATCACAGAATATAACACTTTTCTCTCTGTCCCCAGAATATTTCTTTCCTCTTTCCACAGGTACTTCTTCAACAGCCACCCTTTGCTGATGGCGCCACAAGCCTTGCTGTATAGGTTAAGGCTACAAAAGCTTGAAAGATCTGAATAAATCAACCAGCCACCCAATCCCCTGGCATTCATGCAAACTCAGGGTAATAAAATAAACTGGAGACAGGCATGCATGCCGAATTCCGAAGTGATTTTTTATGAAGCTTAAAATTAAACCAAAATAAACACCTCTCCAAAATGTTATGCCTTTAAGATCTTTCATCTAAATAGTCATCTGACTGTTCATGTCGCTCTGTTGCAGAGAGGTGTGATGCTATGCCTGCTCATAACATTCTAGTATTTTAACATTTTACAAGGCACAAATGATCTCTGAAGAACTACATGGTGGCTTTTGAACATGTAAGGATGGCAGCTACCATGTAATTACATGACAATTAACTCTTCAGTTCAGTCACCCACACAGACCTTGTAAAATCTAGGACCAGCAAATCACGTCACCTCATCTTTGGGATACGGTACTTCATTTACAATTACAGACTAAGCAGCAAATAACTACAATTTTATACCTTTGAACAAATACAAGCTTTGCCATGCAAATAGGAAGTTGTTGCATGGTATAATGTATATGCATCTTAAAAGCAAATAATACTTTTTTTGCTGCTGTGAGAGTGACATACTAACATTCCTTCCTCAAGCTAACTCTGTAAGTCTTGCAAGAGGAGCGGTCTACTTGCCATCAGTTTTGTTTTGTGAATTCCAACAGAGGTTAAAGGGATCAGAGAGTACAGAAAGCTCCCCCTATCTACTTTAAAAAAGCTGTTATTAAATGCACTATGGACTTGATGGGAAAGAAATACACTCTTCCACAGAAGAACAAGTAACAGAGTTAATTAGAAACTTTCTGTTGGTTAACGCTGCTGCACCATTATGTTTCTCTTGGTTAAAAATATGGAAACCATATAGGAATATATGTAAACAGAGTCTATAGAAGATAATAGCAATGACACATAAAGTGCTTTTAATTATGAACATTTCATTTCACTTTGCAACCTTCCCTGGTAAGTTATCATACTCGAGCTAGCTTTAGTTCAACCAGCTCAGGTCTACATTATGAAACACTGTTATTTCCCTTGCACCTACTGTTTTAACTGTGGTAGTCCGAGTAAAATTAAAAAAATCATGCCAGGGGAAGTAAAAGTAGACAAAGATAAAGAGGGAAAGAGGAGAACTGGGAACTCTCAAGGGGAAAAAGTAGACAAAGGCAAATAGGGCTCTGTAGTGTAGGTCCCCATTCTCAAGGAGTTTGTCACATGGTCTCCTGTAAGCACTGAGGAACAACTACACAAATCTCTGCCCTGAACACGCCTTCAGGCTATTGCTGGATGAAAATGAAGAAACTAGGATTCCTCAAGGGAGAACAAACTTCCTACCAGGATGATGCTTTTAATCTTTTTGATTAAAAATTCCCTATTTCTCTAATCACAGTCTCTGAAGAAACAGTACCCTCTCCTACACAGAAAACCCAGTCAAGAATATTTTGTAAAAGGACAATATTATACCTAGCCTGTCTTTGCTGCTTCAGGTCTGATGCCAAGCATCCACACATTTCCATTACGGTACCTAGCATATACTATTCTATATTTTGGGAAAGCAATGGTTCTATAGTAACAAAGCTCCTAAGTAAGGTAACAGCATAATTAATAATAAGTGTATATTAGAACTGGCTTTTACTGGGTCTTTATTTAAGGCAGTTATTCAAATGCATATATTATTTTTTAAAAGTAGCAAATTCATGTGGGTTTGTTTTGTTTTGTTTATTTATCTCTTTATTTTAATTTAGGCTTTTGGCAGCTGAAATGGGTTACCTTTATCTATTTTCTGTCCTTGTAATGCAAAGAACTATCCATCCCGTGGAATCACAGAAATTAGAGCTGAGTTGTAATGACAGATTTCCCAAACTCTCCTAACCTGTTTCTTTAGATGTCCAGTGGGCTGACAATAGCAAAGTCAGAATCTTTGCTGTTATTACTACTGTCGTCATCAGGGCTGGAGCTCAGGTTGCTGGAGGAGGCTGAAATGGAACCCATCAGAGGGTCAGAAAATATCAAAGAAGAACGAGACGGAGCTTCTGGCTTCACCGCTGCCTCCTTGTGTGCTTGAAGGGCCTGCACTGGCTCTGGAGCAGCACTTTTACTTCCTTCCTCTTCTTTGGAAACCATAATATAGTCATCAGCACTCTTGCTCTCACTAGTGCTCGAATCAGTCGTACTCTGTGAAACAATGGCACAGAAAGGACTTGAAGTGAACACCAGTGCTACCACATAACGAGGCTTATGAAGCATGTCAGGCATATGGGAATGGGACAAAGGAATAATTATTATCCAGAAGCGGCAATGACTAAATAAAGTGAAAAATAAAGTGGATATTGACTTTGGATAACATCATTTGTTATTTCACAGAATCACAGAATATTCTGAGCTGGAAGAGACCCACAAGGATCATCGGGCCTAGCTCTCAAGTGAATGGCCCATACAGGGATCAAACTCACTACCATGGCATATTAGCACCATGCTCTGGCCGAGCTAATTTAAAAAAGCATAAAATGTAACACTCTAAAAATACACTTTTTGGTCTAACAGTCTTACATGTCTCATCATCATAGTGCATCCATGTAGTGACTGACCACAGCAGCCAAGCATCAAACACACACATTACAGCTGTGAAGATTTTCAGTAATTACAGTGGGTTTCTATAATATTTAGTGAAGTAGTTTTGAGAATTTTTTTGCTGGTTTGCATGTACAATAGCATTTTGGAGCTTGTCAGGAGAATGGTTTGAAATAAAATTTCCTAGTAAAACCCTGGCTTGTGAAATCTGAACCACCCATAGACCCGGTTTAGCGTGCACCAGTTTAGGTTCAAAAAATCAGGGCTGCTAGAGCTTCTAGGGTTAGTGTTGTTGACTATTTCCTGACTCTTCCAGAAAATGAGGGTCTGGGAGTCCCAATTCTGTCTGGTTACACCTTGGGAAATGTGTGTCCCTGAGCACTTAGGTAGTGGCTCAAGACCACACATCGGTGCATCAGAAAACTCTATGAAGTCTCAATCTTATATTCCATTATACTAGCCACACTCAGAATCCCAGCTTTTCCAGTCAGAGCTGTATGTAATTAGAAAGGGAGACTGCCCTAAGCAGTAGAGTGGGATTTCTCACTTATTGTTGACAACTGGCAGCCTTTAAGCTTGGTTGCAACCCAAATGGACAACACTTAGTTTCCCTCTGCACGAGCTGCATTCAGCTCCTGTCTAGTGCTACGTGCCTCTGGCAAGAGCATGACTGCTTTCTTGGTTGCTTCCACACAGGTCTTTTTCAGAGTAATAATGCAACCTGCCAAACAGCCTGTAGGTACAAGCATCCTGAAGTGGTGTGATGCCGAAGCCAATATATTTGATTACATGAATGCAAGACTGAGAAAAAGGGAAAATAGAGGGAAATGTGTGTGTCCACATTCGTGGCAATACAAGCCCTTCAGCTGTGACTCCCCCCCACAAAAAAAAAAAGTAAATTCATTCTGGGATGAAAAGAGATTATAGGTATTTAAAAAAAAAAAAAAAAAAGAAAGAAAAAAAGAAAGCAGTTACAGAAAAGATAAAACAGGAATAATCTGAATGAGATAAAGGTGAACCTACAGCATGGTATACAAAATTGGAGTATCACAAGCATCAGCAAGCCCCAATTGCAGTCACAGAATCCACGGCTGCCAAGAAAATTTATTTTGCAGAATTTCTTATTACAGCTGAAAATTATTTTCTTGTTTTGATTACTGATTACGATTCAGAATGTTCTTGAAATGGTACTGTAGAGTAGCTCAGGAAGCAAAACCCACCTGTGATTATGAATGACCGCAAGATGAAACAAGGGAGCTGAAGTCTTTGGTTGTCATTTACACAGTCATTACAAATTGTCAGAAGTCATAGTCAAGATAAATATCAGCTGAATGGCAGAATATATTCAAATACAGAATTGTGCCCAAATTTATATTAATGAGGATTCAAAGATCTCTCTTTCTAGCAAATTTTGAAATATCCTGTTCTCATAATTTATAATTTTTGTGTGTTATTTACAAGTATGCAGGTATAATAATATAATATAATTAATATTACTATAGGTTTAATAACATATAATATTCTGTTTTGTAATGAATTAATTTTAATACTTTATAATTCAAATGGAAGTATCTTGAGTCCAGAGCATTGGTTAAAATTTTACCTGTCCCAACATAAGGCAGTTGTCACACTGATAGAAATTGACATCTATTTTTTTGATAGTAACTCTCTTTTCATAGAAGACAATGAAATTCATAAAAAACTCAACAGATTGGTTTTAGAAAGATCAAGAAATAGCCTTTTTTGAGTGTTATCAAAATGGATCTCCAACCCTCCTGATACTTGCTGAACTAGAGTAGTTCAAATGTCAAAATCGTCAGCCTTAACTTTCCATGAAGTTATAACCACAGAGTCCTGTATTACAAGGAGAGATACTTCACTGTTTAAGCATTTCTGAGCTGAGACATCATTTATTAGTAATTAGCCTTTTGCTTTCATCTTGTCTGTTTGAAATGCTGTCTCCATGAGCTGTCAGTGAGTCAGCTGCCATCTCCAGGAGGCTGAGGACACAGGCAGCACACAACTGTGGCTCTGCTCCATCAACACAGAATCACAGAACAGTTTGGGTTGGAAGGACCTTTAAAGGTCACATCGTCCAACTCCCACACCAAGGTACAGGGACATCTTCAATTAGACCAGGTTGCTGAGAGCCCTGCCCAGCCACACCATCAGTGTTTCCAGGGATGGGGCACCCACCACCTCTCTGGGAAACCTGTTCCAGCGTCTCACACAATCCTCATCACAAAAAAATTTCTTCCTTAGATCTAATCTAAAATCAACCCAATCTAGTTCAAAACTATTGCCCCTTGTCCTATTGTAACTGGCCCTGCCAAATTTGTTTCCATCTCTCTTTTAAGCCCCCTTTCAGTACTGAACAGCCACAATTAGGTCTCCCTGGAACCTTCTCTTCTCCAGGCTGAAAATCACCATCTCTCTCAGCCTGTCTTCACAGGAGAGGTGCTCCAGCTCTCTAATCATCTTTGTCACGCTGCTCTGGACTTGCTCCAACAGGTGCATGTCCTTTCTGTGCTGGGGACTGCCAGGCTGGATGCAGTGCTCCAGGTGGGGTCTCACCAGAGAGGAGCAGAGGGGCAGAATCACCACCCTTGATCTGCTGGCCACACTGCTTTGGATGCAGCCCAGGGTACAGTTGGATTTCTGGGCTCGAGTGCACATTTGGGAAATGTCCAGCCTCTCATCCATCAGTATTCCCGAGTCCTTCTCAAGCAGGGCTGTTCTCAGTACCTAATCCTCCAGCCTGTATTGATACTTTTTTGGGAGCTCTAAATGCCATAGTCAAAATTTCAGTACTTTGTTCCCACCCCCCTGCCCTGTACAACAGAAATATATTCCTCTAAACAACCACTGCCACATAATTCACCTGGCCTCTTTCCACACTTCTATTTAAAAGCTCTCAGGGAATGCAGTACAGTCTCATTTTACAAAATTATACAGTTTATTATTCCCAGCTATCAAGAATCCTTTATTTCAGTCCTCACACCTCCACCTTGCGTAGGGTGACACCGATCTTACTTAGTGAAACACTCACCCAGCAAGATCAGAATTTTTGTCTCTGGCACTCCCCAGTTTCCTAAATTCTGCTTTCAAGAGCGTGCTGTAGTGCAGTTGAAAAAGCATCCTGCTCTTTAATAAAGGAAAGAAAACTACTCATCCCAATATCTTGCTGTTACTGTTGAGCTTCCCAAGAGTACTCTTCATGCCACCCACACTTTTTGGTTTGGTTATGGAGACCTATAGCTCACTGAAGTAACAGAGAAGCAGCAAAGCAGAAATACTGACCCCAAAATCCTATAAAAGGGCTTCCTGTAAATGTTTGCCTATCCCTAGCATGCACTGGTATTTTGGAACTGATATTTCCAGAGGTAAAATACCTCCTTCCTTCTTCTTTCGCCTGTTTCTGTTTCAGGAAACTCATGCTGACGTGAAGCATGTTTTCTCCCATCTGCTGCCACTACTGAATAAATGAAAAATGACAGAATTATACTTCCAGTAGCTTTGAAAGTTAACAACCTTACGCCCGTTGCCATATGGCTTCTCCAAACAATTTTTCCTGATGAATATCAGCTACTAGGACCAGGCTTATTTCATTTGCCTTCACACTGTGAATGAGTTAAAACTAACTGCAAAGACACAATTCAGGAAAGCTTAGAAGAAAAGCAGCTCATTTTGCCTCCTTCTTTGAACAGACATAAAGGCAAGATAATGTGTTAATTATCATTCATTATTTAGCAACAGAAGCCTTCTGTTTGTCAACTGCATGCTGCTACCAAAGCTAAACATTCCAAAAAATGCTTGATTTCTTTTAGCCTTTATCTTATTTTTTTTGCATTTTTAATTTTGCAGCTTTCCTTTCTAAAGAAGGGCTATATCCTTATCCTCATTTTGCAGAAAGAGATTTTGAGACAAAAAAGAGGAAGAACACTTTTAAAGAAAGCAAAAATGATAAATAATTTATACTTATATAACAACCAAGCACAAAAGACCAGGTTTTAATCTCAATTACAAAACAGCTACACCTGTAACTGTTCTAGCTGTCCTAGAAAATGACCCTATAACTCCAGCAAAGAACAATCTCTACAGTACAAATCACACCAAATAGAATTACAGGCATTACCGAAGTCACAGAAAACGCAAATGGAGTAGAAATTTATTTAGCAAGAAATGCATTGAAATGCCTAGACATGGTTGTTATTTAATCCTCCTGCAGCACTCAGTAAGTACTCCTGGCATGACCTAGGGCACCACTGCAGTCCCTTTTCTTCAGCAGAGCTAAAAACCTGGGCTGTGGCTGGCTTTGGGCCAACAGCTGAGCCCATCAATTAACAGTCTGATATCACAGTCCACTATTACACAGTCTTATTTTCCTGTGTTTTATTAAAAGGGGTCCAAAGCTCTCCTCTTTTGGTTTGATTTTATGAGTGGTGGTTAAAGATGAAGGACTTGGAAACCGCACAGACTAACTAGGGGGTAGTTAGACAGACAGACAAACTATCCCTAATTAACTAACTAAGGATACTACCAGTCCTCCTGGAGTGCCATTTCTAACACTAATCTTTTTCTTTCTGTCAAAGGTGCTGTTGCTCATTATCATAATTGGAATTTCCAGAAGATAAGAGGAGAGGAGGTTAATCCATATGAACGTGCTGCACCTCCAAATGTAAACCATGCAATGCCAATGCCTCATTAATGCTCGGCAGCAGCTCAGCCTGTACAACCTTCACTCACTTAGGAGCAGCCTTGATATTGTGGGAGCCATGGATGCCACTCAGTTCCTGGGGCTGGATGTATATACCCTGACTGTACACTGGGATAAGCCCAGACCTCCTTATACATCACCCTGAAAATTTGCTATGAAGAGAAATCTGTGCAGACCAGGCTTCCCTTGCTCCACCCTCAATACTCAAAGAGTCCCAGCATGTCCATGATACATGGTTTAGATCAGCCTCTGAGTAAGGGCTTCTCCAGCATCAGTAGGGTCTGCATGCTCATACACACACACACACACACACAGAGCTTGCTGCCATGTTATATGGCATTCTACCTTCTAGTTTCCTGAATTGAAGAATCATCCAAAAAATATTATTTTTCATTTTGGGAGGAAAACAGGAGGTACTTCATATAAATACTAGGAGATGAAGGACAAAAATAGGAGGCCATTATATACTGCATCAGTTTAACCTGTGGCTTTATTATGGCAGAAAATAGTGATTGTAATGACAATAGCTAAGCAAACAATGAAAACTCTCTAGCTAAGTTTCATTCTTTGCCATTACTGAGTATAAAAAAATAAATCTCAGTATTGCCTCTAATACCGAAATACAATTAAAATATGTTTTTGAACACAGAGTGTTCTAACTCAGGGGGATCATGTGTAATAAATCAAAATGACCCTGTGTCATTATTTGAAAATGAATAAATATTTCCTGTAGTTCCTAAGTAAACTTGTCACAAGTGAACTGACTGCAGACTCAGACTTTGAGGTGATAGTGCTGCCACTGATTTATGAGTGTGAGTATCAGCAGCAGGGTGGCAGACTTAATGGAACTCCAACATAGAAATGAGCAGGCACAAAAGTACTTATTTTTAAGATCACGTTTGGGTTGGACTGAGCCAGACAAGAGAGGGCCCTTTGTCTACGAACTTGTCCTATGACTGCATGCTTTGTATGTGAAAACATTGTTTACAGATTCAAGGAGAAAGTCAATACAATGAAGTAGAAGGTAAAAGCAACCTCCTTGCTATTTCCTTTTTGGCACTGGGCATGAATGCACTGCAATGCAGTTAATCAGCTCTTACATAATGGGATCCTGGAGGACAAGGACAATGAGAATAATCATGTGGGAACATTTAGTATGGGAACATTTACCTGCAGTTTTTACATAAAATAATCTGTGATTCTGTGATTCAACAGTGTGAAAAAACTCCCCCCAAACGCTGCCTAACACTTAGACTTAAATATCTGTGTGTGGAGCATACGGCTACAATAAAGATAATTGATCACACAGTAGGACAGTAGCTAGAGATACACTTTTAACTCGCTCTCCATATGGACCATGAATGCTGGTGTGTCCCACATAGTGCCTGGACATGCTGGAGGAAGTCTCCAAAAAATGGAAGGCCATCAATAGCCTGCTTGAGATGTTTTTATTTTACCTGTTGTCCTGAGATGAACTGTTGCTTTGTCATGACAGGTCCCTTTAGGACATCACCTGCCGCCTTGTTCTGATTATTGGAACAGTAATGATCATCAGCAATAGTGATTTGCTCATTTTCTTCAGCTTCCAGCTGGCTCTGGTTGAAACGCAATGAACCTTTCAGGATATCCTTGATCTGTTGTTGAACAGGAGGGGAAAGGATGTAAGTTAAAAACTGGGAAGAATTCTACATTTTCTAAAGCTCTGTGCAGATTGCTTTCAGACACCATTTCCCCAAAATATTTGCTTTGAAAAGGTAAGAAGCAAGTCAATATTCATACCTATATTGGTTAAAGACATAAATAAAAGTGAAATGTGGTTTTTAGAGTCTGAAAAAGAACTATCCAGGAAATCTAAAGAGAATAAAACTGTTAAGATCAATCCCTGCCTCATTACAGGTTTAACATATGTCACAGTAGGGAGCAAAGGGCAGTATAATCAGAGCTACAGATGCTCAGCAGCATTCTCATTTTATGTATGTAGTATTTTTCCTTTAATTCAGTGACGTTCAAGTGTTGTCACAATGAAATAATGGGGACACAGGCATAGCTGATGTCTAGCAAGTACATTTTGCATTAAGAAAAATGATAGCGTGGCTTAAGTCCAGCACCTAGTGTTGCACTTCTTTAGTTTTGATTTGAGGTCTCCAGAACTTCCACAGGAGCAAATACTGTGCAAGTTGTTTGAACTCTTTATAGCTGAGTTTTATCATGACAAATAAAAATACACCTCAAGGTTTGATGCACCAGTAAAACAGCTACAAGAAGACAAAACAGCAATATACAAAAAGAATAAAATAGGACAAAAAAAAAAGAGAAAGGATTAATAGCTCTGAAGGGCACAAGAAGGTTAAGCTAAGCAACAGTAGTACCTGCTTCAAACCAGCCAAGGAAACCAGAATTTCATCTTCTTTTTCCAAGCGTTCTTGCAAAATGACTTCCTGAATATTTCCTGTAACATCAAAAGAAAAGAAAAATAAAGAGAGAAAACACCCTAAATAAACTCTAACATGCTGTTACCTACTCCTGACTGATTCTTTCAAAACAAACTTCTGTGACCTGTAAACACAATTCTGTATCCAAACCTAGAGAGTGACAACCTTATTATCTGCAGAGGTGAAGTCAGCCTGAGCCTGGCGCTGCTGCCAGGAAGCCTCCAGCAATGCCCTGCTCCTGCAGGACTTCTGTTGCCCCTGTGTACCAAGGAACTCAGGCTACTACTGGCCCCTAGAAGACCTCATCGGCCTCTGTGTTACATGCAGTTTTGAACTTGAAAATGCTTCGGAAAGCATTCAAAAACAGTTAGAGAAATCTGCAGCATCTCACAGAAAGGTTTAGGTAGAAGCACAGCAATCTGCATCTTCAGATTCCATGGCCACTGCAGATGCTAAATACTCTTCTTTATAGAAAGACTACAAAAAGTTTAATTTCCTCTCTATTCTCTTCTTCTAGGTAAAAGACCCAGGGCTGAGCAAAACTTATTTGACAGAAGGAGCTGTGCAGTACCAACACTTCAGGAGACTCTTGCCTTCCATACCCACAGCATGGTCCTTCAAGGATGCATTTCACTACCCTGGTATAGAGTGTTTGCAGGAAGACAACTCCAGGCAATGCTACACTCCAACACAGAGAAACTACAACTCAAACTACAACAGCAAACATTCCTAGAGACAGATTGGCAGAACGAGATGGTATTTGTCTACTGAAAATGACAGGATACTCCTTCATGCCACTCCTGTCTTACATAGACAGACTGAGCCCAAATCCCTCAGTGACACTCATTTAGGAAGAATGCTTTGCTGCTCATGAGTATCTGTATCCCAGGTACTTCACGATTAGAGCTTTGAACCATTAATCCACACCTGCATTGCATTTGTTTGTTTTTAATAACATCCTGCATGTTCAGGACCCAAATCAGTGAAAAGCCAGAACTGCTGTTAACAGAAGATCCTGACAAGGACAAATATGATGACATTGCCAACTCTGACACAATACGAAGTTTCAAGTAAAAGCATTGAGTCATTTGGTATGAGTTTTGTGTTTACAGAATAAACAGCAAAATAATGAGATGTGGGAGACAGGACAAGAAGAAAGATTAGAAGTGGAGAGGTAGATTTGAAACTCATGTATGAACACAAGTTTGAAATTGAATTGGAGCCAGAAATCAGTAATAGGTATAAAGGAGGAATGGAAAGGGGAAAAAGGAGAAAGGATCCGCACCTCAGTCCTAAATGAACTGCTAAAAAGCAGTATGAGACACAGAAGGAATTAGAGGTTAGAGCCATGAAAGGCAATAGCTGACAAAAGTCGAGGTGATGTGCTCAAGAGCATCAGTGAAGGTACCATAACGCAGCTTTGCATAAGCAGCCTGCCTGAACAAGGAGATCTATGCTCACATTATTTACTACACTAGTGGCAAAGTCCTGCAGCAATGTTGTACAGTTGTCAAATTGTTGTACAACTGAACAATTTTACATGAGAAAGACACTGCATTATGAAGGCTAGAAATAACAAAAAACCAGATCTTTCTGCAAATACGTAGCATTTTGAATTAAGAAAATCCATAATTATTGCAACACTTTACTTGCTTTTTTATTTTACATCTTAATTGTCTAGTCCCCCAATTTGGTAAGTAAAATATATTAATATTTCTTTATAAAAGAGTAACTTACATTCTGTTTTCTACTGTTTCAAAGACTGCATGATTTCCTTCTTTTAAAAGGTTCAGAATTTGAAACATCAGAAGTCCAAAGCCTGCACATGCTTGACCACAGCCTGAATCACTGAATTCAACTGTCTTTTCTATTTCCCAGCATTAGAAAGAAAAGTTTTCCATAGTGTGTGATCCCCACATAAATTAAACCGTACATCAAAAAACTAGGGCATGCATACTGACTAAGCAGATGGATGAAAAACCAATTCAAAGCAAACCTTCAACCTGCTGAAGACTAAATGAAGGAAATCTAAAACATTGGGCCAACAAGAGCAAAAAAACAAAAGCTGAAAGGTATTCTGCATGATGTGGAAATACTATTATTACTCTTCTTTATA